>CM053789.1:576971072-577571072 GCA_028749045.1 Cupressus sempervirens | reverse complement strand
AGGCACAAAATTCAAGATGAATTATTTTGAGGCGAATTTAAGGAGGATTGTAAGAGAAGTTTCTAGAGGGAACAAAATGGAAAGAGGGAGGATTCAATGAATCTGACCTAACCCTAAGATGGATAATTGTGATTAAGTGGAAAAAATCATAATATTATTTATAAGGAGATACAAGGCCAAAAGAAACTATTATCATGTGTGAGAACCAAATGAAGACAAGGAGTCTAAGATGTTGCTTCATATGGTGGCCAAAACAAAGAGACTACAACTAGCATACAAAGCAAGAAGGCTTAAGAGGATGTATACTTGAAGGGTTAACAAGCTGTCAGAGATGAAGAGTATGAATGCCAAGAAGAATGGAGGACTAAACTAGAGATCTATAATGTGCAAGTGAGTTGTATTTTGTTATCAGATCAAGTCATACTATTACTTTCTAACAATTGTATCAATTTGAATAAATCCTTTGGATAAAGGTTGACCTAATAGTCATTTGTAAATCCTTTAACTGGGTGACATCCCAATGGAATGTTCTAAAGTCCTCTAGCAAGGCTCACTCCTAACAGGGCAATTGAAATCCTCTAACTAGGTCAGATTTAACAGTGTGCATTGTAACTTTAACAGGGTTGGCCTTTCACAGGGCATCACTTTAGAAGACTAAAAATTCGTAGCATGTAACTAGTGGTTCTTTTCCAAAATTGGGTTTCCACATAAAATTCCTCATGTCAAAATGTATGATTAATTTTTTGGTGTTTAATGTTTGCATTTATGCAAAGTTATTTTGACCTAAGACAGTGACGTACTAAGTCATGGAATTATTGGAAGCATGCATGATAAGGATATATGGATATATGAATTTGTTAAGTGTTGAAATGTTTTATTTGTACATCTAGACCTTGGATAATGGATTCACTCCCCCCTAGTTATTCTAAATATTCCAACAAGTGGTATCAGAGCTTTGGTGCTTTTGAGGAAACAATTTGAAGGTACTAGAAGCTAAATATAAAGATGCCCAAAAGAGAGGTACCCAAGCTTAACAAGAAAAACTTGCCTGCATAGAAAATTTTGATGAAGCTACATCTCAGAGGACTCGGATACTATGCACAATCTACCATTACCACTGAGCATGTTAATCTTACTAGAGCCCCTATTGCTAATGATCCAAAGAAGAAGAAAGAGCATAATTAGACAATGTTGAACATTGCATCTACCCTAAGCTACACAGAGTTCAATGATGTCAAAGGATTTGATTCTATTAAGAATATGTGGGATGCTATAAAAAATATCTATGGAGGAGATAAGAATGTATTGAGAGACAAATCTAAAATTCTTAGAGGTAAGTTTGATAAAATGAGAATGGAAGAAGGTGAGAATATAGTCTAGTATTGTACAAGAGTCAAAGAAGTTGTTAATGGTATCAGAGGAGCAACTAGTATTATTGAAGATGAGACTGTGATCAACAAAGTATTGAGAACATTTTTTCTTCTCTGTGCTATTAGAGTCTCTATTATACTGGAACTAAGGTGTACTCCTGGTAATGATCTGACCATTGAAGGACTGATGGGTAGACTCGCTACTTTTGAGCTTTCTAATTTTGATAATATCAAAACTAAAAATGTTGACTTTTCTTTAAAAGCTAAGTTGACACTAAAAGATCCTAAGGAAAATAAAAATAAAAAGGTCAAACATGTTTCTAGTGATAGTAATATAGATGACTAAAAGAGCCTAAGGAAAATAAAAATAAAAAGGTCAAACATGTTTCTAGTGATAGTAATACAGATGAATATAATGTACAAGAGCTTGAAGCATTGTTGGAAAGGTGATTTCATATAGGGAAAGGAAAATACAAATGTAAGTTTCCTATCATATGTTTCAATTGTAATGAGGCTGGTCATATTGTTGCAAGGTGTCCAGAGAAGAAGAACAACAGGAGTGGAGATAAATTGTTACCTATTTAGCCTACCACCTAAATGGTTAACTATCAAGTTGCTGTTGGATTTAAAACTCTATATTTTACATTGCAAATATCATATGTTTTAGAGTAAACTAAATGCTGAAAAGAAATTATAGAATACTGATTTAATGAAAACTTGATCACTTTCATTTCAAAGCTAATATACAGATATAAAAGAATATGAAATGTTAAGCTAATGTACAAGTGTTCACATTTTATATAAAGTAATTTAAAGAGCATTCAAGAATCCACACAGCCTATGGAGGAATTTTAAAAAAAAATGTTGAATAAAAACATGCTATAAGTAAATGACTTGAAGAAGAGATAGAAGGAAAGCCTACATTGCCTAAGAAAGAGGCTGACGGTTGAAGCTGAAGAAGACCCGAGCCCGCATCCAACTCAGGAACAACCTACAAAAAATGATGAAGAAAGGAATTAGCTCATACAAACTGAGCAATGAAATAATTCCTATGTACCTTTACTTCATATCATTCAGTCATAACATGCAAATTAAGAAATCAAGAAATCAACATCTGAGGAAATGCCAGAAGAAGGAAAAGAATAGAAACATAACACAAGGTTTTTTAATACTAATCATGTTTGTTCCATGTGCAAAGACAAGTATGAAGACTTGAGGGTATTGAAGGATCATATGTAAGTTACATGCATGAAGCCTTCTCGTTGAGTTTGTTAAGGAAAAGATAGAAGACATTAGGGAGACTGTTGAGGGGGCATACATAAGTTTCAAGTATGGGGCCTTCAAGTTAAATCGATATAGTTGATTGAAGACATTGAGGAGATCATTGAAGGGACATGCATAAGTTATAGGTATGAAACTTTCTGGTCAAATCAAGGAGAGGTGATGACTAAAGACAAATTTAGAGGCATATTGTACAATAATAGTTCATCATTCCTATTGATTAATAGACATCAATGATTTAATTCTTTCATATTTATTCTAGATTAGATCAAGTATGAGCCATTTCATGCTACTGTGATACTAGTGCTACAGATTTAAAGAAATCAAGGCATAGAAATTTGGTAATCATACAATGCAACTGTTGTATCATCAGAAGAAATGAAAGCAAATACATGCCTTTTTATATACAGGGTCATATTATGGATAGCAATGTATTAAAAAAAAAACCCTCATGGTAATATCTATAGCAAGGAATTCATGCCTAGAAAGTAGATACAACAAGTTTGGTATGAGAAAATGCCCAACTAAAATATGGTAAAGGAAAAATTCACAAAAAGTGCAGAATATCAAATTTTTAGTGAATCAGTAGTATTAATTCCATGTACAGATCAGCTGAAATGTTTACATATCAAGTATATTTTGAACGTGCTGGAAGATGAAATGAACAAACTTCAAAATATTTTTTAGTAACAACAAAGTAAGGTGTATTCAGCCATGAATGATCTAAAAAAAAATTCATACCCAGCAAAGTATAAACCTAGGTCAAGTTTTGATGGAGACTTTTTAATGTTTATACAATATAGAAAAATGCAAGTAATCTCATGTCTAGTAGTGGATCTTAAAGTAGTCAAAGTTTGAACATCTCATAACAAGGAAAAAATGAACCAATGTTTGCATTATCAAATAGCAACAAGCTTTATAGAAGCCACCAAATACTTTTAAAAAAATAGAGAAGCTATAGTATGGTAGATACAATAGAAACGCTCCATATATCATCACAAAATGGAGTCTACATGAGCAGTATGATAGAAAGTAAAACCCATATAACAAAGAATTCATGCCCAGACTTAGAAGAAAATATCTAAACTTCAAATATAGTAACCACAACCAACAAAATAGCATGATGATAGTATCAAATTTTTGAAATGGTGTGGAACCTTCATTTAGTACAGCAACTCCTTTTCAACTTGGCATCTATTTGCAAAATTGCTAAAGCAAAAAATGGAGGATAGTATAAAGGAATCAATGAAAAGATGGCATCCAATACAAAGGATAAAACATTACTAGCAAGAATGTAAGATGCCATACATCTAGGAAGAAACCTATGCCCAAAGCTCATAAATATGGTGTCTATAACCAATCCATGAGCTCCATACAACCCAGCAAATGAAACTCATAGCTGGAAGCAAAGGTCATGCAAGAGAAATATGACCATGACTAAAGGAAGAAGCCGTCTAGCACACAACAAACTCTCAGTTAAAACTTGCAGTGAAAGAAGCCATTCAACAAGAGAAATAGAACCCTTTCAGCATATCATGGCATCTCAATTGACAACAACCAAGAAAATTGCAATCCAAAGACCAGTAGAGAAAAAAAATCACAGTCCAATATCAATGGTTGCGGCTAGGGTTATGAAACCCTTCATCCTTCCTCTCAAGCGCAAAAGGCAAATGACCAAACAAAAAACATAACAAACTTGCCTTCCTTTTTGCCTTTCACATTTTTACTTTGCCTTTGTTATATTGTATAAACATTTCGGGTCCATAAATAGAGTTATGTAATATAATATATCTATTTGGAAACTCTATTGTTATACATTTACTAAAGTTTTTTATATACATTAAATGAATATTATATTTTTCATTTGATGCATATTAAAAATTTAAATAAATATATAAAAATAAATAAATATATTTTATAAGTGCTAATGAGTTTTAAATATATCATAATTTATAGCACTTATTAAAATATATAAATATTTAATATTCCCTTTTATTATATTTATAATACTAACATGTTTTTTAAATTAATAACATTAAACACATCAATATTAATTAAATATAATAAAAAGAGTTTGGATTGTCAAATTAATAAATCAAGTGGTTGTAATTATAAGATCATTGATTTTATTAATTCATTAAAGGAACTATAAGAGTTTCATATCTTTAAATGCCTAATGCAAGGAGGGGAAGTTGTGAACTCCTAAAGGGACATTCAGTTAACGCTTGCATGAAGACTTGTATGGAGCTATTTTTAGGAGGCTAAGGACAAGTTAAGATTCTCATGCATTAATGGGGCACTTTGATGCTATTTTTAGCTGCATGGATCAGATGGGACAGTTTCCATGGTAGATATATCTGACAGATTACAGGCTATTGAAGGGTTATTTTTGGCTTTCAAAGGGGTGGATTTTTTAGTTAGCTAGTTTTGCATATAGTTTGCATGATTTTTAGTATTTTTAGTACATTTTAGTGGTCCAATTTATGCAAATTCGACCAGTGCATTAGGAGCTCATTTAGGAGTTAGATTTAATAAGTACTTCTCATTCTATATGAGAAAGAGATGCAATTTGATGAGAGCCTTGATTTCTTGCAAGATTATTGTGCTATCGAGTTACTGTACAGTGTAGTAGAGATTGATTTATCAGTGATTAATACAGATTCAATGATTCATTCTCATTGATTCTTGTGCAATTTTTGTGAATTCTTTGCTTTTATGATTGTGTTCATCCTTCATTCAAGTGACATTCCTAGTTGCATGTTGAAGTATGATACTTGTGATTACAAGTTCTTGTTTGTGTCCTATTTTATATTGCAAAAAATTGTGAAAACTTTAGTTTTCCTTTCAAAGCATTAGTTTCAGGGTCCTAATAAGGAAATATTTATGTGATTGCAAGTTGTCTGAGTATTGTGAACCTTTTAAAATCAATATTAATCTATGGATCTTTGGTCAAAGTTACATTTAGATTTTGGTGTATCACCTATTTTAAGTTTTAGTATCCAGTTATTCACATACATTCTCTATCCTTTTTCTTGAGTACAAGTTAGTTTCATAGGTGATATCATATAGGAACTAGCCTAGAATCTGAAGATTCTTCTCTCGTTCTTAACCCCACCATCTGAGAGAGGTTTCTATGTTCCAACAAGATAGCTAGATTCTTATCTTGCTATAGACACAATCCTAATTGACAACAGTTTTTGGCACACCCGGTGGGACACGAACTGCTTTTAGGTTCGCTAAATCACAAAATTCTATTGCTGTTATTGGTGCAGGTAGCAGTATTATAGCCTTTTTGAAGGATTTTTACCAGTACCTGGCGACTC
This sequence comes from Cupressus sempervirens, assembly GCA_028749045.1. Lineage (NCBI taxonomy): Eukaryota > Viridiplantae > Streptophyta > Pinopsida > Cupressales > Cupressaceae > Cupressus > Cupressus sempervirens. Next base: position 577,565,098 of record CM053789.1, on the reverse strand, counting down.
TACAATTGAAGGTTTTGTAGACCCAATAAGTGTTTGATGAGAAGGACTCTAACAAGGCCCAACAAAGAAGGATTTGTACATCAAATTTTTCATCTTTCTATAGACACAATCCTAATTAACAACAGTTTTTGGCACACCTGGTGGGACACGAACTACTTTTTAGTTCGCCAAATCACAAAATTCTATTGATGTTATTGGTGCAGTTAGCAGTATTATAGCCTTTTTGAAGGATTTTTACCAGTACCTGGCGACTCTACAATTGAAGGTTTTGTAGACCCAATAAGTGTTTGATGAGTAGGACACTAACAAGGCCCAACAAAGAAGGATTTGTCTACCAGGAACTACAACCGGGTAGAAGAGGAACCAAATTAGCAAGGGGGGTAAGTAGGACAAATTTTTCATCATTTGACAACTTGATATTTGAAGATCAAGAACCAAAGGTGATTGCTAAACTTTTTCAAAAGATTTTGATATCTTTGGTAATTCTAGATCAAAATTACCCATTGTTGAGGAAACACCCAAAGATTAGTTTGTTCCTATAGCATCTACCAATAGTTCTCCAGCTGTTGTCCAAGGCCTAAAGACATATCAGTGAAAGGCAACCAAGCCAAATTAGTCATTATCATCAATTTTAATTTAGCAAGTGTTAACACTTCACCAAATGGCTCAAAATTTTCCATTTGTACCCTTCAATGTTGGGAGTCCTTTACAAATTTCCACCCATCATGATATTCCATCAGCAGTGCTAACAAGTTTACCATATTTCACTAGTGAAAATCATGTATCAGTGGTAGAACATATCAGAGATGTAGCCACACTTTGTGGCTTACATTAACTATCCCATGAGGATGTGGCATTATAATTACTGGTAGCCTCATTCAGAGCTAAGGCATTAATATGGTTTTGCAGCTTAGCAATCAATTTGATTGCCACATGGGACAAGCTAGGAATAATTTTTATGAGTAAATTTGAAGACAAATCATATCATTTATCTTTAATTGAGTAGTTGACTACCATCAAAAAGTGTCCTAAAGAGCACATTTCAGATTTCAATTTTCATTTTCAAAGGACATGGGACACAATTCCACCATTCATCAAACCTTCTAAGGGTTGTATGTTTTTGTATTATTTGAAAGCTTTTAATAGCAATATTTCAATCATGATCCATTCTATGGGTGGTTGTACATTGCCAAGTGCATTTGACATTGTTGTTAGAGCTGAGAATAACTTGATTCAAGTTGGAAAATTACCTCCAAGGCCACCAATGCCATATTTTGCAGAGGCATAGCCAATAGTACTAGTCATGATACAATCGTTAGATGTTGTACCACCAGCACTAGCATTATCAGCATTCAACGTGTAGCTTGCAACAAAAGAATATGTAGTTACAGCTCCTATTAGGGAGCTAAAAGAGCAAAATGTTGAGCTGAAGGAAAAAATGATAGCATAATGAAGACATTGCATAGTTCTAGGAATGAGATAAAAAACTTGAAGAGGAAACAAGGTCAATACAACAGACCTCCTCAAGTTCCTTATCAGAATAATAGGCAGTCAAATCAGTTTTCAAATTCAAACCAGCCATCTCAGAATCAAGGATAGCAAAGAAATTATGGTCAAAGGGATGGTCAATCCTACAACTATGCCACTCCTAGTACTTCTAAGGAATTGGTAGTTGTGCCTCAGAATAATTATGTACACAAAGAAGAAAGGTTCAATACATGTAATGCTGGCCACTTTTGGTGGGATTTCCCACATGTGCTGGAGGTGAGAACGCAAGATGTCCTCAAGGGACATTTGACCGTACAAGGGGAGGTCAACCAACAAGGTAATTTTCCATAGCAAGCTAATCAAGACACTGCCTTAATGAATTTTAATGAAGATGAGGCTATTATAGCAGCAAATTTTGATCAAAATTAGACTTGGAGACCTGTATCAGTGGGAACAAGGTCAAAGACCCAAGCTGCAAATGTACAACAACAAACTGATAAGTCAAAACAATATTAAGTCAATACTTATAATACTCAACTAGGACCACCAAATGCAAAAAAAATGCAATATGTGGCAAAAGGATAGCAAGCACAATAAGTTCAAGCACAAAAGGTGAGTTTACAGTCATCACAATAGTAGAAGGAGCCTAATGTACCAAAAAACCAGTCAAAGGTTAGCACCCAAAATTTTAATATTGTTGAGCATTTGAAGAAGATTCATATGCGTATTTCCATGTGGGACATTTTAGCACTCCTAGGTCAAAAAGATATGCTAGGAAACATTGCAGTCACTTACCTTATTTGATAACGCTTTGGCACATCAAACCCCTATAGTTGTAATGGCTACAAATGCTAATAATTCATAATAGCCATCAAAAATAGTGAAGCCACCACCTTTTTCTATTGTAGACATAATAGGAAAGTACCTTGTTCATAACTGCATGATAGATTCAGGTGCCACTAGCTCAGTTATGCCAAAGAAAATAGTTTACTAGCTAGGCCTTAAATATGAACTAATTGAAAAGGGGGTAGTTCAGCTAGATGGAACAACTATTGAAATGATTGCAATTATAAGGAACATGGATTTGACCTTGCATGCTTGTCCTAATTTTTTAGTCCCTATGGATATATACATAATTGACTTACCTCCCTATTTTTTCATATGTTTAGCATGTGATTTCATTGCCAAAATAGGAGGTTTGTATGTGCAGATTGATCTCACGTGCTTTTTCGCACTAGGTATGGTACTAAGGTGAAAATTCCATCTGAACCTATTGCTAAAGATTGCCTTGAACATAATGTTTTTGCTGCTGAAAATAATATAGCAGTTGTTTTATTTAATCAAGAGGAAATTAATGCAATTTATGAGCCCAAAAAACCCATAGACAATGTTCCTGATGTATTATTAGATGAACCAGCTACTAAAAATGCAAAAAATTTAGAACAACAAGTCAAAGAACCAAGCTTGGGGAATTATGTCATCCATGAGACCACTAATTTCTTACCAAATATCATGAATAATATAGATTTAAGCTTGGAACAATAGAGTAATGTTGTTTGGAAATTATATTTTGATGGCTCACACAACAAGATAGGTGTGGGAGGAGGCTACATGTTGATTTCACCTATAGATGAAAGGTATTATGCCTCTTTCAGATTTACCTTTAGCTACACTAACAATGTTGTTAAATATGAAGCACTCATACATGGACTGAAATTGGCTATCAAGAGAGGTATCAGTTGTTTGCAAGTGTTTGGGGACTCTAAGATAATTGTAAACCAAGTTAGAGGTGTCCACACAACAAAGAATGACCTATTGAAAAGTTACAAACACATTGTTTGGGACCTAATTGAAGGGCTAGAAGCATTCAATCTGCAATCTATACCCAAAAATTAGAATAAGCAAACTGATAGGCTTGCTGCAATAGGTGCATAGTATGACATCCCAACTAAAATCAGCAAAAATAAAACAAAGAATCATGTAAAGGTAATTATTAGACCTGTTGTACCTAACAACGCTGAAAGCTAGTAGGTATTTGACTCTGATCAGCATCTAGTGAATTTTATAAGAGAAGAGGTTGAGTTTGCTTAGCCAAACCAGCAGAAGCTGCAAGACCAATATGAGGACCAAGTTATTCAACTAAGGAAAAGTAAGCTGTCAAAAGGACTGGTTACCTTAGATTCCATTTTCAATACTGATGATTAGCTGTGAAAGGACAAATCTAGTTTGCAAATTAAGGAGGAACACTATGAGGAAATTGAAGTTGTTGAAGGTAAAAAATTGAAGATAGGGAAGGTATGCACCCCTAAAGAAAAATAGTTTTTTGTAAGTCTAACAAATGAATTTTAGGATGTCATTGCTTGGAGTTATGTAGATTTGAAGGGGTTCAATCTTGATATATACCAACATACCATTGATTTAGCCCCAAGGGCAAAACCAATCAGGCAGAAACAAAGGCCTATTAATCCAAGCTAGAACTTCTTATGATTAAGGAGCTGAATAAGTTAATAGAAAGCAAAATTATTTTTCCTATCAAGCATATTTCTTGGGTTTTGAACTTGGTTCTAGTAAGAAAGAAAAATTATGAAATCAGGCTATGTGTTGATTTCTATGACTTGAACCAAGCTTCATTGAAAGATAGGCATCCTTTGCCTTCAATGGAATAAATTTTACAGGTTATTTTAGGTTCGAAGAGATTCTCATTGTTGGATGGTTTTTCAGGATATAATCATATTCGTGTCAAGGAAGAAGATAGGTATAAGACAACATTTACCACCAAGTGAGGAACAATGGCATATCAAAAGATGTCATTTGGTTTGTTGAATGCTGGTACAACATTTCAAAAAGCCATCTATAAAGCTTTCTTGAATCTGATGTACACCTTGTTCTTGTTTACCTTGATGACATTACTATTTTATCTAAAAATGTAGCAGATCACTTTCAACATTTAAGGGTAATATTTGAGAGATACAAGGAGTATGGTATTTCATTGAATCCCAAAAAGAGTGCTTTTTTAGTTCATGAAGGCAAGTTGTTAGGATTTATTTTTTCCAAGGAAGGTGTCACCATTGAACCAGAAAAGGTAAGTGTTATCTTAGACTTACCACTGCCAACTCATAAGAAAGGTCTCCAAAGCTTCCTTGGTAGGATAAACTTTATAAGGAGATTTATTCCAAATATTGAAAAATTGTTTTTACCATTAATAGCCATGTTGAGAAAAGGCATGAGTTTCAACTAGACTTAAGAAGGTAAGCGAAGTTTTTGAATAGATAAAGGAAGCATTGGCTTCAACTCCTACATTATTAAATCCTAATTTCTCAAAGGATTTTATTCTATATGCTTACGGGAATAATGATAGCATTGCTTCCATGTTAGTACAACAGAATGATGAAGGATTTGAATAGCCATTAGCTTTTTTCAGCCAAAGACTAAAAATTATGAATTGCATTATTCATTTGTAGAGAAACATGTCCTTGCTATCATAAGAAGTCTAAAAAAATTTAGACACATGCTTTCAAATAATAAAATATAGCTACAAGTTGCTCATCCTTCAATCAAAGATTTCTAGTTGAATAAGGACCTAAATACCAAGAGGGCTGGTTGGATTACCAAAGATGTAGAATATGATATTGAAATCAAGGTTACCAAGTTGGTAAGAGGTAAGGGGCTATGTGAGTAGCTTGCTGAAATAGGAAAGAATGAGTTAAATGAAGATTCAGATGTTGTTCTAGTTTAGAATGATGAACATCCTATTGTTATAAATATTCAGAATGATTGGATAGATGACATGGTCAATTTCTTACAAAAAAGACACTGTCCTAAAGGTTTAAATAGAGCAAAATGAAGGTATTAGAAACTACAAGCCATTCTTTCTTGTTTTTTGAATGATATTTTGTTCAAGAAGGATTTCCAAGGTGTTTTGCAGAGATGTGTTAGACCAGATCAGGTTGACCACATCCTTCATCAGATTCATGAAGGGCTAGCTGGAGGCCATTTCTCACCAAGAGCTACCACTCTTAAGGTGATGAAAGTTGGCTATTATTGGCCCAACATATTTAAGGATTCTCATTTCTAGGTAAGAAAGTGTGAGAAGTGTGCAATTTTTGTTGGAAAAGAAAGGTTGGTTGCACTTCCTTTGCAACCTATTCAAGTGGACCAGCCATTTAGGAAATGGGGTCTAGACTTTATTGGCATCATTAATCCACCTTCAAGTGTAGGGCATAGGTGGGTATTGATAGCCATAGATTATTTTACCAAGTGGATAGAAGTTGTAGCTCTCAAAGATGCAAATGAAAGAGTTGCATTGAATTTTTATGAAGATTTGGTTTGTAGGTTTGGAGTTCTAGATTCTATTATTTTAGATAATACCCTTGCATTTGCTGGAAATAAGATTACAGAATGGGTTGTTCAGCAAGGTATTTATTTGAATACATCATCTAACTATTACCCATGGGGTAATGGATAGGCTGAGTCCACCAATGAGAACCTAATTCGTATTATCAAGAGAACAATAGAGGGCAATCAGCATTCTTGGCATGAGAAATTAAAATCAACATTGTGGGCTGATAGAATTGCTCCTAAAATATCAACAAGCATGTCTCCATACATGTTGGTTTATATTAAAGAAGCCAGGTTACCAGTCTCAGTTGAGCTACCAGCATTGGATTTCATGTACTAGCTTGATATGCTAGATGAAGAACCTATGACAGCAAGGCTCAATAAGCTAAATGAATTAGAAGAAAAGAGAAGAGATGCATTACAAAAGATTGAGAGTCATCAGAATTAGATGAAAAAGACATTTGATAAGAAGGCATCTCCAAGGGTTTTTGAGCTAGGAGACATAGTCCTGAAATGGGATGAATTGAAAAGTAGGCCTAGAAAGCATACGAAGTTTGATGCCATGTGGGCTGGTCTGTACATCATAATTAGAACCACGCAACATAATGCTTTCCATCTATCTACACTTGAAGGAGAGGAGTCAAAAATCTCAATTAATGGGATTCACCTCAAGCGGTGTTTTTGAGGTATTTTTTAGATTATAATAAGTGCTTTGGTACAATAGAGTAGGGGATTGTTTTACTTTTCAAATTTCAATAAGTGTTGTTTCAGAAAATTTAGATTCAAGTTTTAGCATGTTAATTGTTAGTAATAAAACTGGAAACTATGGAAAATCATTATCAATCTACCATTAACACATGAGGTACATATCACACAAAGCATGGAATGAATTTTGATGCCCTAAATCATACATACCCCATAGGTTCATAACAGGTTCATGATGACATGATGTAGTTTTCAGCCATTCAACCATAAAGAAATTAGAGAACATTTAGACATATTGTTGGTACAGATCCTTTTGGAATATTTTCAAAAATATAGCAAGTATAAATTCTAGTTTCGAATTATGGTTGACTTGAATGAATATCTTGCCCCACAATAGTAATATGATGTGTTATCCACCATCATACTAGACTAATATACTACTATATACACCATGAAAATATTGAAAGATAGGAGGAATGGTCACTCCAAAATAGCTAGTATACCACCCTAGTACAATCATAATTAATGCACCACATTGCTGTTATAATGCAAGGTACACATTCAAGCTTAGCATTTCAAATTTTGCAATTTTTTTTTAATAGATTTTCAGCCAAATCTACAAGGTGTCATAATAGCCAATAGCTATTAGTCCTCACAACCATGATACAATTATTTTTTCATACAAAAGAGATCAGAAAAGAAACTATGTTTATCTCTTTATTGTGATACAATTCCATCCTGGTTATCAAAATGAACAGCTACAGGATATTATGGCAACTAACAGATTTGTTTTCAATTTTCAGCTTGCATTTTTCAATTTTTACTTTGGTTTGGTGTGGTTTTTTTCATTCAAGCAAGTTTGTTTTTAGTTTTTAAAGTTTAAAAGTTCTCTAAAATGAAAAGGTTCAATTTTCTACATGAAAAATGACTCTATGCCCAATGGATAAGATAAGGGAACTGGTCTAAAATTGTTAAGCAAGAAAAAACCCCTAAGAGGTCACCCAAAATGTTACCTATTTAACCTACCACCTAAATGGTTAACTATCAAGTTGCTGTTGGATTTAAAACTCTATGTTTTACACTGTAGATATCATATGTTTCAAAGTAAACTAAATGTTGTTAAGAAATTACAAAATACTGATGTAATGAAAACTTGATCACTTTCATTTTAGAGCTGATATATAGATATAAAAGAATATGAAATGTTTAGCTAATGTACAAGTTTTCACATTTTATATACAGTAATTTACAGAGCATTCAAGAATCCACATAGCCTGTGGAGTCAATAAAACTACAATGTTGAATAAAAACATGCTACAATTAAATGACATGAAGAAGAGATACAAGGAAAGCCTTCATTGCCTGAGCAAGAGGCTGACAGTTGAAGCTGAAGAAGACCCAGGCTCGCATCCAGCTCAGGAACAACCTGCAAAAAATGATGAAGAAAGGAATCAGTTCATACAAACTAAGCAATGAAAGCATTCCCATGTACCTTTACTTCATATCATTCAATCATAACATGCAAATTCAGAAATCATCAAATCAACATCCGAGAAAGTGCTAGAAGTAGGGAAAGAAGACAAATAGAACACAAGGTTTCTTAATACTAATCATGTTTGTTCCATGTGTAGATATGAGTATGAAGACTTGAGGCTATTTAAGGATCATATGTAAGTTACATGCATGAAGCCTTCTCGCTAAGTTTTTTTGGACAAAGACAAAAGATACTAGGGAGACTGTCGAGGGGGCATACATAAGTTTCAGGTATGGGATCTTCTAGTTAAACCAATATAGTTGATTGAAGACATTGAGGAGATCATTGAAGGGACATGCATAAGTAATAGGTATGAAACATTTTGGTCAAATCAAGGAGAGGTGAAGACTAAAGAAAAATTCAGAGGCATATTGTATAACAACAGTTCATCATTCTTATTGATTAATAGACATCAATGATTTAATTCTTTCATATTCATTCTAGATCAAATCAAGTATGAGCCATTTCATGCTACTGTGATACTAGTGCTATAGATTTAAAGCAATCAAGACATGGAAATTTGGTAATCATACAATACAACTATTGTATCATCAGAAGAAATGAAAGCGAATACATGCATTTTTATATACTCGGTCATATTATGGACAACAATGTATTAAAAAAAAACCAAAAACCCTCATGGTAATATCTATAGCAAGGAATTCATACCTAGAAAATAGATACAACAAGTTTAGTATGAGAAAATGACCAACTAAAATATGGCAAAGGAAAAACTCACAAAAAGTGCAAAATATCAGATTTTTAGTGAATCAACAGTATTAATTCCATGTACAAATCAACTGAAATGTTTACATATCAAGTATATTTTGAACATGTTGGAAGATGAAATGAACAAACTTTAGAATATTTTTTAGCAACAACAAAGCAAGGTGTATTCAGCCATGAATGATCCAAAGAAAAACTCATACCTAGTAACATATAAACCTAGGTCGTGTTTTGATGGAGACTTTTTAATGTTTATACAATACATAAAAGTGCAAGTAATCTCATGTCTAGCAGTAGATCTTGAAGTATTCAAAGTTCAAACATCTCATAACAAGGAAAAAATGAACCAATGTTTGCATTATCAAATAGTAGCAAGCTTTATAGAAGCCACCAAATACAAAAAAAAAATCAGAGAAGCTACAGTATGATAGATACAACAAAAACCCTCGATATATCATCACAAAATGGAGTCTACATGAGCAGTATGATGGAAAGTAAAACCCATACAGCAAAGAATTTGTGTCCAAACTTAGAAGAAAATATCTAAACTTTAGATATAGTAACCACAGCCAACAAAATAATATGATGATAGTATCAAATTTTTGAAATGGTGTGGAACCTTCAGATAGTACAACAACTTCTTTTCAACTTGGCATGTATTTGAAAAATTGCTAAAGCAAAAAATGGAGGATAGTATAAAGGAATCAATGAAAAGACGATGTCCAATACAAAGGATAAAATAGTACTAGTAAGAATGTAAGGCACCATACATCCAGGAAGAAACCCGTGGCCAAATGTCATAAATATGGCATCTATAACTAATCCATGAACTCCATACAACCCAGCAAATGAAACTCACGGCTGGAAGCAAAGCTCATGTAGGAGAAATATGATCACGGTTAAAGGAAGAAGTCATCCAGCACATAGCAAACTCTTAGTTAAAACCTACAGTGAAAGAAGCCATTCAGCAAGAGAAATAGACCCCTTTCAGCAGATCATGGCATCTTAATCAGCAGAAACCAAGAAAATTGCAGTCCAAAGACCAGTAGAGAAAAAAAATAGTAGTCGAATATCAATGGCTACGGCTAGGGTTATGAAACCCTTTATCCTTCCTCTCAAGCGCAAAAGGAAAATGACCAAACAAAAAACATAACAAACTTGCCTTCCTTTTTGCCTTTCAAATTTTTACTTTTCTTTTGTTATATTGCATAAACATTTTGGGTCCATAAATAGAGTTATGCAATATAATATATCTATTGAAAACTCTATTTTTATACATTCACTTAAATGTTTTGTATACGTTAAATGAATAAATCTTATATTTTTCATTTGAAGCATATTAAAAATTTAAATAAATATATAAAAATAAATGAATATATTTTATAAGTGCTAATGAGTTTTAAAATATATCATAATTTATAGCACTTATTAAAATATATAAATATATAAATATTTAATATTCCCTTTTATTATATTTATAAATAGAACACATCAATATTAATTAAATATAATAAAAAGAGTTTTTATTGTAAAATTAATAAATCAAGTGGTTGTAATTATAAGACCATTGATTTTATTAATTCATTAAAGGGAATTATAAGAGTTTCATATCTTTAAATGCCTAAATGCAAGGAGGGGATGTTGTGAACTCCTAAAGGGACATTAAGTTAACGCTTGCATGAAGACTTGCATGGAGCTATTTTTAGGAGGCTAAGGATAGGTTAAGATTCTCATGCATTGATGGGGCACTTTGATGCTATTTTTAGCTACATGGATCAGATGGGGCATTTTAAATGGTAGATATATCTGATAGATAGGCTATTGAGGGGTTATTTTTGGCTTTCAAAGGGGTGGATTTTTCAGTCTGACCATGCAAATGCATGATTCAGCCAGTTTTGCATATAGTTTGCATGATTTTCAATATTTTTAGTACATTTTAGTGGTCAAATTTGTGCAACTTTGACCATCGCATTAGGAGTTCATCTAGTAGTTAGATTTAATAAATACTTCTCATTTTACATGAGAAGGGGATGCAGTTTGATGAGAGCTTTTATTTCGTGTGAGATTATTGTGCTATTGAGTTATTGTATCCAGTTGTAGCAGAGATTGATTTATCAGTGATTAATATAGATTCAGTAGTTCCTTCTCATTGATTCTTGTGCAATTTTGTGAATTCCTTGCTTTTATGATTGTGTTCGTCCTTCATTCAAGTTACGTTCCTAGTTGCATGTTGAAGCATAATACTTGTGATTATAGGTTCTTGTTTGTGTCCTATTTTTTATTGCAGAAAATTATGAAAACTTTAGTTTTCCTTTCAAAGCATCAGATTCCATGTCCTAATAAGGAAATATTTATGTGATTGCAAGTTGTCTAAGTATTGTGAACCTTTTCAAATCAATATTAATCTATGGTTCTTTGGTCAAAGTTATATTCAGATTTTGGTGTATCACCTATTTTAAGTTTTAGTATCTAGTTATTCAAATACATTCTCTATCCTTTTTCCCGAGTACAAGTTAGTTTCATAGGTGATATCATATAGGAACCAGCCTAGAATGTGGAGATTCTTCTCTCTTTCCTAACCCCACCATCTAAGAGAGGTTTCCATGTTCCAATAGGATAGCTAGATTCTTATCTCGCTATAGGCGCAATCCTGATCGACAACATAAATACAAAGGTAAAAGAGATGAGAACAACAAAGATTATAAAGAAAAAGGAAAGAAGGCTTGCTACATTGTTGAAGAAGAATCCAATTAAGAATCAAATGATTGTGATGATGAAGCTATCTATGTTGCAATGAAGGATCATTTTGATGAAGATGAGGCAACTGCATTAGTGCCTTATGTGAACAACAGTGACAGATGGATCATTGAGAGTGATTTTTCTAATTACATGACTGGAGACAAAAGTAAGTTCAATTCTCTTGTGCACTATGATGGAAATAGTATTAGATTTGGTAATGATGCACCTTGTCTGATAAAAGGAAAAGGATCAATAAAATTGATAGATAAGATCATATGTGAAAATACTTACTATGTGGAAGGAATTAACTATAATTTTTTCACTATGTCACAATTGAATAGTTCTAGATGTAAGGTTGAATTTAAAAATAGAAAAGCTAAGATCTATGATGTTGATGGTGAAGTGATTGGAAATAGTGATCAGATTAGAAGTAATCTATTTTATCTTGACATGAATGATGATACTTGTCTTGTTGAACTATTTGATGATGTGCAGCTATGACACAAAAGATCATGTCATGTAAATTTTGATAATTTGGTTAGTATCAGTAAGATGAAGTGAGTTAGAGGTTTTCCAAAATTGATGAAACCTGATAATGTGATTTACAAACAATGTTAATTAAGCAAAATGGCAAAGTCTAGTTTTACGAGTAAGACTCATATTTCAAATACATTTTTGGAATTATTTCATACTAATTAATGTGGACCAATTAATGTGAAAATCTACAAAGATGACAAATAATTCATGCTATTTATTGATGATTATTATATAATAATGATGCTATGTTTCTAAGAGAAAATTTTGATGTTTTCCAAATGTTTAAGTGGTACTTAGCTAGAGTTGAGAAAGAGACTGATAAGAGTCTAAAGTGTTTGAGATTTTACAGAGGTGGAGAGTTTACAACAAATGAATTTGAAATTCTTTATAATGATAGAGGAATCAAGAGACAAACTTTTGCACCTAGGAGCCTTCCACAAGATGGGATTGCTAAAAGGAGGAAAAGATCCATGATGGACTGTGCTATAACACCGATGCTGGAGAAGAATGTTGCTCTGAAGTACTGGAGAGAATTTGTCAGTACAACTTTCTATACCTTGAACTGGTAACAAGTGAGGAAAGGTACAAGCATTACACCTTTTGAGTGATGGTATGGATACTCACCCAATTTTAGATATTTTCAGGTATTTGGAAGAAAATGTTACATTATTAAGTACAATAGGAAAGGTAAATTTGATGCTAAAAGTGAAGAAGGAATATTCCTTGGTTATTCCATAAGAAGCAAAGCTTATAAGTGTTTAAATACTTGTTAGAATTATATTAGGAAAGGTAACCTCTGGGGGGGGTGGTGGGGGGTGTGAATTAATGCTTTAAACTTTAACCCATAAAACATTCACCACACATCCATCTCAGATATTCAATAAGTAAATTGAAATACCATATAAAGCATATACATTTAAATCATGTAATCAAGTAAGCATTCACACATGTATGACACAAGATATGATTACCCAAAAACCCTCCTACGAGAAGGTAAAATTGGGGTGGGGATGACACCTAAAAATCTTCACTACTATAGTAATAAAGTGTATCCAATGAAGGTTGCAATGTTTGATCATGAAACATGATCTACCTTGTGAAAGCTCTACCTTGTTAAAAGCTTACATAGACTATTAGTTCTTACCCTATCAATGATTTCAACACCCTATTAGAAGTGTTCCTAATTATAGGACTTCAACTCACAATTAAGTAAGCACCTTGCTAGAAGATTTCAATACAAGTTGTCAGGACTACTATGTTAAGAGATTTAACTAATTCACATGTAAGAATGTCTCAAAAATGATCCTATGGTTAGCACTATGTTTCTTGATGATAGATCACCTCTATATTATTGTGTACTTGATCCTTCTTGATTAGATGTCTCTCTACTATTCAATGTTTCTTTCATGTGTTCTCCTTTAACTAATTCTATGATTCAATTCAGATCATAATGCCTTGGTCACCATGAATGTTCTGGTTTGCACATGCAAAACTCTCCTTGATCATTCATTCATTCCCTTTCACACATATAAGAAGTTTAGGGTTTTTCCTCCTTAAGAAGACCTAGGTGACTTAGGGTTACATATGAATCAACAATTGTGATTCATCCATATTGACACTTAAACCTTCCCTCTACTTGATTGGATGCATGTAATACATAGGGATTCACACTTAAGATTCATCCTTATTACCAAAATATCATAATTTAATCCTTAAGTCAGCCCAGAAATAGTTTACATAGTAGTTTGTGTCAATACAAACAACTATGTCAAAATTGTGTTACTCGGCATGTAAAGTCCTTGGTGCTTGGCACATGCTATGACTTTAATGGTGTCACTCGGCATCTGAATGAATTGACATGCATTATTTTCTCAACTCTTAAATCACTCAATACATATTGTCTACTTGACTCTTGAATGACTTGGCATATAATAGACTCGGCACTCACTGTTTACTCAACATGCTCTAATTTGAATGTTGTGCTCGACATATGTTACTTGTTTGACATGAACTAAATAAATGACTTAAGTGTATAGACACTCACTTGTCAAAACCAATCTAAGATTAATAATCTCCTACTTTGACATGAGTGTCAAAAACACTTGGTCATAGATTAATACTCTTATTCTTATGAGCATAACATAAATGATTATTCGACTTCTATACAAATTTTCAAAATATCAAAATTTTGCAACATGACTTATACCTCAAAATTTTATAACTCCCCCTGAGTTGTTTGATCTATCATATACTTATACTCCGTATCAAAATCTTTTCTCCTATTGAGTAACTAATACTCTTTCTCTATTTTATGCTTTCTTTCTCTTACTCCCCCTTTTTGACACTGATGTTAATGGGTTATACACTAACAGTGTGTTTGTCCAAAAAGGATTTGTGGACCTCAAGTATAATTTTAAGAGTCACATCCCAATTATCTAAAGACTTAATTTGGATGGCCAACTTGGTAGAAAGTTGTACTAAGCCATCTAATGTAGAATAATTAGGGTCTTTCTTCATAAATGTTTCTACATAGCCTAACTCCTTGTGTAAAATCTCCATATGAGGAGTCATTTTAGACTGGATGTTGACTAGTTTAGCCCTAATGTTGGCTTCATCTACTTATAATGATGCTAACTAACCTTGGGTTTTCAAAAGGGTCCTAAAGTGTTTCTCACTTTGAGTTGGAGTCATGGGAAATTTTTGCACCGGATGATTGCATTTGACTCTGCAAGTTTAGGATGTGATTCCTTACCTCTTTTGTGAAGAGTATAGGATTACACAATTTGGTGTACAAAGAGAATGCTCTCTAGTACCTTCTTCGCACTATCTATCTTAGTTTCCAATGCAACCTATGTTAATGCAATATCACTAGATATCTTCCCATTCACTTTATTTTGAAACTTCTTCTTAAACCATTCTAATAATTTGACATTAGTATCCAAGTCTATATTACTTACTTTTTCTACTATGTTGGTCAATTGTTCAATGATAAGCTTTGTTTCATTTGAATTAGGTAGACTAAATGCATCTAAGAAAATTTCTTTGATTTCAATCAAAGCTTGCTTATGCCTATGCTCCCTTCTAAGTAGTTCTTGATGTTTCTTTCTTGCTAGGGCTTCTTGTAGTATACCCATCTGTTCAATTTTTATTACTAGAAAATCAATCTTGGGAAATACAATTTTTTCATCTAGGCCAACATCTCAATAAGTAATTACCTCTTCTACCTTAGATGAGCTAGGACTTGGCACTGAGAATTGCAATGTCTACTTGGCCTCTGAAGAGTTTGACTCGAAGGAGTTCCAAATTCTAGTAATGTCTCTACTGCATGAATTGCTACCATCTCCTTTGGCTTGGGTGTCAAACTTGTCCTTTTTTGCCTCTTTGATTTTAGTTGCACCTTGATCTTGTGTTGGAGGTGCAACTATATCTACCTGACCTATTTGACTTTGTGTCCCATCATTTACTGGTGTTTCCATCTTGTCATATCCATTTGTCTCAACCTTGTCTTTTTCAAGTTCTTGTTCATTTTTTGAGACTGGAGTGTCTTCCATGAGTGTATTGATAGTGCAACCTATTGTCTCCTTCCTTTGATATACAACTAAGGGTTGTGAAGGTTGTACAGTTGTGGCTTGAGGAGTGATAGTAGGTGTTTGTTGTGTTTTCACTTCCTCCCTTGCAATCATAGTCTCTAACTTTTGAATTTCATCAACACTTACCAATATAGGGTTGTCACATAATTTGGCCTATAGTGTAGATTAGATAAGTATCCTTCTCAAATCTTCCTCTATTAGGGGATTGATTTTTTTATTAGCAAGATCATAAACATCCTTTACTGTGATAGTTTTAGTACTTGCACTTATCACCTATGGAGGGTTGGTACTCGACATTTGTGTATCTTGTACACTTTGTTTTGGTTGCTTCTCTTCCTTAGCTATTGCCTGATCATTTATATTCATATCAATGCCTACCTCGATTCTGCCTTGTTTATTTTCATCATCTTCATCATCTTCTACCTCAATAGGTTCTTCTTCATCATCTTTGTCTATGGCTAGTCTATATGTAATCTTCCATATTTGTTTGGACTTTTTTACAACATCCTCTATGTTGTTCTACAATATACTAAATGCACTAAACTTAGATGAAAATCTCACAACATATTTCTTTGTGGATTTAGACATTTGTGCCTTGCTAAGTTCTAGCATAACTTGAGCAAGGGTTGTGTCCCTAATTTGCTTCTCTGTTTCTAAACAATAGTGCAAGTTTTGCTCAACTTTATCAAATAAACTCTTGGGTATGGAGTTGGCAATTTCTAGAGGAGCTTTCTTGAAAGTAACCATCGTGACATATATTGCCTCTTCTACTTGATTCTTCTCAATCTTCCAAGGTTATCTAATTGAATGTGAGAGAAACCTGATCAATCATCATTATTTCTAATGTTCTCACATAAATTATCTAGGTTTGAGGACGGACTGTGACTCACCACTTGGAATTGGTTGTCATCAGATTCAGTCTTCTCCTCATCAGATTCAACCTAAGAAACATATTTTCTTCTTAATCTTTTTTGTGCTCCACCTTCTTTCTCTTTAGGCTTAGCTACCTCTTTAGCCTTTTGTGTAGTGACTCTTGTACTAGCCCTTGTGGTAGGTGTTGTTGTTTTAGGCTAGCTTGGTTTTGTAACCTTGTTTGGTTTTGTCACTGCTTGTGTCCTTTCCTTTCTTTTCCTTTTGTCAATAGGAATAGGTTCTTCCTTGGCTTCTTCTCCCTTGACACCTTCTTTAGTTTTTATTTCTTTTCTTTTTTAATCCTCTCCTTGGCCTTGTGTCAATGTTAGAGGTGCTTGAGCCTGTATGTCTTGTTCTTCTCCTTCTCCTTATTCCTCTTCTTCCTCTTCCTCAGGTCCTTCACCAAATTTCTCTTTCAGTTTCTTTACGAACTTATTCTTCTTCCTTATTATAGTGATCTTTGATTTGTCCAATTCATAATTACCAAATGTTTGGGCTTCTTTGTCCACTTCTTCTACAAGTAATGTTGTGATTGCTATAGAGGCATCATCAACATTGATCTCATATCCTAATGGCCTTAGCCATCTCACACTAGGAATTTCTACTCGTACATATGTGTGATCAGTGTCAGCTAGAAAGAAAACATCATCATAATGTTTCTCCACTAGTGAATTTGGAATCCTTAATCTCTTCTTCATAGATTGTTTAAAATCTTCAAAATAAGTAGTCAAGACTCAAAGTTATCACCTAATTGTTCAATGAACTCTCCTATCTGTACTACAATTGATCTGTTTGTCTTCCATGCAACCTTACCAAATGTAGAAAATTTATTCTATACATAGAAGAAAATACATATTAGAATAGATCCAAATTTATATAGAGCACTCTTTTTTTCCTTATTGCTCCCAGATTTTCAATCAATTGTTGCAACTACAACTTGGAAAGATCATAAGTATGATTTTTCTTCAAAATTTTATAGCTCATGTCTACTGCAATGCAAGGTACACTATTTAATCTTCTTGACTGATAAAACTTGTGTGCTTTTACCCTCACTACAAAAAGCTATCAAGGGATCTATGATTGTGTAAATTTTCATTCCCCTTTGGTTCCATACAGACCTTGTGTTCTTTTTAATGACTTCCTTTGATTCACTTCTCATGGTCTTTAGCTGATCTAGGGTTGGAACCACTGTTACCCTATGAATAATTTTCTTTTTGATTTTAATTGGACCATTCTCTAACCATACTAAGCTATCATGGATTTTTCTTAGGACAATCTTAATCCACTTAGTTTTGAAGACATTCAGAAAATCTAGAGCACAAGTTAATCCTTTATTCTCAACAATGTTGTATTCTTCCTTCAATTCTCCATTGTCACATAGTCTTCCATATTCTTCTCTAATTTTCATGTCACATATGCTTCCAATCTTGCAATTATAACAATTCCTAACATCTTGAATCATCAAGACTCATAGTGATATCATAGACAATGCACCGAAGGGACCCTGCTTATATGCTATATCTAGAATGGCCTTGAAAATAGGTTGTTTGATCTCATTAATAATTAAAAAAACATTTAAAACCTCTTTTCCCTCTACATCTTTCACTTTGGAAGAACTAGACACCATTACATATATCTAGGGTTTGTGAAATTTGAAACTACGTAACTTGACACATCATAAATACATTATAAATCTTGATGATGATGTCAAACAATCATTCAAATCTCCTGCAAACACTTAGATGAAATTCTCCTATTCACCTTTATCTCTTTGTGTTCTTTCTTGAATTCAAATGATGTTAAAGGAGAAGAAATCAATCAAATAACCCTTAAAATATTACAATTAATGCTAAGTACTTACATAGTCGTAAGCTCGACATCAACTAATTTTTGGCTCACTTGGCATCCACGTGTCTTTTCATTTGCTTGGAAATCATTATGAGCTCAGCCTCAACTGACCAATTTTTTTAGCTTGGCATCCACTAATAGTTCGCTCAACAACCATTAAAGACTTTTCATGCTCGATAGTAACATGAAAAAGTTGACAATATTTTAATGATTTTTCTTGATTTCTAATAACACTTTGCATATTTATTCATGCATATGTAATCCTTTCAAAACTAAATTCTTGGAACTAATGTATGGTTTGTCTTTTAAATATCAGTCCCACATACCTCTTGATTGCTTAGTTTGATGAGGTGTGATCACCTAACCTATTGGGTGAAGTGATCCCATCTGCACTTGATGTGTTGCAACCCTACTTTCTCCTCCATGTCTTGTTCATCTCATCTCTAAAATTTTCAATATCTACCTTGCCTTTTCCTTTTTTGAACTCACAACTTGGTGCCTTTGACCTTGTTGGATAGTATTGACTAATGTGACCAATTTTCAAATAGCTAAAACATGTGGTTTGACTCAACCAACTTTTGTAGTCACTCTTGAAGTGAGTTCTAATATAGTTCTTAGGAACATGTCCATATTCTTTATAGTAGTGACAACTATACCTTGTATTATAATCCCAATTATAAAAGTTTCCATTGTTTGATGACCACTTGGGTTTAGATCTACACTCAAAAGCTCTATGTCCATACTTTTGATAGTTATAACAATATCCTTCAAATATTTGAGTGTACATGGTCTTGATTATACATTCATGTGCCTGATGGCCTTGATTATTGCACGTATGGCAGTGACCCACATTCTTCTGCTTAACATTTTGATTTTCAATCTTGCTCTTGCACACATTAGTAGTATGTCCTTTCTTTCCACAATTATGACAAGTAGGTTTTGAGTTCTTACCTTTTTTACTTCTTTCTTCAGCACTTTTGGATGATTCTCCTTCTTCAGTACTTGTGTATCCAAGTCCAAATGTATCATTGTTAGATCTAGGTGATCTCATCAATTGTTTAAAGTAATTGATAGCTCCATTAGGTTTATTGAAGTTTTCAGAAAACTCCTTTTCCCTTTTTAGATCATTGCTCAATTGTTCATTCTGCAACTTTAGTGTTGTTATCTCAATGTCTTTACTATTTATTTCATGATTAGTAATCATGACTTGATTCATTATTTCCAATTGCATGTAAGCAATCCTAGTTACCTCTGATGATCTCTCTTCTAGTTTATTGGTCAAAACTCTTTTCACATCTTCAATCATGACTTTGTCTTCTATAGCTTTCTTTTTCTATGCAGTCAACTCACATAGTAATATGTCTTGTGATTCTTGTTCTATATTAAGATTTTTGATCTCTTTAGCTAGGGTTATGTTATTTTCCATTAGATCTACAACTACTACATCAAATTCATTGGGGTTTGCATTTGTAAATAGCTTAGTAGTGTCCATCTCTTAGTATTATGTGTCATTCTCCTCAATAGCAGTTTCCTTCCTTCTTTCCAATAATTTCTTTAGATCTTCTCTTACTTCATTCAATTGATGTAGAATGAGTTGTATTTCCATCTCCTAGTTCTCAATAAGTTTTCCCAACTTTTAGACCTTCATTTCAAAGATCTTTCCTCAAAGCTATCAAGCTTCACTTTTTAGAGAACCTTGCTCTAGTACCAATTGTTGGAATTATAATAGGAAAGGTAAACTCTTTGGTGGGTGGGTGAATCAGTGCTTTAAACTTTGACCCATAAAATATTCACCACACATGCATCTCACATATTCAATAAGTAAACTAAAATACCATGTAAAGAAAATACATCTAAAGCATGTAATCAAGTAAGCATTCACACATATATGACACAATATATGATTACCCAAAAACCCTCCAATGAGAAGGTAAAATTGGGGTGGGGATGACACCCACAAGTAATAAAGTGTATCCAATGGAGGTTACAATGTTTGATCATGAAACTTAATCTACCCAATGAAAGGTATACCTTGTTAAAAGCATACAAAGACTATTAGGTCTTACCTATTAAAGGATTTTAACACTCTACTAGAAGTGTGTCTAGTTAAAGGACTTCAACTCACAATTAAGTAAGCACCTTGTTAAAGGATTTCAATATAGCCTATTACGACTACTCTATTAAGAGATTTAACTGATTCACCTATTAGAATGTCTCAGCAATGATCCTATGATTAGCACTCTATTGACTGATGATAGATCACCTCTATATTGTTGTGTACTTGATCCTTCTTGATCAGATGTCTCTTTGATGTTCATTGTTTCCTTCCTCTATTCTCCTTTACTGAATTATGCAATTCAATGCAAATCATAATGCCTTGGTCACCATGCATGTTCTGGTTTGCACATGCAAAACTCTCCTTGATCATTTATTCATTCATTTTCACACACATAAGAAGTTTAGGGTTCGTCCTCCTTAAGAAGACCTAGGTGACTTAGGGTTAGGTATGAATCAATGATTGTAATTCATCTATATTTCCACTTAAACCTTCCCTTTACCTAATTGGATGCATGTAATATATAGGGATTCCCACTTAAGATTCACCCTTATCACCAAAATATCATACTCAATCCTTAAGTCAGCCCAAAAATGGTTTACATAGTAGTTTGTACCAATACAAACAACTATGTCAAAATTGTATTACTTAGCACCTGAAGTCCCTAGTACTTGGCACATACTGTGACTTCAATGTTGTCACTTGATATCTGAATGACTCGACATGCACTGCTTGCTTGACTCCTAAATCACTCAGCACATACTGTCTGGTCAACACTAGAGCGACTCAGCACTCACTGTTTACTCAGCATGCTTTAATTTACATGTTGTGCTCGACATATGTTACTTGTTCAACATGAACTAAGTAAATGAATTAAGTGTATAGACACTCACTTCTCAAAACCAATCTGAGATTAACAATGCTAACACTAACAAAATTATGGAAAGTGCAAATGTAAGATTTGATGAGTATACATATATACATGAAGATGAACCAAAGAAGGAACCTGAAGATTACAAGACATTTGTATACTACTATGAAGGCATAAATTGCTGATGATAATGTAATTCAAGTTGCTAATCAAATAGAATCAATGATTTTCTTTTAGAAGCCAAGTTATAAACTAGTGCCAAGAATAGTTAACAAGAAAGGAGTGTAGAGTTACCTGACAGAGATGTACAAAATGAGCCTAAGATTGAATTTCTTGAAAGATCAATTGTTGAAGAAAGAAGAATAGAACCAAGATTGTCAAAGTATGTTAGAATACATCACCCTACTGAGAAAATCATTGGTGGAAGAGAAGTTGGACCAATGACAAGGAATAAAATTAAAAATGATTGATGCTTTCTAACCATACATGAACCCAAAATTGTGAAGGATGCATTGGAAATGAAGACTGGATTAAGGCAATGAATGAAGAGATTGATCAAATTTAGAACAACAAAACTTGGTCATTAGTAACCAAATTAGAGAACAAGAATGTTATTGGAATAAAGTGGGTGTATAGAAATAAATTAGATGAGAATGGTCAAGTAAAAACTAATAAAGCAAGGCTAGTTTGCAAAGTCTATGCTCAAGAAGAAGGAATTGACTAGGGAGAGTCATTTTATCCTGTTTCTAGACTCAAAGGAGTGATAACACTACTTTCTTAATTTGCATACAAAGGTTTCATTTTTATCAAATGAATGCTCAGTCAACATTTCTGAATGGTTTACTAAAAGAGGAGGTTTACATTGAACAACTTGAAGGATTTTTTGATCCTAACAATAAGAACATGGTATGTAGATTGGATAAAGCTTTATATGGTTTAAAGCAAGCTCCCAAAGCATGGTGTGAAAGATTACTTAATTATCTTGTGAATATTGGATTTGAGAAGACTACTAATAACAACAATCTATACTTGAAGGCTGAAGGAGGTAAAGGTATTTTACTGGCTGAATTTTTTGTTATTTGGAGGAAAAAATGCATTCTGCAAGACATTTATTGATGAGATGATGAAATGATTTGAGATGTCTATGCTTAGAGAGATTAATTTCTTTCTTGGTTTGAATAGATAAGATGAGATATGGTATTTATATTACTCAGTCTAAGTTTTTGAAGGATATCTTAAAGACTTTTGGTCTAGAAGATTCAAAACTAGTTAGCACACATATGGTGACAACACACAAACTATCAAAGACTAACGATTCTGCTAAAGTTAATCAAACATTGTATAGGTTTATGATTGGTAAATTTTAGTAGGTAGTGCATTGAAGACCTGATATTACACTAGCTATTGGGATTGTTGCAACATTTTCTCCAAATCCTAAGGAGAATCACTTAATGATTGTCAAGAGGATAATGAGATATCTCAAAGGGATAGAAGACTATGGTCTATACTACAAGAAAAATGATAAGTTTGAATTGAGAGCCTATATAGATGTTGATTGGGCTAGGAACATTGATGACATAAAGAGTACAAGTGGTGGAGCATTTTTCTTAGGGAAGAGATAATTACCTAGACTAGTAAGAAGAAAAATTGTATCTCACAATCTGCTACTAAATTTGAATATGTGGTTGTTGTAGTGAATTGTACAAATGTAATGTGGATCAAATAGTTACTCAAAGGCATGAAAGAGGATGTCACTCAACTTTTGGTAATCTACTATGACAATACAAGTGCTATAAAAATTTCTAAAAGCCCTGTGATGCATACAAAGACAAAGCACATAGCTATCAAATATCATTATTTGAGAGAATTGGTTTAGGAAAAAGAAGTGAGAATGGAGTATGTGATAACAAAGGAATAGAGAGTTGATATATTTGCAAAATATTTACCTAAGGATGCTCACGAGTATCTAAGAGGTAAACTAGAGGTGTTACCCCTATCTCAAGCTACATGAGAAGCATAAATGGTGCCCTACATCAACTAAGTTGAATGACATATTTCACAAATTGATGTAATGGATCTTACTTTAGGATCTTCCTAAAGTAATCAAGGAATTAAAACAAAAGATCAGTCACAAGCAAGGTGATAAGGGGAGAACCTGAATTGATAACATCTACATGTTGAGATGACAAGTTTTTGGCATTGTTGTCAAAGAGGGAGATATACAAAGAGGAAGATATACAAAGATCTACATGGAAAAGAAATAGATAGAGATAGACATTATGAGGGAGATATGAAATGAAAAGAGAGAAATATACCTACACTATGAGGGAGATATGAAAGGAAAATAGAGAAATATCCCTGATAAGGGAGATATAAGAGATATACACTAAAGGATACAAGGCTAGAAGAAACTATTTTCATATGCAAGAACCTAAAGAAGACAAGGATTCTAGGGTGTTAGTTCATATGGTGGCTGAAAAGAAGAGACTACAATTGGCATACAAAGAAAGAAGGCTCAAGAGGATGAATTCTTGAAGGGTGAACAAGCTATCAGAGATGAAGAGTATAAATGCCAAGTAGAATGGAGGACTTAAACAAAAATCTGTAATCTGCAAGTGACCTATTTTTTTTATTAGATCATGCCCTACTATTACTTTCTAAACATTGTATCGGTCTTGATAAATCCTTTGAATTATGGTTGACCTAACAATCATTTGCAAATCCTTTAATCAGGTGAAATCCTAATGGAATGCTCTACATTCCTCTAACAAGGCTCACTACTAACATGGTGATTGAAATCCTCTAACTTGGTCTCATTTAATAGTGTGCATTGTAACCTTTAATAGGGTTGGCCTTTCGTAGGGCATCACTTTAGAAGAGTGAAAATTGGTAGCATGTTACTATTGGTTTTTCCCAAATTGGGTTTCCATGTAAAAATTATTGTGTCAAAATGTGTGATTAATTTTGTGGTGTTTAATGTTTACAATTTTGTGAAGTTCTTTTGACCTAGGACAATAGCCTGCTAAATTGTTGAATTATTGGATGCATGCATGATAAGGATATATGGATATGAATTTGTTAAGTGTTGAAAAGTTGTATTAGTATGTCTAGATGTTGAATAACTGATTCACTCCCCCATTTATTATAAATATTCCAACAATTGGTATCAGAGCTTTGGTGCTTGTGAGGAAACGGTTTGATAGTACTAGAAGCTAGAGATCAAGATGTCCAAAAGAGAGGTACCCAAGGTTAACAAGGAAAATTTACCTACGTGGAAAAGTTTGATGAAGCTACATCTAGGAGGACTTAGAGACTATGCATGATCTTCCATTACCACTGAGCATGTTAACCCTACTAGAGCCCCTACTACTGATGAACTAAAAAAGAAGAAAGACAAAAATTAGGCAATGTTGGGGATTGCATCTAGCCTAAGCTACTCAAAGTTAGATGATGTGAAAGGATGTGTTTTAGCTAAGAAGATGTGGGATGCTATAGAAAAGATCTATGGAGGAGATAAGAATGTGCTGAGAGCCAAATCTAAAAATCTCTAAGGTAAGTTTGATCAAATGAGAATGGAAGAAGGTGAGAATATAGTTTATTATTGTGTAGGATTCAAAGAAGTTGTTAATGCTATTAGAGGAGCAACTAGTATTATTGAAGATGAGACTATGATCAACAAAGTATTGACAACATTGCTACCTCCATGTGATATTAGAGTCTCTGCTATACAAGAACTAAGGTGTACTATTAGTAATCATCTAACCCTTGAAGGACTGATGGGTAGACTCGCTGCTTTTGAACTTTTTATTTGATAATTTTAAAACTCAAAATGTTGAATCTTCTTTCAAAGCTAAATTTTCACTAAAAGAGCCTAAAGAAAAGAGAAAGAAAAAGTTCAAACATATTTCTAGTGATAGTGATATAGATGAAGATGATGTAGAAGAGTTTGAAGCATTGTTGGCTAGGAGATTTCACAAAGACAAAGGAAAAAACAAAGGTAAGGTACGTATCATATGTTTCAATTGTAATGAGGTTGTTCATATTACTACAAGGTGTCCAAAGAAAAAGAATAATAGGAGTGGAGACAAATACAGAGGTAAAAGAGATGAGAACAAAAAATATTATAAAGATGAAGGAAAGAAGGCTTGCTACATTCCTAAAGAAGAATCCAATGAAGAATCAGATGATCATGAAAATGAATTTGTCTATGTTGCTATGAAGGATGATTATGATGAAGATGAGGCAACTACATTAGTGTCTTATGTGAACAATTGTGACAGATGGATCATTGACAGTGGTTGCTTTAATCAAATGACTGGATACAAAAGTATGTTTGATTCTCTTATGTATTATGATGGAAATAATGCTAGATTTGGTAATGATGCACCCTATCTAATAAAAGGAAAAGGATTAATAAAACTTATAGATAAGATCATGACAATGCTTACTATGTGGAAGGAATTAACTATATTATGTTGAGTGTTTCATAATTGAATATTTCTAAATGTAAGGTTGAATTTGAAAATTAAAAAACTAAGATCTATGATATTGATGGTGAAATAATTGGAAATGGTGATCAGACTAGAGGTAATATATTTTATCTTGACATGAATGATCATACTTGTCTTTTTGTACAATTTGATGATGTTTAGCTATGGTATAAAAGACTATGTCATGTAAATTTTGATAATTTGGTTAGTATCAGTAAGATGAAGAGAGTCAGAGGTTTTCAAAAACTAAAGAAACCTGATAATATGATTCGCAAACAATGTTAGTTAGGCAAAATGATAAAGTCTAGTTTTAAGACTAAGACTCATACTTCAAATGCAATTTTGAAATTAGTTCATACTAATTTATGTGGACCAATTAATGTACAAAGCTACAAAGGTAACAAATACTTCATGCTATTTGTTAATGATTATTTTAGAATGATGACTATTATGTTTCTGAGAAAGAAGTCTGATGCTTTCCAAATGTTTAAGTGGTACCTAGCTAGAGTTGAGAAAGACACTGGTAAGAGTCTAAGTGTTTGAGATCTAATAGAGGTGAAGAGTTTACATCAAATGAATTTGAATTTTTTTGTAATGATAGTACCTAGGATCCCTCCATAAAATGGGATTTTTGAAAGGAGGAATAGATCTATGATGGACTACACTAGAAAATTGATGATAGAGAAGAATTTTTCTTCAAAATATCAAAGAGAAGATGTCAGTACAACCTTTTATATCTTGAATTGAGTACAAGTGAAGAAAGATACAAGCATTACACCCTTTAAGTTATGGTATAGATACTCACCCAATGTCAAATATTTTAAGGTATTTGGAAGAAAATGTTACATTCTTAAGGACAATAGGAAAGGTAAACTTGATGCTAAAAGTGAAGAAGGAATATTCCTTGGTTATTCCAAAAGAAGCAAAGCTTATACATTTTTAAATATAAGCACTAACAAACTTGTGGAAAGCTCAAATGTAATATTTAATGAATATACAAATATACATAAAGATGAACCAAAGAAGGAACCTAAAGATTACAAGACATTTACATACTACTATGAAGGCATGACTACTAATGTTTCTATAATTCAAGTTGGTAATCAATCAAAATTAGTGACTGCCTAGTTGTGTTCATAAGCCTATTTGCAGACTGATATCGAGAACAGTTTACAAGAAATGAATGTTGAGTTACCTGATAGAGATGTACATAGTGAACTTGAGATTGAATTCCCTGAAAGATCTATTGTTGAAAAAATAAGAACAAAACCAAGATTGTCAAAGTATTTCAAAAGACATCACCGTGCTGAGAAAATCATTGGTGGAAGAGAAGATGGACCGGTGAAAAGAAATAAATTGAAAAATGATACATTCTTGCTGAGAATACATGAACACATAATAATGAAGGATGCATTAGAAAATAAAGAATGGATTAAAGTAATGAATGAAGAGATTGATTAGTTTCAGAAGAAAAAAACTTGGTCATTAGTACCCAGACCAGAGAATAAGAATGTTGTTGGAACCAAGTGGTTGTATGGTAATAAATTAGATGAGAATGGTGAAGTAAAAATAAATAAGGTAAGGCTATTTTGCAAAAGCTATGCTCAAAAAGAAGGAATTGACTATGGAGATACATTTGCCCCTATTTTTAGACTAGATGAAGTGAGACCACTACTTGCTTACTCTACATGTAAAGGTTTCAAAGTTTATCAAATGGACGTTAAGTCAACATTTATGAATGGTATACTAGAAGAGGAGGTTTATATTAAACAACCTGAAGGATTTGTTGATCCTAACAATAAGAACATGGTATGTAGGTTGCATAAATCTCTATATGGTTTAAAGAAAGCTCCCAAAGCATGGTATGAAAGATTACATAATTATCTTGTGAAGATTGATTTTGAGAATATGTATGACAAGATCAATATTTACTTGAAGACTAAAGGAGGTAAAGGTATTTTACTAACTGAATTTTTTTTTGATGGTACCATATATGGAGGACAAAATGCATTGTGCAATACATTTGTTGATGAGATGATGAAAGAATTTGAGATGTCTCTATTTGGAGATATTAAATTCTTTGTTGGTTTGCAAGTATATTAGATGAGATATGGTATTTGCATTACTCGATATAAGTATGTGAAGAAGATCTTAAAGACTTTTGGTCTAGAAGATTCAAAACTAGTTAGCACACCTATAGTGACATCACAAAAACTATCAAAGACTAATGATTCTACCAGAGTTAATCAAACATTGTATAGGTCTATGATTGCTAAATTGCAATATGAAGTGCATAGAAGACCTAATATTGCATTGGATGTTGAGATTTTTGTAATATTTTGTCCAAATCCTAAGGAGAATCACTTAATGGTTGTCAAGAGGATAATGAGATATCTTAAAGGGAAAGAAGAATATGGTCTATACTACAAGAAAAATGATAAGTTTGAATTGAGAGCCTATACAAATGTTGATCAGGATGGAAACATTGATAACAGAAATAGTACAAGGGCTAGAGCATTTTTCTTAGGGAAGCGACTAGTTACTTGGACTAGTAAGAAAGAAAATTATATCTCATAATCTACTGCTGAAGCTGAATATGTGGCTACTACAGTGAATTATACAAATGTAATACAGGTCAAATAGTTACTCAAAGGTATGAAAGAGGAATCATTTAACTTGTGGTAATTTATTGTGACTACAAGTGCTATAAACATTTCTAAAAATCCTCTGATACATACAGAGACAAACCATATAGCTATCAAATATCATTATTTGAGAGAATTGGTTCAAGACAAAGAAGTGAGAATGGAGTATGTGAGTACAAATGAACAGATAGCTGAAATATTCACAAAAGCTTTACCTAAGGATGCTCATGAGTATCTAAGAGGTAAACTAGGAGTGATACCCCTATCTCAACCCACTTGAGACGCATAAATAGTGCCCTGCATCAACTAAGTTGAATGAAATATTTTACAAATTGATGTAGTGGGTCTTACTTTAGAATATGCCTAAAGTAATCAAGGAGCTGAAAATAAAGTCACAAGCAAGGTGATAGAGGGAGAACTTGAATTGATAACATCTACATTTTAAGATTACATGTCTTTGGCATTCTTGTCAAAGAGGGATATATACAAATAAGAAGATATATATATATATATCTACATGGAAAATAAAAAGAGGGAGACAGACACTATGAGGGAGATATAAGAGATATACATTGAAAAATCTTAATAAGGAGAATATGTTGATAGAAGTCAAAGGGAGAGATGCATGGAAGGAGATTGATAAAGACATTTTAACATATATAGAGGAAGGACACATATTGATAGAGGGAGAGTTTCAAAAGTATTAATTTTGTTTTTGGTATTGTTATTGGTATTATTTTTCTATCAATGCCAAAGAGGGAAATTGTTGAAAACAAATTGTTTGAAGTGTGAAACCTATCATGGAAAAATCATTATTTTGTCACTAATGTCAAATCTACTACTTGTTGGTGAGACGATTTCTTTATATTCTAAATATTATCATTTGATTTATTAATGAAGAGGATTTGAAAAGGAAGCATAACAAGAGTGCCTAGAGAAAGGTTGAGTTATATGGTGTATATAAAGAGCACTAAGACCAAGTGAGACATTGATGATATAGTGTACCTTTTATCTACTTAAGGCTCAAGTGAATGGTTAATTTAGCTAAGCCAAGAAGAAGTGTTTGCATAAAAATTGTCTATCAAGTCTGGATGAGAAAATAGTATAAGATGAGAAAATTTAATTTAGGGCAAGCAAAAATTAGTAGGTGTTGAGTGTTAGAAAATATAGTATGTGCCAAGCGTCAATAAAAATTAGTAAGTGTCAAGTATCAGGAAATAATAGTGGTGACTATGTGAGGAATACTTAGTATATGTCGAGCATCAAAAAACTATTATTATCAAGTGAATAGTATAGATGTTGAGTGACAATAAAACATGTTAAATCAAATATTTAACAGAGCTGAGCTGAAAAAGTTGATTTCTTGAATTGTGTGAAGTGTGTTGAAGATAAGCTTGATGAGCTGGAGGCACAAAATTCAAGATAAACCATTTTGAAGAAAATCTGAGGAGGATTGTAAGAGAAGTTTATAGAGCGAACAAAATGGAAAGAGGGAGGATTGAATGAATCTGACCTAACCCTAAGATGGATTATTGTGATTAAGTGGAAAAATATCATAATTTTTTAATAAGGGGATATAAGGCTAGAAGAAACTATTGTCATGTGCAAGAACCTAAGGAAAACAAAGAGTCTAGGGTGTTGCTACATATGGTGGCCAAAAAGAAGAGACTACAATTGGCATACAAAGCAAGAAGGCTTAAGAGTTTAAATGTTTGAAAGGGGAACAGGTTGTCAAAGATGAAGAGTATGAATGCCAAGTAGAATGGAGGACTAAACTAGAGATATGTAATCTACAAGTGAGTTTTATTTTGTTATTAGATCAAGTCCTACTATTACTTTCTAACAATTATATCAGTTTGGATAAATATTTTGAATTAAGGTTGACCTAAAATTCATTTGTAAATCCTTTAACTGAGTTACATTATAATGGAATGTTCTAAAGTCCTCTAAAAAGGCTCACTCTTTAACATGGTGATTGAAATCCTCTAACCAGGTCACATTTAGCAGTGTGCATTTGAACCTTTAATAGGGTTGGCCTTTCATAGGGCATCACTTTAGAAGAGTGAAAATTAGTAGCATGTTACTAGTGGTTTTTTCCAAATTGTGTTTCCACATGGAAATCCTGTGTCAAAATCTGTGATTAATTTTATGGTGTTTAATGTTTACTTTTCTGCAAAGTTATTTTGACCTAGGACAGTAACCTACTAAATTATGGAATTATTGGAAGTATGCATGATAAGGATATATAGATATGAAGTTTTTAAGTGTTGAAATTTTTTATTTGTACATTTGGACCTTGGATAACTGATTCACCCCCACGCCACCCCCATAGTTATTATATATATTCAACAATTTCAAAGTCAAGCCAAAGCTCTCATAACTAGAACAAGGACGTGAAGATTTGAAACTCTGATACCATGTTGAAGTTGATGAAAAATCAACCCCACAGCTTCCAAGAATCACTTACATGCAAACACCTATCATAGAAAGAGAGAAGAAAAAGCTATGGAGGCTAGAATTCCCAAATCTGTAGATGCAACATTCTTGATGAGAAAAAAGAGAGATTACTATAATCAAAAGTGAATCAATTAATTACAAAGAGGGATTGTCCTTATAAAGGAGATCAAAATCCTAAAATGGTCTAACCTAGGTTGCATTATAATAACTAATAAAAGAATTAATTATTAGATGCCTAAAATTTAGCTTAGGCAGAGTAGAGCTAATTAGAAAATATCTAATTACTCTAATAGTAAGCAACAATGAATCTTTAGCTAGTATAATAGTTCAATAAAGCTTTATATTTTATACTAATTTATGGATCATGAACCAAAATATGCATGTGTTCTTATTGAATTTTGTGAGACCTCACCAAGTTGTTGGACTAACAAGGGTACTAGTACAGTTCCTACAAGTATGTGATTTCAATTTTCAACTATTTGAAGGGACATCATCAAAATCACCATATACCATGCTTCTTTATTGTAGGCCTTTAATAGTTAAAATTACACCATTATTTTCTTCATGATTATTATTGTGAGTTTTATAAGAAAGGTGAAGTATATTACTATTGTCATATTTTGCAATCTATATTTTAAAAAGGCAATACATTGAATTTTTATTTTTTTTAGGTCTTGATGATGTACATACATAGCCTTAGATGAGGCTAGCCAACACTCTGAGATTGTTGACTACAAGATCAACAACAAGGAGCATGCAAACATCTATGTCTACTACAACTAGAGCTAGTAAATCCTATTTTTGCTATATTTTGTTATGTGTTAAATATAATTTTATTTGTAATTTCTTGTTAATTTGATCAAAGTATGTCATTGATTAACATTTTTTAGTGACAGGTACACCTTCTCATGATGATAGAACAGATACTAGTACTAGTGATAATTTACCATCCTTTCCTGGAGCAGTCTGCAATACATATACTAGATCATTAGAGGCATCATTGTTGATGGTCAAGAAAGATATGATTCTCTTAAAAACTCCTAAGCTTTCAAGTACTTAAAATTATAATTATTTAGAGTGTAATTGTAGTTTACTTATTCGTAACTCATTTTTTACTAATGATCCCATGATGATTTTGCAAGAAATGATGTTTTTAATGAAACTTTTATGATTTAACATTGAAGATATTTGGGCCCACATTATGTAAAAGATGTGTAGCTTGATATAATTGGTATAATATTGTTTCGTTCATCCATTTCTCATAATATATTCAAGGTACATAGCTTGAACTAAATTTTTTATCTAACAATTTAAATTTTTTGTTAAAGGGTGGAATGAGCAAGGCCCTAAATGAAAACATCAACTTAGAAAATGTCTAGAGGATCTCTTTGGTCAAAATATTTTTAATAGAGCCCAAATTCTTCAAAAATCTTGCAAACATATAAAGACCATGAGAGGCCAATATAGAAGGGATCTAAAGGTCAACCCAAAGTACAAGTGTCCTCCTATGCTTCTAGAGATAGAGTGGAATAAAATCATTAAAGATGCAAAAGAGATAAGACTAAAAGATAAAGGAATTAAACCACCACCTGACAAAAATAGGTATGTGGTAGTATTAATGTAATTATGCATAAATTAGTGATCTTTATATTTATTTAATCTAACATTTTTGTAACATATTCAAAGTTTATATATAAGTTGTAGGACACATAAAAGGCTACACAAGCTAGAAAAGATAAGGTTGGCCAACACCATCTTGGCTCTAGTGGATATATGAAACTTCATGCATGACTTGTAAGTAGAAGTAAATGAAATTTTCTATCATTTTTTTTATATATGATTACAAATAAGAAATACATTTAATATTGATGATATTATGCAAACAATGTAGGGATTTTAATTTAATCTAGCACCTACAAAAGAGGACAAACAAATTGGCTTCAAGCAAAGCTATAAAGAAGTGGTTGCCCACTAGTGCACAGATTCTTATGGCCAAAGAGATCTAGAAGATTCTAGTGCATCAGTTCAGACACAAGTAAATAGGCCTAATGAATAGTAACTCAAATGGAGAACTTCATGACAAATAATCTATTTGATATTAATTTTGAACAATGGTAACAATGTGCATGAAATTTCAATGCAGCCTTCTACTCCTAACACAAATCCTACACATTATGAAGGCCCTGATGTGCATCTCAATAATAGAGGTATATATTCAATTTCTATTGAAAATTAATTATGTAAATATTAATAAAATTAACATCTTAATTTGTAATTGGTGTAACCTTTATGTGAAATTTTTTGAGTATGCAAAATTTCATGGTGACAAAGTCGAGTGTGATGTTAGTGTTGAGCATGTTAAGGTTCGGGCTAAACAAAATGCAATAGTAGATGATGTGGCACTATTAGGTGAAGAAAAACATATGTTATGTTCTTTAGATTAATGAAATACTTATAACATTTGTAAAAATGTTTAGAATTAAGCCCATTTATCTGTTATTGTAGGGGCACATCAACCTTGTGCTTGAAAAAAGAAGAGGAAGCATCATGTCATAAGATCCAAACCATAAGAGCTAGAGGTGAATGTCGAAGATAATCATGATGTACCTATTAGCATTTATCTTCAACAAACATCAAAGAAAAAACAAAAGAAGAAATGATTGTTAAAAACCTTGTTTGATGATGAATGTGTAGATGAATTTTTTTATGAATGTTTCTTATTAATGAATTTTATGTCATTTTATTGAATATTGTTATGTGATAATATTGATTGATGTGCTCATGAATTACTGATGAATGTTTGCACATATTAATGAATTATATGTCATGTTAATGAATGTTATGTGATTATAATGATTCAATGTTATAGTTCTTCAATGAATGAATGAATGAATGAATGAATGAAATATTTTCTTAGATGTTAATGGGGAATTTGAAGTGATTATGGGGGGAGGGGGGGAGGCCAAATGAGCTTCTATCTTTACATGGTTGGCCTTGTTAAGTAAAGAATATTAAAAGATTCTAGAAACCAAGTGAAGCTCAAACTAAACCTATCAAAAATAAATACCAATATATGGTCCCATCATCAAGTAGTTGGAAAAATTCACCATAGTCACTAACAACTATTATCAATTTGTGGAAAATCAAGAGGAACAGCAGCTGGAAGAACTCATTGACCCAACGATAGTGGCTATTTCGGATAGAGCCAGGGAGACAGGGATGAACCTCTTGAATAATGCTCGTAACAGTATGATTGACAATTTTAGATCAATCAAATGGCTTTTCCACGAGCTGGAGGAGGTCAAAGAATAGGTGAGACATATTGAGGCAACAAGGAATGGGATGGATGCTAACAGGAGGACAAATTTGGCTGACAAGCTCAGTCTGGCAAAAAGAAGGATACATAACCTGGAGAACTACAATCACAACCTTGTGAATTAGATGTTCTCTTTGTTAAGCTCCATTAACAACAACATCATCTCTCTTACGAGCTGGATCAAAGATAGAGAAATGTAGGATGATGAGAAAGGAAAAGACAGGGATGAAGCCAGAACAGAGGATGACTCTGCAAAGAACAACACCATTCCTGATCAGGACTAGGGGGACCAAAGGGCACAATAGCTAGAAGTGGAGGAGAATCAACTAGCCTTTGAGGCTGCACAAGTTATGCGAGAGTTGGAGCGAAAGAGCAAGGAATAACTCTCACCTGTTCTTTTGTTCTTCTTTGTCTTTTGGCTTTTGTTTTGGCTTTAGGCTATGGTATTACTTGTCTTTTGTCCTGGTCTCTTCTCATAACTCTATTTTTTGGGTGGGCTTTATGCTTATTATCAGCCACTAAACTTATACTCTTTTGGCTGGGCTTTCATGCTTATTATCAGCCTTATATGTTTTAACTATTGAGTTTTAGGATCCCTGTAAAACTTGTTTATCTAATCAAAAACTATTATCAATTTGTTAGTGACTATAAAAATGGACAATGCGGAGAACTTCACCATAGTCACTAACAACTATTATCAATATATCTATAAAAATGTACAATAGATTTGTCACTAACAAAGATTTGTCACTTTGAAACTCTTTACAATGTGCCCAATGAAAGTGTGAAAAACTAAATACAACTATAGGATAAACCACTTCACAGTGTGATATTCCTCTATATTTAGGAGGGTAAACTCCCTTTCATATATTTTAATAATGAAAATTTCAAGTAAAATAAAGTATTTTTACTACTTGATATCCGTTATAACAAATGTACAATAGTTATCAATTAGATTCACCATTGAAACCCAAGACTATGCATAAGCATGCACAATGGTGAAAAACTTATTTATAAACAACACATATACACTCCAAAAATACCAAATAAGAGAATATGGGAAGTAAATTCAATAGAAATTACTATTTCCTTTATGAGCTAGAGTAAAAAAAATTTAAAAACTTAATCATGTTCTCATATGATGAAAATGAGACAAGAACATATGAAAACATTACACACTTGGTAATAATCTCAAAATCTTCTTTGCATACATTACATGAATTTACACTACTTCAAAAGAAATTACTACTCCAAATCACAAAGTCTCAAAAGTCCATTAAACAATGCTTTTGCTTGATTATATAGACAAGCTTGTCACTACCAAAACTTTTAGGATAATAACCAACTATTTTTTGCATGTTTTAAACAAGGTTTTGATAACCTTCAAATATTTGTGTGAAAATTATTGGTTAATTAACCTATACAAAGCCAACCAAAAACAAGGTGAAAAATTCTAAGCCTAAGATAAGTAGAATGTATGAAGAGAGAAATATATGTTGTGCTATGATATTATGCATAATTTTCTAGAATTTGATATGAGTGAAAATTCATCCCTATAACTTAGAAGAATTATGTTTGACGGTCTTGTATGCACTAAGAATCTTCACCATAGGCTCATAGCTCAGAATGAAAATAATATCCATTCTCAAATTCATACTGATTTTTTTTCTTCTATTTCTATAAACTCTTGTTGATAAATCTGGTATGTCATAGGTATCTAAAGTAATTAAAGAAACACTTAAACTCTTCATTACATCTACATCAAACACTTTTCTTTCTATCTATGAGTTGATCTTGTTAGTGAACATATTCAAGAGAGATTGGAAATCAATATGTTAGATATCCTTTACTATTTACATGCCTAGATAACAACTGCAATGACCTCTACTATTATTTTCATCCTTACCTATTAAAAAGTTGTTAATATCTTTTCATATTTATCCAAATATCGATGAATATTTATTGCCTTCTAGTTTATACTTTTGCACCACACATTTGATTAATTATATTCTAAATTGGAAAATACTTTCTTAAATCAAATTATTTTGATCAATTTTTGACATTTCTTGAAGTACTTAGGTTCTTCTTTTCCAAGAAAATTTTGATCTTTTCAAACTTCATTTCCAATTCTTGATCCTACTAAAGCATTTCCACATAGATATCCTTTTCTTTGATCATGAAGCCCAAAGCTTCTTATTTTACTTCACTAATCCATGTTTTGATAAAATGCTATTTTGAGAATTATTTCAAAGAAATATTAAAATATTATGCTTGAGTGGACTAAAATAATGGAGATAGTTTTAGATGTTAACTATGTTAATCTCTTGGTTTCAAACAATGTAGAAGGAGGCCCTAGTTCAATATGCAATCTCAATTGATATGCATAAGACATCAGGTGGAGCTGAAAAATGCAATAGGTTTTTTTTTTGTTATAGGTCATTAATTAGCTATTTTAAGTTATAGACCATCACAAGCATTAATTTTTTGACTCTTATAGGCAAGGGTAATGTCCTCAACATGCAAGAAAATCAAGACTTTTTATTTGTTTCCTTGTCGAGGACACTCTCTCAGCCATAGAAGCTAGAATTCTAATCTTCATGATGGTCTATAGATTTAAAAAAATTATAGACCTATTAAATAATGTAAACATTGTGCATTTTTTTAGCTCCACCTATTGTCCATGCATATGGAATGTAGTTGCATGTGCATTCTTGATTCAGTGTGGTTGAATCTTATTTTGGATGGGAGGGAGAGAAGCCAAAGACATAGAGGACATGCATTGGAAGATGGAAAATTTTGGAATTATGATATATTTGTCATTAGTGCAAACACTTATTCTATCCTGAATGCTTATCTTGCTCATCACTTAGTCTCAAGTATATACTGAGCATTCAGTGGTTACCTTATAAGTTCAGTAGGCAAATAGTTCTCACCGAGCATTCTAGAAGATACTGAGTGAAAAAGGTAAAGGAAGTTCAGCAGTGTTTACCAAGTGAAAAAGGTAATCAAAGATCAGCAGAGTTTATCGAGTGAAAAAGGTAAACAAAGGATTCAGTGTTTAGCGAGCTAAGCAAGGTAAACAAAGAAGATAGTTTCTACTGAGTAACACTACATCTACCGAGTCACTAATGGCTACCAAGTTCCAAGCAATGTTCTGTGACTAGTATGAACCGAGTCTCTACTTCTACTAAGTGCATGACGATGCCAAGTAATGTAGTGGATGCTGAGTATCAGAAGGTCACCGAGTCAGTTCAGTGAACCCAAGTTTACTAATGGGCCGACTCAGTAATGTTTTGTTCACTTGTGTTTTGGCCGACCTTGTAACTGTAAAATATTGGAATGGTATATATGTAATGTATGATATCATTTTTGAAATATGAAATGGAACATGAACATATTTGGCATGAAATAAGAAAGTATTGTTCGCATGAAAGAAGGTATTTCTATCAGCAACAGAGCAAAAGGAATACAACAAGGTCAGCATAAGGAGCAGAAAATTTATATCTATCACATCAGGTGATCAATGCAAAAGGATCTTATCAGTAAACAAGTTGTAAGTAGATCCACTGTTTCATCCTAACAGGTGAATCAGTTTTTAAATCCTATAACAAGGTAGACTTAACAGTCTTTTGTAAATCTCCTAATAGAGTGCATACTTCACTGTATG
Source organism: Cupressus sempervirens (assembly GCA_028749045.1). Classification (NCBI taxonomy): domain Eukaryota; kingdom Viridiplantae; phylum Streptophyta; class Pinopsida; order Cupressales; family Cupressaceae; genus Cupressus; species Cupressus sempervirens. The sequence goes on along the minus strand of CM053789.1, from coordinate 577,527,179 downwards.
TTTGTAAATCCTCTAACAAGGTGGATCTAGCAGTCCTATTTGCTCCTAACAGGGCAGATCACTAGAAGTGATCATTATAACCTTTAACCAGCCAACTTCATACTCCAATAATGAAGTTTTGTGGGCATCATCTCCACCCCAGTTTTACTTTCTAATTGGAAGGTTTCTGGGTCACCAAATCATTTTGTTCATATGTTATGAATGATTGATCTTTCATTTATGTAGTAGATTAGATGAATGAATGATAAATGGTTAAAATGCATAAAATTTTATATGTTATTGATTCACCCCTCCCCTCTCAGTAACACATTTCATCTTGAATATTTCCAACAATTGGTATCAAAGCATTTGGTTCTCAGGACAAAGTTTGACAGCTTGAGCAAAGATCAAGAGCAATGGAGATATTCAAACTTGACAAAGCTATTGAAAATGACAAGTTAGATCTAGAAATGATCATGGCTCAACTCAAAGAAGCTAAGGAGCATCTTTCTCAATCCTTGAAAAGAAGGAAGGAACTTGCAAGACAAATGAATGATCATCAGTATGTTGAAGAAAGAATTGAATACCTTTTACCTTCAAGTAGTTCAAATGAAGCTAATGAGGCAATCAAGGAACTCCTGGCAAAGAATGGTTCCCTGCAGGAAGAAGTAAGAAAACTCAAAAGAGAACAAGAAATTCAATCAATCAGGCTATGTGAAGTCTTGCAACAAAGAAACAAGGCAAATGAAGACTTAGAGGTAAGAAATAGTCAATCCCTTCAACATCAAGATCTTATAAATTAACTTTCCAATGCAAATGAAGCAATTATGAATTTGAGATCTGAAAATGAAGACCTGAGGAATGATTTGATCACTAAAAGACAGATTAATGAAAGCTTAAAAAGTGACTTGAGATCTGAAAGACAAATCAATGAAAGTTTGGAAAATGACCTAAACACTGAAAAGAAAATCAATGAGAGAATGATGAAATCACAAGCAGACATGACTCAATTAAATCAACTAAATGAGAAAAATCTTCATAGACAAAAAGGCAAAGCTAGACTTCGTTACAAAGAAGAAGGTGAAACTTCCAAACAAGGTGCACAAAGAAATCAAAGGCCTACTTGTAATCACTGTGGTAAGATAGGTCATACATCAAACAAATGTTGGAGTAATGGAAAGGCAAAATTCAATGGAAAATGCTTCAACTACAATCAACATGGTCACAAAGCTAATGAATGCAAAAAAAAACCAAAATTTGAAGGCAAATATCACAAATGCAAGAAACTAGGTCACAAGGCATCTCAATGCAAATCAAAGGTATTTAATCCAGCAGAACAAATTATCAAAGCAATATTTGGTTTGGACTACAATATCTGGTGTAGATGTCACTATTGTGGAGAATATGGACACATCAGGATAAATTGTGCAAGACATCACCTAAGAAAGAAGGATGCAACCATAAGATGTTACACATGTACTAAACTTGGTCATATAGCTAAGAATTGCATGAATACTGGAAGAATTGAAGATGAAAAGAAAGCAAAAGCTGATAACATTCAAAAGCAAATGAGACAACAATGGATTCCTAAATCTACCAATCAAGATAGTTCAAATAATGATCATATCACTCAAGAAGTGGGTGACTCCATCATTTCCAATTGAGACTTAAGAAGACTCAGGAACTGCATCTTCTAGCCACATCTTAAACAATTCCAGATTATAAAAATGGGTGCAAATGATCAATATAGTATTTTAGATACATGGATCATAGAAATAGTATCAAAGATTCTATTAGTCCACTGAGTTGCAAGGTTCTACTGAGTATTTCAATGACAGACTGGCACACACTATGTCATCTCATCTACCTTCGTACCGAGCCTTAATGATAGTATTTCATTAAAAGGGCAGAATTCAATTTAATTTTCCACCGCGACTTAAAATTCTCAGAGCCAAAAGGATTTTCAGTTGCATGCCAAGCAATTTGAAGCAAAATTCCTACGAAGTAATTGTTCGAAAATCTTTTCACCAATGAGCAACAATGGTATCCACAAGCACCAGCACCAGCAAGGTGAAGAAGGGTTCTAAAATGCTCGTAAAAGGAGTCGAATGGAAAGCCCCAAAATTCAAGGTAGTGCCCACAGTTGCAGAATCACTTGACATTCATGAAGCTCAATCAAAAATCCCTCCTAAGGTACTTCTTGTTAATGATATTCGTGCTCATTTCAAATGTGCTATTCAAGAAATTGGTACATTTGATATGGATAATACCCTAGGTCAATTATGTGTTGATGGAGCCCTGAAACCTAAGCACAAACACTTAGAAGAAAAAGGCTTGACCTATATTCCGCACCTACCAAGAAGTTTCCAGGTTAAATGGGTTAGATATGTTCTGAGCCGCGTTCATAATGGTCAGTTGTGGTTGGAACAACCCGTATTGTTAACCAAAAAGATGATTCATAAAATCATGGGTTTGCCTATGCTAAGAAAAGCTAAAACCACTAAAACCCTAGGTCGAGATGAGTTACAGAAGATAACCCTAGCAGAGTGGGACGGTAGAGGAATAAAGCTTAACAATATATCTGATGTGGAACTCAAATTTGGCATTTATGTGATTGCATATAAGTTATACAGTTCCAACAGATTGAGTAGTGTACCGTATGAAGCTGTGGATTTAGCATTTAAGATTGTAAAGAAAAATCTTGAATTTGATTTGTTAGAATTGTTGTTAAGACAGCTGAATAAAAATATGGAAAGCATAAGGACTTCCAAGAATAACCCCTATAAATTTGGTTCTTCGTTAATTTGTTTATTCTTTAATGTACAAAAGTTTTTTCCATCAAAATGATCTGTAGTATGGAGGAAAGACACTCCAATTTTATATCAGATTAATGAGTTCATAACAGAAAAGGGTGAAAATTTTGACAAAGTCATGGATAACTATTTTGAAGATTTCAAGGAAAGGATGAATAACAAGTTCAGAATTCCTCCTAAGCTTGTTGAGGATTACAAAGATGATATCTGTTTCATGGTTGACTATGATCATGTGTACATATAGGCAGTCATACCCCGAGTGGCATGGGTAAAACCATTGCCTTATGAATTAAATATTGATGATGCAAGAGATATCATTGAGGCACTAGTCAATGAACCAACTATCCCTAACATTCTTGCCTTTGGAACCTATGATGAAGCAAAGGCCAGAATAGAGCTTGAAATCAAGCTACCTTAGGCAATAAGCAAAGGTAAGAGGAAGATAGCCAAAATGAAAACTGCTATTGGTCCTCTTATGCTAACTAAAGGTAAAGGCAAGGATGAAGAAGATGATGAAGAAGAAGGCAGAGAAGAAGAAGAAGAAGAACAAGAATCTATAGGAGAAGAACCTCTAAAGAAGAAAGGTAAGGTAACCATTACCAAACCTAAGAAGACACCTACTGCAGTATTCTCAAGGAGGACCAGGAAAGGCAAACAGGAACCTGTACTGGTCAGACCTTCACTCACATTTGAGGAAAGGCTCAAACAATTGGAGAAGGGGCAGGCATCACAAATTTCAAAGCTTTGAAATTTGAAACAAGAACAGATGCTAAGAAAATGCAGATAGAGGAACGGGTACTCTCCAAGATGGGAAAATGGAAATACTCCCCAGACTAGCTTGCCTCTCAAATCTCCAAGGAACTACTGGAGATATTGCAACCAAGATGGGAAACAGCCACCAAAATGGTGAAAGATATCTATGAGCAATCTCTGAAAAACCTTCAACCAAATCTCGCTGGAGCATAAATAAAGGCTGTAATGAAAAATCATGAAGGCAAAATGATGATCAGATTCCACACTTGTTTGATTTTAATCAAAGACATTGAGCATGTTGTAAATGATGCAACAAACATGTGGAAAAATATCAATCATCTACATAAGCCTAGTGAAGATCCAGCAGAAATCCAAGATGATGACAGCAGTGAGAGTGATGATACAACTGCCTCTCCATCCATTACAGTCTCACCAGGAGAGTTGCATGCATTAATGGAGGAAGACAAGGAAGAAAAAGAGGAAGAAGCTAAAGAGGAAAATAAGGAGGAAGATGATCTAGTAAAAATTGCAGCAGCAGTCATTGCATCTCTTCCTCTCTCCACCTAAAAATATCACATCATCAAGGTTGGAGTCAACTTTCATAGGTTTGATAGCATCTTCATCAGATTTATCATCTGCACCTACCACTTCACAGCTCCACGTATCATCAGTGGAAGTGTCTACTACTTCAACTATCGAGCTACAACCCTCTTCTTCAGTCACCGAGCTAGCCTCGTCTGTTCCAACATCATCAAGTGACACATCAGTAAGTTCTATAATTTTGTTAGTTCTAGCAATTTTGACAGCATTATTTGCATCTACTTCAAGTATAACTAGCTCAAATACTACTATAACGGGTATATCATCATTTTTGGGAAGTATTCCAATTTTTGATCTAGTAAATACTTCTATTGGCATTCATTCTTCAAGTCTTATCCCAGTTTTTGCTGCTAGCCCTTCCATCTCTACTATTGTGTCTATTCCTAAGATTAAACCAATGGCCACAGAAGTCAAACAAAAGAAACCATTAAGACTTTTGATAACTGGAAATGAAATACCAAAAGAAATTGATTTAGACACAGATATAGTTATTCCAAAAACTAACTATGAAAATGCTACCATTGAAGAAATGAGGTATGCTAGTCAATTAATAGAGATGAAGGGTACGCAAAAGCAGTTAAGATCTGAAAGGGATAAGGAATACAAAATAATAGAGGATGCCAAGAAGATTATTACAAAGGCTATAGGTGTTGAAGTAGATTCTACTCAACACATTTTGATTCAATTAGAAGAGGCTATAAATAAATTCATCGAGGACACCTCTGGTCAAGAAAAATTGATTGAAAAGGCTGAAAGGAAATTTGATAATAAGGTGCTTGAGCACATTGTTCAGCACATTGCAATAAAATAGGTAGAATTGTCTACAATTTTGGCCAATTTTAAAAATTCTTTTAATAATGTAACTTCACTTTTTGCCAAACTTTGTGATGTTACCGAGTACACAAAGGAGATCAAAGAAAAATTGAATAAAATTGATGAGGATATGAAGGTCAGTACCCAAATATTGCAACTTGATCCCAATTCAAGTTCATCCCATCATCTCTGAATCAGATTTTTGTCAAAAAAGTAGGCAGAATTGCTGAGAGGAAGCAAGGATCAGGTCTACCTTAATAGACATCCAGAACATGATCCTTCCTATCATGGACACAATGTAGAAACACATTGTCCACTCCAAAGCATTGATCCATGACAACAATTTCTCAATTGCAGATCATATGATTGAACTTTCAGTAGAAGTTCAAATAGCACTCTCCTCCTGAAAAATTTTGCAAGAAAATTGGGATAAGACTTTGGCTCTTATTCTCAAGGTACATTCTAAATTCATCTCTCATTTTGGTATCTCTTTGTAAATATATATTGCTTAATTGGGCATTATTGTCAAAAAGGGGGAGATAGAGTTAGAAAAGATAGAGATATTTGTAAATACTCTGAGCATGTTGTATGGGGGAGATATATGTAAATCAGTACATCAAATTTTGTACATAAGTGTTTTTGTCACTAATGCCAAAGGGGGAGATTGTTGGAATTATGATATATTTGTCATTAGTGCAAACACTTATTCTATCCTAAATGCTTATCTTGCTCATCACTTAGTCTCAAGTATATACCGAGCATTTAGTGGTTACCTTATAAGTTTAGCAGGCAAACAGTTCTCACGAAGCATTCCAAAAGATACCAACTGAATGAGAAGTTCAATAGGTAAATAGTTCTCACCAAGCATTCCAGAAGATACGGAGTGAAAAAGGTAAAGGAAGTTCAGTAGTGTTTACCGAGTGAAAAAGGTAATCAAATATTAGTAGAGTTTACCGAGTGAAAAAGGTAAACAAAGGATTCAGTGTTTACCGAGCTAAGCAAGGTAAATGAAGAAGATAGTTTCTACCAAGTAACACTACATCTACCGAGTCACCAATGGCTACCAAGTTCCAAGCAATGTTCTGTGACTAGTATGAACTGAGTCTCTACTTCTACCAAGTGCATGATGATGCTGAGTAACGTAGTGGATGCCGAGTATGAGAAGGTCACCGAGTCAGTTCAGTGAACCCGAGTTTACTAATGGGTCGACTCAGTAATGTTTTGTTCACTTGTGTTTTGGCCGACCTTCTAACTATAAAATATTGGAATGGTATATATGTAATGTATGATATCATTTTTGAAATATGAAATGGAACATGAACATATTTGGCATGAAATAAGAAAGTATTGTTCGCATGAAAAGAAGGTATTGCTATCAGTAGCAGAGCAAAAGGAATACAGCTCGGTCAGCATAAGGAGTAGAAAAGTTATATCTATCACATCAGGTGATCAATGCAAAAGGATCTTATCAGCAAAAAAGTTGTAAGTAGATCCACTATTTCATCCTAATAGGTGAATCAATTTTTAAATCCTATAACAAGGTAGACTTAAAAGTATTTTATAAATCTCCTAACAGAGTGCATACTTCACTGTATGTTTGTAAATCCTCTAACAAGGTGGATCTAGTAGTCCTACTTGCTCCTTATAGGGAAGATCACCAAAAGTGATCATTGTAAGCTTTAACTAGCCAACTTCATACTCCAATAATGAAGTTTTGTGGGCATCATCCCCACCCCAGTTTTACTTTCTAATTGAAAGGTTTCTGGGTCACCAAATCATTGTGTTCATGTGTTATGAATAATTGATCTTTCATTTACGCAGTAGATTACATGAATGAATGATAAATGGTTAAAATGCATAAAAAAAATTATGTTACTGATTCACCCCTCCCCTCTTAGTAACACATTTCATCCTAAATATTTCCAATAGGAAATATAATGTCACTTTACAAGTTTGGAACCCTTTTTTGTTATATTTTGTCACACGTATCCACGTGTTATGAATTTCCTTAAAAAACATATTTGAAGTATTAAAATTTTCTTTGAGGGTAGATGAAAGTAAGATGGATTAATGTGGACAATATAATACACAATGGGACAATGTTTTTGCTAATCCCAGAGGAGATTTACAAGGATATTCTCCCTAAACAACCAACTTGAGGAAACGCCATTTTTTTTAAAGAGCATGATATTGGCATGAATAGAGTAAGTGCAAACACAGTGATCATAGATCCAAATGAACTTAGAATAGAAAAATCTTGGAGAATTTAATATTTAAAAAATGCCATCTAGAATAGAAGTAGAATATATGGAACATATCCCATCAACTAGATATTTGTATAATGAAAGAAGTAACTGAAAATATGGGCATAGATAGGAGTCATATAATGTATGTGTGTATAAGATGTATTTAAATATAAGAAAGACAAAGGTAGACAAAGATATATATTGATGTAGTTATAATCCCTCTGTAGGACCAATAGCCACAAATTCATTATGTGTGCCTTTAGGGATGAATAAGGATGTAGTTTCTTTAAATTTATGATTGCAATTTTCTATTTGGTAATAGGCATCCAACACAAGCCTTTCTAAATTTACTTTTGTAAGCTCCATCATAGTTCATTTTGGAAAAGTAAAAAGAAAGAGAGGATTATTCATCCAATTCATGAAAAGGGGGTTTCACCCATTAAATCCCAAGTGGTTGACAAATGACAACTAGAATAATTACTCTTGTTCTCGAGTACCATGGGTAAAGAAAGTTTTTGATATATGCGATGGAACTCCTTGAGTCTACCCTATTAAGTTAAATGGAATAGATCCTTTTAATGTTGAAGAAAACATAGAAATGGAGATAAAGAAGATTGCAGGTTTCAGGACAGTCAAATAACCTATGCATCTTTCCTAATGAAGTCCATTTTCAAAGGAAATATCTTGGATGTTTACATAGAGATGATCACAATGGGAATAAATGGTAGAGAAAGGAAAGTAACTTGAAAAGAGCCCCTTAAATTCAAGTTTTTCAAATAAAACAAGGAAGGTAAAGGTAAAACATAGAGGCATCAATAAGGATCAATCAAAACTTAATAGACATGGGCACCAGCATTATGAAGTGAAGATACATCTACCAAACCATGTATTCTTCCACATGTTATGATACTATGGAAACCAAAAATAATAGGTGGATTTTTAAATCTTTCTTTATGAATTCTAGGAATATATCCATGGGAAAAAGAACAATGTAAGAGTTTCAAAGATTTGTTTCTTATTGATTCAGATTATAAAATCTTTATTTTACTATTTGAATCTAATGAGCTTAAGGATGAAGTGCATACATTCAAGTATTAGTTTTGCAAGGGATCAAGTCTAGTAATAGTACAATGGGTGCCCAATTTTAAATTAGATCCTCTATTTCCATTTTTATACCTATATGGATCTCATTCACATCACTTTGTCTAGATTACAAAGACCCAAAAATAGTATAATTATTAGCAAAGAATTTGGAAATTTTTGTGAAACATGATCTCAAACTATATGAGAATCTAAATCATGAAGTCAGAGCATGTCTTCTTATAAGTAAGTTTAAGTTGTTACCTATTCAAATTTTGATTCATTCATATTGGCTCATTTGGGAGCAAAGGATTGTAACTCAGAATGGTGAAACTATTAAGAGGCTTGCAAATCATATTGGTCTTTTCAATACACAGTGTTAAAATGGGTCTCAAGGGGAAATTGTAGTTTGAAAATATTTATCAACTAATCCAAATAAATGTTCTTTATTCACTCAACATATGGGTGTTTTAGTGGTTAAAGGCAATGACTCTTCACTATTTATAGTGTAGTTCTATCACTAAGTTCCTTATTTTGACTATTGGTACATTCTACATTTTGATGTTATTAAAAGTAATGTTTTGTTTCCTTTGTTGAAATATGCCATGCCTTCATTCACTAAAATTGATCTCTGCTAATTGTAACCATATTTGTAACATGTTCATCTTAGTCTTCTTAAAGTTGTTTCTATAACACTATAGATCCTAATATGTAAATAGCACACTCACCAATACAACAAAACTTGAACATATTCTAAAACTTTTTAACATTTTTTGTAAAGCTATTTGATCATGATTTTGTTGTATTTGGTTGCAGGGTACCAAATAGAAGAACTAAATGAGAAATTAAGGTTTTAGGGTCAAGAAAGCATCTCCCCATCATTTGTGGGTAATTCCAAGTAAGGACTGAATCTAGTTATGGTTTGAATCTAGTAGGAAAGTATTGATGACAATGTTTTTTTTAGGTTCCTACATAATGTTGTTTTGTTACATGTTTGGTGGTGAATGAGGCACATTATGTACCTATACCTCTCTTGCTCATTAAATTCCATTTTTGTCAATTTCTCTATTTCTAAAACATATCTTAACCATTTCTCTTTTCTACTATGAGCTATGTTGAACTTCTTCATTTTGGTCCAGATATATCCTCTGTAAGGGAAATAGTTCCTCTTATCAAAAATTCATGCAGAGTTTCTTTAGAAGAATCCACCATATATAAAGAAAAAAAAAACATCATAAGAATCTATCAAACTTTATGAATCTGAATAGTGGAGCATATTCTAGATGAAAAATATTGTACTAATATTTTTATTTTCTTGTGCATTGTCTCTAAGCAACATGGTGAGGAAGAACATACATGTGAAGATAAAAATTATAAGAATATGTGTCCATTGTACTATTTCCAATTTATCTAATCATAACATATGGTTGGGTGCCATTTGGAGCAGCCATTGTTATTGTATTACCCTCAACTCTTTTATATCACAACCAAACCTTCCTAATGACAAAGTTTCAACATTAAATCACTTTTCTTTTCTTTTTCTTGCAATAACTCTTCACTCCTTCTAATACATCTAAGTTGAGTTTGTTGAAAGTCCCTTTATAGTAATGTCTAATCTCCAACATGGACAAACAATTGTTTATATATTCTTATGTAGGAATGTCAAACAACAACTCCAATTGGTGGTTATAGGGTGTTCAATGGATCCTGCTAATGATATAGAAGTTTACTAAAGTATTGTTAGGAAGATCACACTCCCAACATATTAGAATATTACTCCTAGCATAAATGTTTAGCAAACCTTTTACTTCTTTGAAATTAACTTTAACATATATGGACTTTGAAAATCTTGGGTTAATCTTTGGTCAGATTCTATGTTCTAAGTTTTATCTTGGTGCTATGTTGGCTTTATACTTATATAAATTGATCAAATCCTCTCCTTACTTTGATGGCACTCCCTTAAATGAAATGTGTTCCATTAGTAAGAGCTTAGTGATCATTCAAATAGAAAGTATGCCTCAATTGCTTTCATTAATTTGGGTGTCGGTTCTTCAATTAGCATAGATCATGATGCAAATAAAACACAAGACTTGGGCTATTAAGTCTTCGTGTTTCCAATTTTCCATTATTAATGGCTGGTAATATAATCTTCCTTACTTATCTCTGCATCTATGTCTCTCCCCATGATCTTTGCAACCCATATATCAAAATTTTCAAAATGGTAGAATGGAGACAATCAAATCATTCCATTTCTTTTATAATGTTTCTATGCAGATTGGAATAAAGATTCAATAATGGAATCATTTCTTCTATGTTATGAGCATGATAGAAATGACATAAACTACCTTTCAAATTGAGCCTCCCTCCTAGTGGTCAAAAGCTCATGACACATAATTCCTTGAGAATGATTTTATACTTCATTTTCAAAGGCTAAGTGTTGAGAACTCTATGGAATGTTGTAGCCTTCTCCTCTTAATTTTTTCTATGTTATTTTTCCAATGCACCTAGTGGATATCTATAGACTATATATCTAATCAAACTATTAGTACCCAAGGTGGTCACAGTTTTAAAACTTCAAGTGTAGAGTTTGAACCACTTCGAACTGAAGTTTGAAGTAGTTCAAAGTGGTTCAGTGGTACAAATGATCCATTCTATGCAAGAAAATTTTGGAAATCCAATAGTCCAGATATCAAAGTTTCACAATTCAAGTCTTGGGTTACAAATTCAAGGTTCTATAATTGGGGCAAACTGGCGGTCTTCTCTCCAAATTATCAGGAAAGTTTTAACTGCAAATTTCCTATTTGATAACATCTCTCATGAACACAATATCAAAATTATATAGATCATAAGGGGAATTATTTTCATAGGGGCTCATCATTCCTCATTACCTTTTCAAGAGGTGGAAGTCATGCATTTGCAAATATTGCTAGAAGAAGCTGATGTAATTTCTATAAAAACAAATTTGTAGGAAGCCAAAATAATAGTCTTAGTTTGGGGGGTATAAATCTCAATCTAACCGTTGGATCATTCTCATTTTCAGATATGTTTGAAAAAAACTAGTTTTATAAATCATATCCAAATAATTTTTTCAGATTATTTATGGATAAAAATTTACAGGTTTTTGAGTGCGACACTATTGGATCAGCAATGACAGTGACAATATCCAGATCATAGTAAAATAGTCATATTATGGGGGCTGTATCTCACAATATAACCATTGGATTGATCTAAATATTGGATATGTATTGTAAATTCTAGTTTTAAAAATCTTCTCCAAAGGGTTTGGTAATATTCATTGTGGATCAAAAGTTATGGGTTCCTGTTTGCACCTATATCAGATCAGTAATGACAGTAACAAATACAGATGACAGGAAAATAAGTATTTTTTTGAGGGCTATATATTCTAATCCAACCGTTGGATCAAGGTAAATTTTGGATATGTTTCAAAAATCCTAATCTTATAAAATATTTCCAAGTGGTTTTTTTTTATTATGTATGGATCAAAAGTTACAGGTGTTTTAGTACATTACTATCAGAATAGCACTCCGTCACCAGAAAATGCCACTTGTCAGCATGCATATATTATAGGGGCCTCATATATCAAAAAATAGAAGAAAATGTTTATAATGATATAAAAACATTGAGAAAGGAGATATTGAAAATATTAAAAGGAAATGGGAAGTCATAAGGTTTTTCAAGATTCAGTTAAAAAAATTGAAGATTTTTCATGGAAAAATGAGAAGATAATAAATATGCCAATAGCAAAGGTTGAGAGGGTTCCATTCTTTTTGGCTTCTGGACTGTAGACTGTGTGCTACAGAAAGGGAGGAAAATTTCTAAATTGATTCCATTTCTTGTGAGAGAGAGAGGGCAGAGCTTATTTCCTAAACTTTGTGTTAGAGATAGGAGAACTTTTGATTTGTTAATGTAATGTTAAAGAAAAGAGTTCCAGCTTTCCTTTAGATAGTGATTTTTTGATTGTAAATGTGTAAGAAGATCTTTGTGTCTTTTTCATTTAGAGAAGGGAGGTTGGAGGATAATTGTATCAGAACTTTGATTATGATGCATTTTCCTTCCACTGATCACAATCTTTGTGTTGTTTTCATTTTTCTCTTAAATACATTTCATGGTCACTGTTTTCAGATTATTGCTATCATTTCAAGATATCTCCTAAAGCTCTAATTCCTCATTTTCTCAGAAGGATGGAAAATACTTCTTTGATCTCATTTACTTTTTAATGCAGCATTTGGGCATGTGAACTTTGTGTCATCTAATGTTCTTTGCTGTTCTTTCTTTTCACTAATCCTAGTTTTCACATCTACTTTGTACATACAGGTAGATGTTTGTAATCCTTTTGTGCTTTTAGGTAAAAGTATCCATATTTTAATTCATTTTAAATCATATACGGGGAGCTATACCCGATAAAATTTAGAGGAAAGTTATCAATCCAATGATAACTTGTCCAACTATTAGTGTTGATTAGTCTTCTCATTTGGGCATTCAGGGTTATATTTGTATATATTTTTTTGGAGGACAATCTGTTCATTAATAGATTTTTGGTGACTCTGCTGGGAAGAAGCAGAGATTTAAGTGCCTAACAATGGCTTCCTCAATAATTTGATTCTCTCCATGTGCAAGAGATTAGAAACTCTATATTTTGAACCTGTTGAATCTTTGTTGTTGGAATTCCAACGTGTGTTATGGCGGTAGTTGCAATACAGCCATGGGGGGCTCAGATTCTACCATTTTCCCTAGCTTGTTATTCAACTTTACCTAAAATGTCATGGGAATATCTTCCCAAGTTTGATGGAGACAAAGCACAAGATTCGACAGATCACATCAAAGTAGTTATTGTTGCATGTGGGATTCTTGGTGTGCAGGATGAAGATGTGTTCATCAAGTTATTTGTTCAAAGCCTCATGGGAAAAGCAGCGGAATGGTTTCAGCATTTGCAAGATGGATGTATTACAACTTGGGATGATCTTAAGCAAAGATTTTTGGAAAGATTTCAGCCCACAATTAATTCCCATCAATTATTGGTGAACCTTCTTCAAATTCAGATGAAAGATGATGAATCTATAAGGGAGTTCATTGATAAGTTTAATCAGACTGTTGGTAAAATTCCTCTAGCCAACCAACCAAATGAAAGAAATAAGGTATGCTTCTTTATTGATGCTATGGATGTTGAAGTCAAGTTTTGGTTACAACGCTTTGGAATGCAAAATTTGGTATATGTGTAGAAAGAAGCAACGAAATTAGATGATGCTTTAATCCTTAGTGGTATGAAATCTATAAAGACTCCCCCAATGAAAGAATATCTTTGCACACAGCAACATTACATTGATAAAAAAGTTACAAAAAGGAAGCACATTCTAAAAGAAGCCAAACCTATTCCCAATGTTTCTCATTTTCAGAATCTAACGGTTTTTAATGATGGAGATTTCAAAAAACCCTTGTTGGCTGAAGATGGTGCTTTAAAGATGTCAGGATTCTGTAGCGTGCATATTGAAAATGATGAGGAGGAGCAAAGAAATGTTGAAGAGCTTGTAAATTCAGGTAACAATGATTTACCACAATATTTCTTTAGCCCAGAGGCTAGATCTCTCAAATCTACAGATATGGAATGTTATCTAGTTTCAAATGGTCCAGATAGTAAAGATTTTCATAATGGTATTCAAAATTTTAGTCACAGTAAAACAATGAAAATTGATGATTCTTTGTATTCTAAAAATTGTAATCAACAAGTTGAAGAGTCTGTCATATGTGATGTTGAAGTTATATCATATACTTCTTTTGAAACTTGTGCTGATAGTAAGGTGTCATATGCTGATGAGGATAAAATTGTTTGGAGTCACCTTAATCCACTTTTCATGCCAATGGGGTTTGATGAGAATACTTCTATCAAAGAAAATCCTCTTTACCAATTTCATGATTCACACTTAAATAATGAAAAAAATTTCAATAGCCCCTAGCCAGGTGAAAACTTTTCTGAAATACCACATGAAAATCTCATCTATGAAGAAGAAGAAACTATGGGTATGTCTCTGCCATCACTTAAGCTGGATCATTTTCTTGATCATACCTTAGGTAACTATTCAAATGAGTTCCAGAATGAAGCATGTATTAAAAAATTCCCTTCTCATTCATCTATGCATAATGTCATTGATTTGGAATGCAAAGGAAATGATGATATATGTGATGACATTCTAAAAAGAGAAAGGGATGGGATTTGTGGCATGATTGATGACAATTGGTTTCTTGAAAGAGGTGAAGGAGAGCACTATGATGAGTTGTGTTTGTTTGGGAAAGAATGTTGGATCCATATATGCATGCACACTGACACTCTGAAGTTTGGCATTGAAGGAGTCATCATCAAGAAATGGTTTGGAGTTGTTCCATTGAGGTACACTTTGTTGATTAGAAAAGGCTCTTATTTCTCTCAACCGGTAAATGGATTCACTTAATTTCTTCTTTCTTCCAATTTTTATGGTAGGTTTCTTTTCCTACCTTTGTAAATATTGTAAATAAGTTTTTGTTGTGCGTAGTGTAGTTTAGAATAATGCACAAGCCTTGTGCTTCCTGGTAGTGTAGGTGTTTGTTTTGTTGGTTGGTTTTACCCTGCTCCCCTCCACCCCCTCTGCAAGCAGCCCCTGGTCTTCTCTTGCTGACTCTATTTTTCCAATGGATAAGGCACTGTTATTTTCCCAGAGATTACTAGAGTCCTTTGATTTTGTATCAAAGTCAGTCCCGCAGTTAGAGCCCCTGTTAGTACCCAAGGTGGTCACAGTTTTAAAACTTCAAGTGTAGAGTTTGAACCACTTCAAACTGAAGTTTGAAGTAGTTCAAAGTGGTTCAGTGGTACAAATGATTTATTCTACACAAGAAAAATTTGGAAATCCAATAGTCCAGAGATCAAAGTTTCACAATTCAAGTCGTGGGTTACAAATTCAAGGTTCTGTAATTGGGGCAAACTGGCGGTCTTCTCTCCAAATTATCAGGAAATTTTTAACTGCAAATTTCCTATTTGATAAAATCTCTCATGAACACAATATCAAAATTATATAGATCATAAGGGGTATTATTTTCATAGGGGCTCATCATTCCTCATTACCTTTTCAAGAGGTGGAAGTCATGCATTTGCAAATATTGCTAGAAGAAGCTGTTGTAATTTCTATGACAACAGATTTGCAGGAAGCCAAAATAATAGTCTTAGTGTGGGGGGTATAAATCTCAATCTAACCATTGGATCATTATCATTTTCAGATATATTTGAATAAAACTAGCTTTATAAATTATATCCAAATATTTTTATCAGATTATTTATGGATCAAAATTTACAGGTTTGTGAGTGCGACACTATTGGATCAGCAATGATAGTGACAATATCCAGATCATAGTAAAATAGTCATATTATGGGGATTGTATCTCACAATCTAACCATTTGATTGATCTAAATATTAGATATGTGTTATAATTTATAGTTTTAAAAATCCTCTCCAAAGGGTTTGGTAAGATTAACTGTGGATCAAAAGTTATGGGTTCCTATTTGCACCTATATCAGATCAGTAATGACAGTAACAAATACAGATGACAGGAAAATAAGTCTTTTTTTGAGGGCTATATCTTCTAATCCAACCATTGGATCAAGATAAATTTTGGATATGTTTCAAAAATCCTAATCTTATAAAATCTCTCCAAGTGGTTTTTTTTATTATATATGGATCAAAAGCTGCAGGTGTTTTAGTGCACTACTGTCGGATTAGCACTCTGTCACCAACAAATGCCACTTGTCAACATACATATATTATAGGGGCCTCATATTATCAAAAAATAGAAGACAATGTTTATAATGATATAAAAACATTGAGAAAGGAGATATTGAAAATATTAAAAGGAAATGGGAAGTCATAAGGTTTTTCAAGATTCAGTTAGGGAAATTGAAGATTTTTCACGGAAAAATGAGAAGATAATAAATATGCCAATAGCAAAGGTTGAGAGGGTTCCATTCTTTCTGGCTTCTGGACTGCAGATTGTGTGCTACAGCAAGGGAGGAAAATTTCTAGATTGATTCCATTTCTTTTGAGAGAGAGAGAGGGTAGAGCTTATTTCCTAAACTTTGTGTTAGAGATAGGAGAACTTTTGATTTGTTAATGTAATGTTAAAGAAAAGAGTTTCAGCTTTCCTTTAGATAGTGATTTTTGGATTGTAAATGTGTAAGAAGATCTTTGTGTCTTTTTCATTTAGAGAAGGAAGGTTGGAGGATACTTGTATCAGAACTTTGATTATGATGCATTTTCCTTCCACTAATCACAATCTTTGTGTTGTTTTCAGTTTTCTCTGAAATACATTTCATGGTCACTGTTTTCAGATTATTGCTATCATTTCAAGATATATCCTAAAGCTGTGATTCCTCATTTTCTCAAAAGGATAAAAAATATTTCTTTGATCTCATTTACTTTGTAATGCAGCATTTGGGCATGTGAACTTTGTGTCATCTAATGTTCTTTGCTGTTCTTTCTTTTCAATAATCCTAGTTTTTGCATCTACTTTGTACATACAGGTAGATGTCTGTAATCCTTTTATGCTTTCAGGTTAAAAGCATCCATATTTTAATTCATTGTAAATCATATATGGGGATTTGTACCCGATGAAATTCAAAAGAAATTTATCAATCCAATGATAACTTCTCCAACTGTTAGTGCTGATTAGTCTTCTCATTTGGGCATTCAGGGTTATATTTGTATATATTTTCTTGGAGGACAATCTGTTCACTAATAGAAACATAATACATTGTAATGAGAATGGGTCTGAATCATTGATCGACATCCCCTAAATTCATTATCAAATTTATTTATTTTTTCCAAAAAAGGGTTTTCATCAAAGTTTTGATGACCTTTCATTGATCTTTCAATGACATTTGTCATCGATAACATGGCAAAATTGTCATAATCTCCTAGGATTTCATTATAGTTTCAACAGAGTTATGTAGAGGCTTCAACGAGGCCTTTCGTCAATGGCATGGAAACCTCATCGAAAACCATTGGTAATTATCAAGGTTTTGATGTTTATTGGTAATGGCCTAATGTTGCCTCCTAGAAGAGATTGGGCTCATTTTTTATGATGTCAATCATCGATAAATAGACAACCCTGTCTTGTATGAAAATTTTGACGAAATTATAATGATGAAATATTTTGAGCATTTACTGTCAAAAATTTGACCAACCCTCATCAAACAATAGGTCCAATTTTACTAGTGTAATATGAAAATGCATTATCCTAAGTAAACTTAAGTAAAAGCTATGTGTGTGATCATGGTGGGCCAAACATACCCTTAAGTGGTAGTGTAAAATCAACAAATCAAGTTTTTGTCAACTTGACATGCAATTTTGAGCTACTTATGAAGTTTATATTAAAAATTTGTAAGAATATAATCTATAAGAAATTGAATATAGTTTCTAAACTACTAGGTCTTATCTAAAAATAATTAAATCTGATTGGTCAAAAAGTCATATTTTATTGTGGAGTAGTACAAAAAATTCAAAACAAAAATAAGAAGTGTATGTCTGACCACAATAATCATAATCAAATAATACTATTTTTTATAAGATTTTAGAGATCATAAGTAGACTCATGCCCAGATGTGGCACTTAGTTTTAGGTATTTTCATTCCAAGGAAATAACTAATTATGATTTTTAGGCTACAACATTTTAAGAAAAAAAGGCTTGTGTTGACCACCTTAACTAATTCAAAACATTACCAAATTTTATTTTATTTTATTTTTATTGTATTAGGTGAAACATAGAATGTGACACATCTTTTAGATTTCAAAAATATTTTACAATTTGAAATTTATAGTTGTTTTTCAATCAATTTTATGCTACAACATTTTAAGAAAAAAAAGTCTTTTCTAACCACCTTAATAATTCAAAACATTACCAAATTTAATTTTTCTTTTCTTTTTTATTGTACTAGGTGAAACATAGAATGTGACACATCTTTCATATTTCAAAAATATTTTATGATTTGAAAGTTATAGTTGTTTTTCAATCAATATGTATATCAGTATGTTATAGGTATCTTTGTTTAAAAATAAGTAATAAATACCTGTTGAACTAATATTTTGACAATAATTATATCGCTACAAATCTAAGAATGTTATCAAGAAACACTTTTCATTTAAGTGAATTTTGTCATACTCTACAAGTCATCAAATACCTCATTGAAGTCTAGAAAACCCCTAAACACTACAAATTCACATTTTTTGAGTTGACCAAGAAGGCTTGGTGATTACCAAGACTAATCAGATACTCAATATATTAGGTATGCAATTAGGTCTAGTATCTAATATATCAGGTATCTAAAATATCTGATACCCAATATGTTGCTACCAAACTAGTGAAAAGAATCTCATGAAAAATGGAGGGTGTGGATTAAAATTTAAGGAGAGGTCTACATTATCTCTTCCATAATCCATGTGATATAATTTTCTTTTCTTTTTTATTATTCTAAATGAGGTTTTAATCAACAATAATATGTACTCTTTTAATTCTCTTTTTAATTAAAAAATTTTGTATTATATATATATATATATATATATATATATATATATATATATATATATATATATATATATATATATATATATATATATATATATATATATATATATATTATAAGATATATTATTATAAAATATTATATTATATTATATGATAACTTATTATATTATATTACACACTCTCATATTATGTACTATTATATTATATGATATAGTTGTAATCACCTAAAAATGGTCATCTAGATTATTAGCCCCCTTCTTAGCATTTTGGCTAAATTAATTTAATCATTTATCTAGACCAAATTGCTAATAATCAATTTATTTGATTATAACTTATAGTTTGACTATGCTATCCTAAGTTCATTATTTGATTAAAAGAACATGTCCCCTTTTAATTAAATAAAACACCCCATTCCTCTAACCCACTTAAAGTGCACATAAATTCCTTTTTCTATTTTACAATTAAAAGAAAAGGCTTGTGAGACTTTTGTCTTATGTGACAAGTCAACTTATATTCTATTGGTTGACTTGTGTGTGCACATGGATCACTCCTCTTTTCGAATTCCACCGTTGATCATCCACCATCTTCATCTTGATCTCTACCGTCTGTATGACTTTAAAAGGGAGAGAGCTTTCCCCCTCAAAAGATCCATCCATCTTTTGAATATTGTTATGTTGCAGGTTTTC
The DNA here is from genome assembly GCA_028749045.1 of Cupressus sempervirens. NCBI lineage: Eukaryota > Viridiplantae > Streptophyta > Pinopsida > Cupressales > Cupressaceae > Cupressus > Cupressus sempervirens. The sequence continues at coordinate 577,507,649 of CM053789.1, read as the reverse complement.
TAACAAGTTTCTTGGGAGCTTTGTGGAGAACTTCTCATTTCTTGTCTCATTCTCTCATTACCATTGCACACTAGTTTAGATTCATACTTACATGCTAGTTTAGTTATTTTCTTGTAATGATCTATCTCACATAGTTTAAATAACAAGTATTGTAACACTCTCATACATGCTTAGCATAGCTGCATTTTGCATTATCATCTTAGCTTAGTTTCCATACTTGCATTGCATTCTTGAGGAATTCTTTGAAGATATTTGCACTCTTTCTCTTGTCTCAAAGAACCTCCCGTTGCATGGTTTACTAGCAAGAAGTACATTTCTAAGGCTTGGCTGAGAGCCTTCATGCTTGAATACTAAATTCTTGCACTCCGTGGATAGGGAGCTCTAAGCCGGCATCCAAGCATTCCAACTCATGGAATCATTTGGATAGAAGGGTTTAGAGTGTGACACAAATCGAGTGTACATTTTTGGCACCCACCGTGGGGCTGGACTGTATGTTTCACCCTGCATTTTCCTATTTCCACTTGCATTTCCCTTACTGCTCTGCATTTTTTCTTTTTTTACAGTCGCAGTTTTGGGTGACATTTTTCCAGTATCATGCGACAGTTCACAGTACTATCGTGCGACACTTTTTTTGGAAATAGTGTCGCACTTTAAGCCTGCATTCTATCGCCCTCTGTCCAAAACTCTGTCACATGGCTAAAGAAGAAGTATTGCCTGAACAAAAACTGTCGCCCTACTATACTGTGAAGTATCGTGCAACGTTTGTTCAGCAAAAAGTATCGCCTGACAATTTTTTGCTCGTTCCTTGAGGGTTGTGATCAAATTTATTCTTAGCTGGCAGACTGTTGTTTTTAAGTAGATTTCTAGGCTATTTTACAGAGGTTTAATTCACAGTTTTTGTGATTATTTCATGCTAACTTGTGGGCTAACGAGTTGTGATTGCAGGTTTCCCTCTTTGTGAAAAAAAAAAAGAAATTTGAAACCTTGCATACAAAAGAACGCATGTGAAAGCTTCAAATGCGCAAGGGCTACTAACATTGTTTGCGAGGCTGCCCAAAGCATAAAAACCCAAACTTTCTTGCTTTTTTGTTTTCATGTGCGGCATTGAATAATTTTTCATTTTTATAGGCACATAAAACTTGTGATTAGAGTCTTTTGGTAATAGGAGAGTATGCTCTTCACCCTCGTGGTGAATCAAAAATCTTGACTTTCCATTTGGTTTCAAAAGTAAGGGGTAACTGAATCTTCCTGGCGTGTTTGGGAGAAAATGATAGGAATAGGAGAGTATGCTCTTCACCCTTGTGGTGAACCAAAAATCTTGACTTTCGAAAGTTGATCCACTTTGTGTAGTTAGAATCCTTTAGAGGGCCTACTCTCAGACAACCTGAGAGGAACGACCCAAGTGGGGAAAAGCTGATTACCTGGCTCTTCCAACCCACTATAAACTCAAGGCTACCAAGGACATAAAATTTTGGTAGATGTAGTGTTTGTCTTCGCCTAGTGTGATCACTTATGGGATTTTGACCATAGGGAGATCACTAGGCAAGAATGCTTAAGGTACTCTTGTGATCATGAGATTGATTACTCATCGCAAGGTGAGGTGTCCCATAATTGGGAGCAAGAGGAACACTATGAACAGAAGCCCGATCTAAAAACCCTAAGTTAGTAACTACCCTTTTTAGCCGCTCAACTTCTTGGTGCAAGGATTGATCCTAGTGGACTACCCGGATCACCCCAAGATTTACACTCACCAGATGTGTTCCCTTGGTTGTGCTTATGGCACTTCCATGACAAAGCCAATATCTCTTGTGGGAAACCACTTGGTGTGAGGCAAAGGAGCATCAAGCGTGGGCCAATTTGTTGAGTAATGAACCGTGACTGTAAGGTAGATTGCTTGGCTATTGTTTTCGATGTTTTGACCAGTGTTAACGTTCTTGCAACATAAACATTCTGATAAAAAGTTGTTAGGAAGGCCGTTCTGATATCCCAAATGCGTATTGACAAGGTTGTTTTTACCCTTGATCAATTGTGTTGAGACATGTTACAACACTTACTGTTTGCAAACCTTGTTGTTTACTGATACAAACTGAAACGAAATACTATCTGATTGAAACAACTGTCTGATTGACAAATTGAAACAAACTTCAAACCAAAAATTGACTTTTTTTTCCACAAAACTGGCACTCTATCACACGCTTTCACCAAAAATATCACGTGACATTTTTTTTCAAAAATTTTGTCACATGTCAGTAGTAAATTCTGTCACATTGTGTGTAAGATTCTGTCATGCTCAATTCAAAGATCTGTCACTTAGACAAAATGTGTCGCAGCCTTCTTGAAATTCTATCACTCGACACTATTTTTTGAACTTATGTCGCCCTCCTTTTGAGAAAGTATCGCCTAGAGTCATTTTGGGTCAAAAATAGAGTTTGCAGTTGGATTTATTTGGTCTAAGGAGCATCACACTGGTCGCCCTTAATCCTGGCTACGTATCAGTGTGTGAAGAATTCATCCTAGGTTGAAAAGATGGGTTTAGTCCATCGAATGTAAGTCTTGAAATGACTTGATGAATCACTTGTCAAAATTCAGCTATTATTTTATTCTAGCTATCTACTATTGAGCTTCTCACTCGTCCGCTCGGCTTGAGTCACCCGTGCTGTAAAATCTTGAGCATTGTTTGACAAGCCATCTATCATATTTTGACAAGTGACCAGTCCTGATTGTAAAAGCTTCAAATTTAGCTTGCTTTTCTTGTCCTACTAAACAAAGACAACTCTTTACATGCCGGTCACAACTAGATATCAAGTTGGTAATGGTAGCCACACGCCTTTCATTTTCAAGCAATTGGAAACACCACCCAAACATCCTCGCAAACAACCTTGTGATAAGAATCTCGAATTTGCTCAAAAATAAGCGGCTAATGTTCGGCACAACCCACTTTATAGTTTTGAAAATCCATTTGGTACACCCTTTGAGACACCCAAGGATACAAGTGGTATAGTCACTATGGTGCACCCTGATGAAATTAAACATCGCTTAGAAGAACAAGCACATAAAACCCAAAAGACTTTGGAGGCTATAGATGCTATGGAGAGAGAAAATTAACAAGTTGAGACTGACAATCAGGCACGCTATGAAGGATATAAAGGAACTTGTCCTCGAAATCCTTTTGAGAACAATGATGGTAATCACATGCCTCCAAGGACTCCTAGAGCTTTCGCTGGCACATGTCCTTCACCTAAACCATCTCATCATGATAGTGATGAAGAAGTAACTAGCAAAGACGTGATCAAATTTCAACAAGATGGCTTCGCCCAAAAACTAATGCTCAGAGCTTTAGAGGAAAATGGAGACCAATACTTTCGATACATGGCAGCTAGGGGATGGAAACTCCCTCAAGGTTTTAATGTTGAACATATTATTCCAAAATGAGAGCCCACTGAGGCTGAAATCTTAAGGGAAGAAATACAAGAACTAAGGAAACAATTTGCACAACTGCAAACTTCAAAAGAGCCACCTAAGACATCATTTGTTGAATCAATTTGCGCTCTTCCATTTGATAGGAGTCTATACATGCTGCCATTTCCTAAGGATATAGAGGTTCTTAAGTATGACAAATATGATGGAAATGGTGACCCTCACGACCATGTGAGACATTTCTATGCTATTAGCATGGACTTTATGCATGAAGACACCTTTCTTATGCGTTTGTTTCCTAGAAGTCTAAGAGGACAAGCTATGGAATGGTTCACAAAATTAAGTCCTCCTCTTAAAACATTTGACAAACTTGCACAACGCTTCATCCAGCAATATTCATACAACATTCAACATCCTGTGACTGTGCTAGACTTATGCAACATCAAACAAAAACCAAGAGAATCTTTTGCAATATACCTTCAACAATGGAGATCTTTATACTCTTGGTATCCTCAGCAAGTGCCTGAGGCTAAAAAAATTGACATTTTTGTCAATACGCTTGTACCCAAAGTATACTTTGATCTAAGAAAATAGTTATTCACATCCTTCAACGCCATGGTAGAAAGTGCATATCGCATTGAGGATGTTGCTATCAAAAGAGGTGACATTGCCATAAACAAGGATAGAGTTAACAATGGAAACGGTAAAGACAAAGGCAAACCTTGGAACAAAAACAAGTATGTTGTCAATGATGGAGTAGTGGACACTCCTAAGACTAAGGAGCCTACGCTTAACGTTTCCAATGCCATCTATGCAGCAAAGCAACAAGAAGGTTCAAAACCACAACCCTTTGACAAAGGCTCTAAATTTGTGAAGAAGCGAAGTGTTTACACACCTATGGTTGAACCTTATGAAGTGGTTTTAAAAACCTTAATTGCAAAAAAATTGGATACTTTACCAGACAACTCATGTGCTTATGATCCACCCGTTAGACCTCCATGGTGGAGAGAAGATCATACTTGCAGCTATCACCGAAGTAAAGGACATAACACAGAGAATTTCTTCAAACTCAAAGATGTAATTCAAGACCTCATCGAAGCTGGAAAATTTTTTATAGATGGCCTTGTTAAGAATATTGATCATAAAGCTTTCCAAAAACCATTACCTGAATACAAAAAGGGTGAGACCTCAAGGGTAGCTGCCAAAAAGAATCATGACGCCAAAATCAATTATGCTTACGCTAACACTGATAATGTTTTAGGCATGCTTGAGCCCGTTGAATACATATGTATGGCAAGCTCCAACAATGACAACTAGCCAAATTATGATGCTGAAGATGAACAACCAAGAGTGGTCTTAAGGACATGATCCACTCCTCAAGATCATACTGATACTAGACCCAAGGTGGTACTCCGAGTGGTTGAATCTTCATCTTCTCAGGGTGAACCACTTAACGTTGTCACTAGGGGGCAATCTAAGGTTGTCCTAAAAGTTGCTAATGATCCTAAAAATGCTTCATCATCTAAGTAACCAATTACTTCCAAGATCTCCAACTATGATCTTGTTAGCCAACTACAATGCACACAAGCACAAATCTCCATTTTCGAATTGCTAGAGTTATCTCCTTTGCACAGGGATATCCTTGAGAAAGCTTTACATTCTGCCAATGTTCCCACAGATATTGATGCAGAACAATTCCAAGCTATGGTGAACCACATCTCCTCGCCTCACTATCTCACCTTTTCTGAAGAAGATGACCGAGCTCTCAGTCATCCCCATAACCTTGCTCTTCATTTCAAAGTTCAAATCTTTCGTACCCGCATTTGCCGAGTCCTGATAGACAATGGTGCAGGGTTAAATATCATTTCATTCAATGCAATCCAACAATTGGGCATGTTTGAATTTGTCATCGATCCTAAGCGCAAGATCACTATAAAGGCCTATGATGAGGTTGAAAGGCCTTCTAAAGGTCTAATTGTACTTCCAATTAGAGTTGGTCCAGTTGAAAAGAATGTCATTTTCCAAGTCTTAGACATACCACTTGCATACAACTTGTTGTTGGGATGGCCATGGATTCACGATATGCAAGTAGTACCCTCTACATATCATCAGTGCATTAAGTTCCCTTTTAATGGTACTGAAGTAGTTGTCCTCGACGACAACTCCATGTCTATCAACACATTATCTGCTGCTAAAATGCTAGTCCCACACAATTACTCTTCTCATGAGCTAGCACCATCTTTCACAGAATGTGAACAAAAACTGAAAATGATGAGCCTTGGTATGGGTGAGTACACTTTTGACTCTATTGATGCCTTACTAATTTCCCCTCAGTCCTATGGGAAACCAACTATTGCAAAGAAGTCTTATGCTTCTGCTATGACACTTTTTGGTGCTTTTGTGCAATCTTCCATACCACTAGAAACAGAGAAGGAAGAACAGGCCATTAGAGACTGGATCTACAGAGAAGAGGAAGATGAGGAGGTTACAGTGACTACTCCTATTTCTCCTAAAAAATATGGAAAGGGCTATAAATTTTTGACAAAAATGGGCTACCAAGGCCATGGGTCCTTAAATGGTTGTAAGAATGCTCTAGTTGAACCTTTAAGTTACACTCAAGGTCGTGATGCTCGAGACACCGCTGGTCTAGGCTTTGGGCTAAACAATAATATACCAACCTGTGATCGAAGATTGCTCATGTCTAGTGAATTGGAGGATGATGACTCTCCCGTAATTGCTACTATTGCACAAGAAAAAGACTTTGTTCCTCTCACTTCCCTCCTTTGGGGAGAAGAAATAATGACTGCTAATAATGAAGAAACTTCTACCTCGCAAAAACAGGAACAAGAAGGGTCTACTTCTGAGGACATAAATAGAGGACGAATTAGGCAAAATATTGCTCATCTCATAGCTAGGGATCAAAGTACAGATTCTCATGAGTATGAGTGGGAAAGTCTTTCTGATGCATCTTGCGAGCTAGGGGTGGATGTCATTCATGCCTATGCAACCCAACCTGATGTAGTCGAATGGTCTAGTATGGGGTTGGATGAGTTTGACTCACAACATGTCTCAATGGATCACGCTAGTTCCTCCAAGACTATTCCTGAGCTGGACTCCTTTGCGACATTTTCTATAGGCTCAACTTCACAGGTCACTAGAGATGACTCCTTCCATATCAATCACATTGAAACTTCTCCCTCACTCTCGCTAATTCACCCAGATCTCATAGATTGGTCTATCCAAAATCAAAGACCTAAAATACGGTCTTTCCAAAATGACTATGAGATCGCTTGTTATCTGAAAGTAATTGAACTTGTTAGTTCTTCCACCAGCGAACTTGCGGTTAACATGATGAAATCAGATATCAAGTACCTCAGTCAAAAAATTGAAAGGAAAAATAAGCGATCAGATGGCGAAAACCACATTGTGGCGGTGTCTGATCCTCAAAAAAGTAAAAATAAAGACGTATCTAATGGTGAAAACCTCTCTGAGGCACCTACGGATGAGGTACTTGGTAGTCTGCTAAGCTATTTCCAGGATAGATCTTTGGTTCTAGTTGAACCTACACAGCCTATCAACTTGGGAATAGAAGAATGTCCTCAGATTATCCATGTAGCTCAATCTTTGTCAGACGAAGAAAAGACACAGTTTGCTCAATTCTTTCAAGACAAGAAGGTCAACTTCTCATGGACATACTCTGATATGCCAAGGCTTGATACAGATCTCATCATGCATCACTTATCAATCTCACCAGATGTCAAGCCTGTCAAACAAAAGTTGAGAAAAATGCATCCACATGTGGCCCTACTAGTCAAGACAAAGTTAGAAAAACTATTGAATGCAAACTTCATTAGGGCCATTGATTATGCCGAGTGGATTTCCAACATTGTACCTGTCTCCAAGCATGACAAATCCATACGAGTTTGTACTAATTTTAGAGATCTCAATAAAGTGTGCCCCAAGGATGACTTTTCACTACCAAACATCGATATGATAGTGGACATGACTGCGGGTTATGAGATGTACTCGCTCATGGATGGATTTTTTGGGTATAACCAAATAAAGATAGCTCTAGCAGACCAAGAAAAGACAGCTTTTACATGTGCATGGGGTACCTTTTTCTGGAATGTCATGCCTTTTGGGCTCAAAAATGCTGGCACTACATATCAAAGAGCAATGACAACCATCTTTCATGATATGATGCATAAAAACATGGAAGACTATGTTGATGACAGATTGGCAAAATCAAAGAAACGAGACACACGTCTCAAAGACCTTAGTTTGATATTGGACCATATGGAACAATTCCAACTTAGGCTGAATCCAAAAAAATGTGCCTTTGGTGTCACTTCTGGAAAATTGCTAGGTTATATCATTTCAGCAAAAGGCATTGAGGTTGACCCTGAAAAGGTCCAAGCTATCATGGATATGCCTCCACCAAAAACTATCAGTCAACTCAGAGGTCTACAAGGACGGCTACAATCCATAAGAAGATTTATCTCTCAATTAACTGATAAGGCTCAACCTTTCAATAAAAATTTGCATAAAGGATCTACCCATATTTGGAATAGTGACTGTCAACAAAGCTTAGATCAAATCAAAGGCTACTTGGCAAAATTGCCAATTTTGATGCCACCCATTCTGGGAAAACCTTTGATTCTGTACATTTCAGCTACGAATTCTTCTCTAGGAGCACTCTTAGCCCAAAGTGATGACACGGGTAAAGAAAGATCCATATACTATATCAATCGAATTTTGATGGCTTATGAACTAAATCATACAAGTATAGAGAAGGCATGCCTTGCTGTAGTTTTTGCCTCCCAAAAACTCTGACATTATATGTTGGCCCATACAGTTCACTTGATTGCCAAGATAGACCCTTTGAAATATTTATTAAGTAAAGCTGCACTTACTGGTCGCCTTGCTAAATGGATGATGATTCTTTCCAAATTTGACATTCAGTATGTTGAAGTAAGGCAATCAAAGGACAGGCCATAGCTAACCAGTTGGCTAACTTCCCACTTGAAGATGTAGCACCTATGCAAATTGAGTTTCCAGATACCTCGATCATGTACATTACTGACAGAACATGGAAGATTTTTTTGATGGATCCCACACACAGAATGGAGCTGGAGCAGGGATTTTTTTTGTTTCCCCTTATGGTTATACGATCCCAAAATCCTACAAACTATTATTCCCATGTACAAACAACATTACAGAGTATGAAGCATTAACAAATGGGATCAAAATGGCCCTTGAATGGCGAATAACTGAGCTACACATATATGGAGATTCTCAACTGGTTGTGAACCAAGTGAATAATGAATATCAAACAAAGGATGACAAGTTGATCCCTTATAAAAAGTTGATAGATGCTCTAAGGAATTATTTTACCTTTGTAACATTCCAATAGATTCCTAGAGCAGAAAACAAGGCTGCTAATGCTATGGCCACCTTAGCATCTATCCTCCAATTACAAGAAAATGAATCGTGATTTGAGTTCCTGGTGGAAGAATTGCGTCATCCAGCCTATGATTCCTCAGATAACCAGGTGATCTACACTATTGTGGGTCACGATTCCTCTCGCTATGCGGCTATTTTCTCCTACCTATGTGATCAGGTTATTCTCAAAACCCTCACATGCAACCAAAAATGCCAACTCCTTCGTAATGCCTCACACTACACTTTGGTCTCTGGTGACTTGTATAGGAAAGGTCTAGATGGAACGTTTCTTAGGTGTTTAGAGCTAGAAGAGTCCGAGAAGGCACTTGCCAAAGTCCACGATGGCATTTGTGGGGCACATTCTAATGGCCTTGCACTTGCCCAAAAATTGCTTAGGATGGGTTATTACTGGCCCACCATGCAAGCTGATGTTGTGCGCTATGCAAAGTCCTGTCAGAAATGTCAGCTCCATGGCAACTTGATACATGCTCCCGGGCAAGAGTTAATCCCTTATGTGACATATTGGCCATTTCAGCAATGGGCCTTTGACTTGGTAGGAAAGATTCATCCAAGTTCATCCAGCGGTCATAAATTCATCATCACAGCAACAGAGTATTTCACTAAATGGGTTGAAGTTGTACCATTATCTGCTGCTACAAGCAAACATGTTGCCCTATTTATACTGAATCACATCATTTGCCGATATGGTATCCCATCCTCTATTGTTATAGATAATGGAGGGCAGTTTAAGAATAAGGACTTAAAATAACTATGCAAAAAGTTTCAAATTAAGCAACATTGGTCCTCTATTTACTATCCCCAAGGGAATGGCCAAGCTGAGGCCTCTAATAAAACACTGCTTAAAATCCTACACTGCACAGTTCACAAGTCTGGGAAAGATTGGCACTTACAAATAAATCCAGCACCTTGGGCCTATAGAACCTCTATTTGTACTCCTATAGGGGCTACACCCTTTTCTCTAGTCTATGGCTCTAAGGTTGTTCTCCCATTAGAAGTCAAGATACCTTCCTTGCGCGTCTCCTTACATGGGTTAATAATCGATGAAGATCATAGAGCTATGCGAGTACAAGAATTGGAAGCTCTGGATGAATGTCACAAGGCTACTTTTGATCACATGAGAGCTTATCAGAAGCGCATGTCTACACAATATAATAAGAAGGTTCACCCCCGTGAGTTCCAGGTTGGTGAACTCGTGCTTAGAGAGAATTCAAAAAATCAGCAAAATCGAGAACAGAAAGGAAAATTTGAACCTAACTGGTTGGGTCCTTACATTATCATAGCAGCATTCAGGTCTGGTGCTTATCAGTTGTCTACTTTAGAGGGGGAAGAACTTGCAGAGCCTATCAACATCCTACACTTGAAGAAGTTCTATACTTAGAGGCTTGTCACTCAGCTATCATGTATATATATATATGATCCTGAAAAAATCCTAAAAATCAAAAAAAAATGTCAAAAAAAAAAAAAAGATCATCTTAGTGAAAACCTAGCAATAGGCGCTTTGATGTATCACCAAAAAAAATTGAAAAATTGAAAAATACAAAAAAAATTGAAAAAAGTCCTGAAAAAATCTGTCAAGTGGTGAAAACCTGGAAACAGGCGCTACTTGAAACCCTCGCACCTATGTCTATCAATCTCAATCATCCACTTCGCTACACATTTCCTGGCTTGGAATTGTTTCTTGTCCTCATCTCGGGGGCATAGCTACTTAGCCTATTGAGGTATTCTTGTGCATTAGGGTTTCTTTGACAACTCACAAAACAATGTTTCTCAACACTACCCCCACCCACTTTGACATCAAGTGTTTTTCAACACTTTACAGATAGTTTACCTACGATCTCTGATGTCACGATATTTCTTACTATCAGAATCAAGTCTGGAAGAAATGGCCAAGTGACTTACACACACACACTTTAACACTTAAACGACTGAGCTATGTTGATCTTTATCTACTTTGTGTGTTTTCTATGATGATTTCTTTGCCATGTGTTCCCTTCATAATAATCTTTCGAGGATGTCATTAACTAGAAGACTGGGGGCATGGGACATATTTTCTTGATTTCTGCTTGTGGGTATACTTTTGTTTGTCTATAGTGTTGTAAGCATTTATGCTGGTCCTAATTCAACACGTTGACTTACAAATGTATCATCCTTGACTATTTTGCAAGACCACACTGAGGGTTTATCTTGGTGCTTATGCCTTGATACAGGTGTAATCTTACTAAATTAAACTTAGGGAATCTAATCGCATAGTTATCTTGACTTACATGTCAATAATGCTTAGAATTGATTTCCACATACCTATCTAATATCGATCATATTCATATCCTCATAGTTATACTAGTGATGGTTGTATAATCTCATGATGTCCCTAATAAATGCTCAATGATGAAATTAAGAGTCTAAATGTTATGAGTTTCTTGCTGCTAAACCACTTTGCATAGTAGCTTGCATTTTAGGTTCATGACTTTTTTTTCTAGTTGCACATTCCTACATGTGGGAAGAGCTCTCTCTCTTCATCTTTTTCATGGACATATCAGCTAGCTGCGTTTATCTTTTGCTTTTTCTTGTCTTTTCACCTTCTTAATCTTTCACTACATTTCTTTGCTAACCTGTCATCACAAGGGGTTAATCCAAAAATCATCACATACGATCTATCCAAGTGTCACATTTTCACAAAAAATTTAAGTCTATACCACCCATATGAGAGATCAAAATCAATACACATAAGCATATACACAGACATGAGCTGAAAACAAAAATTGAAACATCACATGAAAGCTGAAACATACATTTTGAGACAAGTACACAAGAATATTGATAAACCCAGTATCTCATATATATATCAAATGTGTCATGGTACATATACAAATGTGAGATCCAAAATTTGGATATATGTCTCAAAAATACATGAGGTACAAATCAAAACACAATGTCATGTCTGACTGCCACCCTCTGTGGCTGGTGCTGGCCCTGGTGGAGGAGCCTGTCTCCTATCCGGTGCCTGCATTGCACCCTCTGATCTGCCTGCTTGCTCCAAATAATCAGGAAGACCCTGTCCTGGTGGTACCACACTCCTATAGGCGACATAATAGTATGCAGCTCGAGCACCATGATGCGCTGCCTCTCACCTTGTAGTATCCTGCTCTCGGTGTAGCTCATCTGCTCATGCTCTCTCATCTATCAGCTATTGATCCCGTACTGCAATGGTCAACCGAGATGCCTGCAGCTCTGCCTCCAAGGCATGCATCCTCGCACCCTGCTCCTCTCCTCCTGCTGGCTTCTCTGCGAGTGCCTCTACCCTAATCGCTCACCGTCTCCTCAAGGGCACCTCCTCCTCTCCACCATCATCACCATCAGACTCTAAGGACTCCACCGCCTCCTACATCACCTGTGCTCGCATCCTCCTCCTCCCTGCTCGGGAACTCTCCCCCTCCATCTGCCTACCCCCTCTCCCTCTCCCTCCGCCTCCTCCTCCTCTACCGCCACCTCCACCTCCCACTCCTGATCGTGCTGCATCTAGATATGTGAACTGGGAGAATGGGTGTCTCTGCATCTCATAAAGATACCCCAGATCAGCCCTGCATCTGCCACATCTGGGTAATAATCCCAGGGAGTCGCCACTAGTGCTGTGGTATCTCAAACTACTGTCTGATAGTCCAGCATCGGTAGCCATCCCAATCCCTCATCAATGCACATTCGGGCATAGGTAGTGGTCTCCACTGACACCACCTGTCACTCTATAAACTGTCGCCATTCGTGACTGATCACAAACCGCTCCACAATGTTTGTGCTCCGACCCACCAGCGGTCTGCTATACTGAATGTAGTCTAATTCCCATGAATCTGACCACCGCTGACACTCCCAGTACGGTCGCCAGGTGAAGGTTGTCAGCTCATCAAACAGGCATTGGTAATAGGTCACATCTCCACTATGCCTCTGTGGGATGAAACCTCTATAGCAAAAAATGTACGGCTGGCTGCGCTCTCGTGGCTGCACCCATGGTCGGATCACAGCGATGTGCTCCCAAGCCCAGATCTGTGCTAACACTGCTCCACATGCCCATGACCCACCCTGATGGTATACTATCTCATGAAGCTCGTGGTACATCTCTGCCAGTATAGCAGGTCCCCATGCCATCCTACGTGGTTGGGAGATCAGATCATATACCAGTCGACCCCATCCTAGTGGAAAGCCCTTCTGGCCTCGGTTTGTCACCAGGGTCGGGGCTACCAAAGAGCATAAAAAACTAGGAAAAGGATAATCATATCCGTACTCAGTCATCAATCTCTCCCAACTCAGGTGACGGTCCAGAATGGTCACATCCTGGAAAAGCTCCTGCACTCGCGCTTGCCCCTCTGTCGAGGTCGTATCATAGTACACCTGTGCCATCACCAAACTTAACATCAGTACACCTGGCATCCAACATTGAAATGGCTAAATCAACAAACTACTAACCAAGTAACTTACCGGCTTGCCATGGCATGGCACTCGCAAAATGCGATATACGTCCTCGCCTCGCCAGTCGGTAGGTGAAAGGTGTTATGCTCTCTATGCCACCTCTCTGCCAGTGCAAATAGCAAAATGTGGTTTGTCCGAATATGGGGCATCCATACAACCCAATGCAAGCCCATAGCCACTAGCGCAGTCTGCTCCTCATCGCTCAAATGCTCCACAACGTGCAAACCAACCACCCTGGGAGCTCTAATCTGTAATGCGAGGAATACTCCTGTCCAGGTAAAACAAGCAATCATCAATAATAGTCACATGACGAAAAAAGCATTAAGAAAAACAACAAAACTAGCCGTGCGACACTTTTTACATAGAGAGTGTGACACATTTTTTGAAACAGAGTTGCGCGATGCTTTTTACACATGAGTGCAACATTTGGGTATGGTTGGTGCGGCACATTTTCCTGAACGGTGCGATACTTTTTTTTTGAAAAAAGTGTCGCACGACAGTTTTTCTAAGCCCGTGTGATACTTTAAAAGTATCGCGTGATTTTTTTTCAAAAAACTTTAAAATGTGCGAAAAAACTCACAAAAAGTTCGAAAAAACAACAAAAAGGTAGTTACTTACCGGCGCCCCATATCGCTCTGGCCGGTTGTGCAATCGGTTGCGCTCGAAACGGTGTCGATGAAGAGGAATGTTTGCCTGAGCCATGATGTTATGTGGACCACACAAAATCTCTCAATCACAAAAAGACAAATGAATAGTGAAAATGACACTTGGACCCCTTTTATAGCCTACAACCTCATTTTGACCTGATTTTCAAACTCCTCGAAATTACGCAAAAACTGCACCCCTAGCTAATTTCGACGTCCTGGATCCATTTTCGAGATCAAAATCAAAGTTCATCTTGATGGTCAAAATTGCATTTTAAAATTTTACCTTCTTCTGAGCAGTTAGCTGACCGTTTGAGGTATACTCTTTGAATCATCACTGGGGCATCTTCATTTCTTCATGATTTCATCATTTCTATGCTTCATATCTACTTCTATTCACCTTTTCACATCTAAATCCTCTTTCTACTCAATTTGAGCTAATTTTTATGATTTATCTTTCACGGTCAACTTTGGTCAAAATGGGGCATTTTATCAGTTTCTTATAGTCATTCTTGGGTTCTAATCATTTATCTATCATATCAGACATTGCTATATCTCGATTTTCTCATGTCTAGCTACTTTCTGCTTCCTCTTTCCTCATTTCGATTTCGATCCCGAGGGGGCAGAAATACTCTATTGTTGATTGTTACAACTATCTATTTCTTAGGAGCATTTGTTTGACCTTATCACTTGCTCTCGATCTATTCACTTTGCTAGATGTTAGAATTCTTTTCGGATCCTAACATCATCTTCCTAATGTTCAGTACTACCACTATCAGGCTGTGCATTCAAGACTTGCTATCTATTTCTGCATTTCATTCTTTGGAATCAGATATCTATATCTATCATCGCCTACTTGACTTCGATTTTCTTTAACATAATGTGTTTCCAGATCAATCACGCATTAGTCAAAGAGGGGCAAATGTAATCACCTAAAAATGGTCATCTAGATTATTAGCCCCCTTCTCAGCATTTTGGCTAAATTAATTTAATCATTTATCTAGACCAAATTGCTAATAATCAATTTATTTGATTATAATCTATAGTTTGAATATGCTATCCTAAGTTCATTATTTGATTAAAAGAACATGTCCCCTTTTAATTAAATAAAACATCCCATTCCTCTAACCCACTTAAAGTGCACACATAAAGTCCTTTTTCTATTTTACAATTAAAAGAAAAGGCTTGTGAGACTTTTGTCTTATGTGACAAGTCAACTTATATTCTATTGGTTGACTTGTGTGTGCACATGGATCACTCCTCTTTTTGAATTCCACCGTTGATCATCCACCATCTTCATCTTGATTTCTACCGTTCATACGACTTTAAAAGGGAGAGAGCTTTCCCCCTCAAAGGATCCATCCGTCTTTTGAATATTGTTATGCTGCAGGTTTTCTAATAGGTTTCTTGGGAGCTTTGTGGAGAACTTCTCATTTCTTGTCTCATTCTCTCATTACCATTGCACACTAGTTTAGATTCATACTTACATGCTAGTTTAGTTATTTTCTTGTAATGATCTATCTCACATAGTTTAAATAACAAGTACTATAACACTCTCATACATGCTTAGCATAGCTGCATTTTGCATTATCATCTTAGCTTAGTTTCCATACTTGCATTGCATTCTTGAAGGATTCCTTGAAGATATTTGCACTCTTTCTCTTGTCTCAAAGAACCTCCCATTGCACGGTTTACTAGCAAGAAGTACATTTCTAAGGCTTGGCTGAGAGCCTTCATGCTTGAATACTAACTTCTTGCACTCCATGGATAGGGAGCTACAAGCTGGCATCCAAGCATTCCAACTCATGGAATTGTTTGGATAGAAGGGTTTAGAGTGTGACACAAATCGAGTGTACAATAGTATATTGGATATACTAATTTATTAATATAAGATATATAATATACCCATTAAAATAAATATAATATGTCCCTAGAAACCTAGGAGCCCTAGGAACATATGATATCATTGAATGGATTTGAAGCAATCTTAAGATACCCCATGACCACATTCAACCCATTAGATGACAACATATGAACTCCTAGGGTTCGTAGGACCCCTAGGAACATATGTTATCATTGAATGGGTCAAACGGGGTCATAGGATACCTTATGACCCCTTTCGACCCATTAGAATGAATATAATATGTCCCTAGGGGTCCTAGGACCCCCAGGGATATATGTTATGATGAAATAGGTTGAAAAGGGTCATAAGATACCCTATAACCCCTTTTGACCCATTCGATGTTAACATATGAACTCCTAGGGGTTGTAGGACCCTAAGAACATATATTATCATTGAATGGGTGAAAAGGGGTTATAGGGTACCCTGTGACCCCTGTTGAACCATTAGAATCAATTTACTATGTCCCTAACCCATAGGGACATATGTTATCATGGAATAGGTTTAAAGGGGTCATAAGGTTCCCTATGACCCCTTTTGACCCATTAGATGTTAACATATATAGGGGTTATAAGACACCTAGGAACATATGTTATTTTTGAATATGTTGAAAGGGATCATAGGGTACCCTATGACCCCTTTTGACCCATTAGAATGAATATAATATGTCCTTAGGGATCTTATGTTATCGTTGAATGGGAGCCCTTTTGACCCATTAGAATAAATATAGTATGTCCCTAATGGTCTTAGGACTACTAGGGACATATGTTATCATGGAATAGGTCAAAAGGGGCTATAGAGTACCCTATGACCCCTTTTGACCCATTAGATGTTAGCATATGAACTCCTAGGGGTCCTAGAACATATGTTATCATTGAATGGGTCAAAAGGGGTCATAGGGTACCCCATGACCCATTTTGACCCATTAGATGTTAATATATGAACTCTTAGGGGTCTTAGCACCCCTAGGAATATATGTTATCATTGAATGGGTTAGAAGGGGTCATAGGGTACCCTATGACCACTTTTGACCCATTAGAATGAATTTAATATGTCCATAGGGGTCCTAGGACCCCTAAGAACATATGTTATCATTAAATGGGTCAAAAGGGGTCATAAGGTACCCTACAACCCCTTTTGACCCAATAAATAAAATACAATATGTCTTTAGGGGTCCTAAGACCCCTAAGTACATATGTTATCATGGAATATATCAAAAGGGGTCTAGGGTACCCTATGACCACTTTTGACCCATTAGATGTTAACATGTGAACTACTAGGGGTTGTAGGACCCCTAGGAATATATGTTATCACTGAATGGGTCAAAATGGGTCATAGGGTAACCTTTGATCTATTTTGACCCATTAGAATGAATATAATATGTCTAGGACCCCTAGGGACATATGCTCTCATGGAATAGGTTGAAAGCACTCATAGGGTACCCTATGAACCTTTTGACCCATTAAATGTCATCATACAAACTCCTAGGAACATATGTCATCATTGAATTAGTTGAAATGGGTGATAGAGTACCCTATGAACCCTTTCAAGCCAATAGAATGAATATAACATGTCCCTATGGGTCCGAGGACCCCTAGGAACATATTTTATTGTTGAATGGGTCAAAAGGGGTCATAGGTACCCCATACAAATAGTAGGCAGGCCCACCTTGGTTGCTCCTGTCCATGCATCTGGATTCGCGGGGATGGGATATCGGGGAAAACCCTGACTGCTTTATTTCCCCCACAACTATAACTATAATTCCTATGACCCAAAGTGAGTCTTCCGGCAGGCAGCGGGATTGGATCCATCTATGCTTCTGTACTATGAGCCATTTCGACCCATTATAGAAAATATAAAATGACTCTAGGGGTCATATGACCTCTAAGGACATATGGTATCATGGAATACATTGAAAGGGGTCATAGGATACCCTATGACCCATTTTGACCCATTAGATGTTAACATATGAGCTCTTAGGGGTCCTACAACCCCTAGGAACATATATTATCATTGACTAGGTCAAAAGGGGTCATAGGATACCATATGAACCCTTTTTATCTATTAAAATGAATATAATATGTCCCTAAGGGTCTTAGGACACCTAGGAAGATATGTTATCATGGAATAGGTTGAAAGGGGTCATAGGGTACCTTATGACCCCCTTTGACCCATTAGATGTTAACATATGAACTCATAGGAACATATGTTATCATTGAATGGGTTGAAAGGGGTCATAAGGTACCCTATGATCCCTTTTGACCCATTAGGATGAATATAATATGAACCCTAGAGACATATGGTCTCATGGAATAGGTTGAAATGGGTCATAGGGGACCCTATGTCCCCTTTTGACCCTATAAATTAATTAGTATATAATATATAATATAATATAATATATTATTATATTATAATATATTATTATATTATAATATATTATAATATAATAAAATATATTATAATAATATATCTTATAAACTATATATATTAAATACAACAATTTTAATTAACATAAGAATTATAAGATTGCATATTACTGTTGATTAAGACCTCATTTATAACAATAGAAAAAACACAACTTGTATATCACACAGATCATGGAGGAGATAATGTAGACCTGTCTTCAACTTTTAATCCACACCCTCCATTTTCCATGTGATCATTTTCACTAGTTTGGTGGCAATGTATCAAGTATTGAATATATCAATGTGAGGCCTCACCTAATCTACCCTAGCTTAGATAACATATTTGTATTATGATACTTCTTATTCTATGTTTTGATACACTTTTGAGACTATAGAGTTATGTCATTTTAATATCTGCATTTTGATGATCCACACTTATGTCTGCACATTAGAATTTAATTGATATATTTAATTATTTCATTTCATGTTCTAAACTATTACAATTGCTTTAATAGAAATTGAATTGTAGAAATTCTTGAAATGTCAAATTATAATGTTCAAGTGGAAATTAGTGTTAAAGGGTAGATTGAGATATGCAAATGGACCCAACTCAAGTGTTTAGTAACTTAATAGTCATGGATTCAATATTTCATCACTATGATAGAAAATAGATTATGAGGTTATTTAGAATGTTAATTTGGTCATGTTACGTAAGAATCAATGTCGATATATAAGGATTGATATTTTAATGTTTTGAATGTTTTATACAAAAATGATGAGAAAAGGGAAAGTTAATTTGAAATGATGAAATATGCAAGCCTAATGTGGAATGTCAAAGTGATTTATTGCACTTATTTATATATTTCTTATACAATTTTCTTGGACTATTGATGCTCAAGTTTAGTGTGCAGGATTTTAACCATGGGGTTTAACATTTAACGAAGGCTCAAGCCCATGTAAACATGACATAGCCAAGGTTGAATTAGTGGAAAAGATTCAAACCTCATTGTAATGTGTTTTGTTTCATAAACATGAATATTATGTGTGTGTAATAGTTTAATTCATATATAATTAGAGACATGTTACTAAAAATGTAATGTGTTATTTTTTTTTGTGTCACTTGACACTTGTGTTGTCCATGTGTTGATGACTTGTCATTTAGGGTTTTAGGAAAAAGTCACCTAACCCAATGCAATACCCAAGTTTACCCCTTATGGTAGAGTGTTAAGAGAAGTCTCGATCAAGGGAAATTTGAATTCCAACTTCCTATTAACTTTTAATGATCAAAAAGTGGCCCTAGGGGGTTATTTTGGTGAAAAATAAGCGCTCTCATGATAGTACTATGGGTTGAGGGTCTAAATTTAACCTTTAGTGGGCCTAGATGACCTTGGGAACCCTCCAAACATGTCACTTTCTTAGAATTTCGAAATTGAAGAGTTCACATGTTTCTCCCACTTGGTCAAGATTACAATTTTAGAAAGGGGCAAGGATGTAAGAAAAAGGAGTTTTCTTGTTTGGGCCATTTTTTAAGTGGAGGGAGAAGTTGGAGGCTTGTAAGAGGGCTTGGGGGGAAATTAGTAGGTGTTCTACCTACTCTCTAATTTTAGAGACTATTATGGTTTGGAAGCTTGGAGGGAGCTCTTCTACGACCATTCATTACCATTTTGCAAAAGGATTCAAGGTTGGTTTCTTCTTGCCCATGTAGTATTTCCCTTAAAACTTTCATAATGGTGTTTCATTCATGAGCATGAGGGAGTGTGAGGTTCATATTGTATGAAGATTTCATGGTGTTGTATTGTGATGTAGCATTCATGTAAATTTTTGAATGGTGATTCATGTTGTGGGAAGATTATGATATTGTTGTTTTGAGATGAAATTTGTTTGCATTTGATTTTCTCTTGTTTCTCCATTTTGTTATGTATGTCATTTATGGGTGTGAGGACATCACTCACCCTTTGGGAAGGGAAGAGAAGTACGGGGTGAAGGAGTTAGTTGGGATTGAAAATGTATTGAGAACCCTAGAGTATGGGCTCCATTGTATGCCATAGTCATTCATATCTTGTTGGAGGTGATAAGGCAAGTATGGTGTAGAAAAGAAGTTTATGGAGTATGGGCTCCAAGGAAGCTACAGATGATGGTAGTGTGTTTGAAGGATGATGGTGAAAGCCCCAAAAGGGCATGGAATTTTTTTATTTGTGAAAGCCCTAAAAGGGCATGAAAATTTTCTTATTGCAAATATTGTTTGATATGAAAAGTCTCCATTTGAAAAGAACACCTTCACCCTATGTTCATGGTTCCATTGGTGAACCATTGTGAATTATCCTTGGGATGGAATTGTACAAGTGTTGTAATGTGATGTATATGCATCATGAGGTTGGAATGAAACCTTGTTTGAGCCTTGTTCCCTAAGCTCGGGGGTGGTATCTTTGGAGGCCTATGGTTGGGAGGAGAGCACCCATGGTTTTTTGTTATTTTTTGTGATGTATTTACAGATTTTGTGCTCAAGGGAGCAACAGAAAAAGCTTGGAAAGATCATCTTGTAGATGTTGCTTGAAGGAGAAAACTTGTCATTGTGCACTGTACATGTATTGGAGAATATCTCTCCATCTTATTCCTATTGTTGCAATGAATGATTGCATAGTAGAAAGGAAGGGACATGTCATTTTGTAATGTATTTGAAAGGATGAAATCCTTGTCCATGTGATTGTATCTTGCATTGTAAAAGTTGAACCCCTCACTTGTGTTTTTTGTGTATTTTATTGTAAAAGTAAGGTTATCATCTTATGTACATTGTTTTGAAGAACACAATCCATTAAAGGAATGAAGAATTCAGAGACATGATCATATGTGATTTCATTGTAAAAATTTAGGTTATGTTTTTAGATGTAATAAAAAGAAGAGATTATTGTATCATAGTTTGAATTATGAAAAGGATTCATTTCAAGGATAGCCATCTATTTTGATACTTGAGGAATGTACACATAATGTTGTATTTTGTTCATTTGAATCAAGAAGCAAATCAACATAATGCATTTTCAAAGGATTGTTCAATAGAAAATATCATATAAAGTTTCATTAATGAGAGAATAGTTTAACCCATTAGTTCATATTCGATCTTGTTTTAAATTTATCATGGATTGAATTTATCTCTCAAGTGATTTTTAAATAGATTCACTTAATTATATATATATATATATATATATATATATATATATATATATATATATATATATATATATGTTGGAAACAAATACCATAAAAATAAATAATGTCAAACTACCACCAAACCCATATACTTAGAAATATAGTTGATTTAAGAGGATGGAGCAAATAGATAAACTCACACAAGAAATTAGGCATGTACATGCACATTTCACTCTTTGGAATTTGTATATGATGGGGAAATAGTCCTTTTTCTATTACAGACCAATAAAATATTCATAAGAAATATTCTTGAGTCTCTCACTTCTAAACTTAAATTAAACATATGAATAGTAACAAACCTTTTAAAAATATATATATAACATTCACGTGAGGTCCCATGAGAAAAAAAAGTAAGTAAAGTAAGTGAGTTTTATTGTCCATGACACTATGCCATAGTTTTTGGATTTACATATGGTGACAGTGATATGGGACTACCTCGTACTCTTTTTCGAGAGTTGCTTGGCACTACAAATGAAGCGTACATACCCTAACCCCAGTGAAATTTGAATTTGTGACCTCTTTTTCAAGAGTACAAGTTCTCCACCACTAAGCCAACTCACATGAAGAAAACTCAAAGAAATATATATAAATTTTTTAACTCTACACATTTCCCTAGTAGGGGAGGTCGGCCAGCCTAATATATCAAAGAAAACATTAAAAAAACAAAAACAAAAAAAAAACATACAAACTAATATGAAAAGATGGGAAAGGATCCCTTTTTGGTCGGTGGTCCCCACACACCCTTCTCCTCATTTTCCATGCAACACTCCTAATTATTTTCACACCCAACACCACCTAACTAACATGCGACCCCACAGCACTCTATACCAAAATGCATTTTGTCTTGATTGGGGGCGCTGATAAGGACATGGCCAGGTGGGTCAAAAAGGTCAATAAAGATTGGTGCAAGTTGTAACGTACATTCCATCCGAGCGCTATTAATGTGTTGCTACCTTTTTCCCACATTGACTTGACACAAATCCCTAGCTTAGGTGTTGGCCCCCACTTTCCCCGAATCTTCTTCAAGCTGCTCAACTCAATGCGCCTCCTCCTAGGAAAAAAATGTAAGTTAGTATGACTAGGTGGGTTAGGATGTTAGTATTTAGTCTTTCTTTGATTTAAGGCTATGTTGGTAAAATAATTAGGTAGTGGATTTAGTATTCCAAGAAGTAATAATGATTAACTAGTAGGGGTGGATAGTTGGCAAGGGTATTCTGCTATATGAATCATCTAGTTAGTAGATAAGCTTTCAATTAGTGCATAATAGTAATAAGGTAATATGTAAGTAATATATAGGTAATATATAAAGGTAATAAGGTAATATATAAGTTAGTAACAAGCTTTCAATTAATGCATAAATGTAAGTAAGAAACTAAATAAATAAAGTAGTTAATAGTGGTTAGTATTTATAGTTGATGTAAGAATGTTAGAACTTAATGAAATGATGATATGTAAATGTATGAGAAGTAACAAACTCTTAGTATGAAATCAAGTGTCGAAAAGAAACACTATGTAAGTAGTTATTAGAATAATGATAATTATGATGAACATATATGAAATTCAATTTACCATATACATTAATACACTATGCAAGGATTAAAAGGACACAAAACGATAGATTTTGGTAATAGTGAATATGTTAGTAACTAGAGATTGTTACTCCATTACTAAATGGTACTTAGAGATTATTTTAAATTGAAATAAGATGATGATAAATTTGTAGTAAAACATTGTTAGTAGGTAATGTTATTTATTAAGAGTATAGTAGAGATAGTTTTGAATTAGTTAGCAAAAAATATTTGTTGGTATTCAGTATTTAAATTATTAAATTTAGTTAATGGTCAATGTAAATGGTAATCATTAGGTTAAAGAGTATTAATGGAAACGTGTAAATGAATTAGTAAGTAGATTAGTAATTTTAAAATATTGAGTTGGTGTTGAGTGCATATTGTAACTAGATTGAAATTAGTATTATGAAGTTAGTAAATCAATAAATTGGTAAATGACTTATGTAGTAGTGTAATAATATATTTTGACTATTAGTTAGTATAGACAAATAGTAAATAGTTAGTGTTAAGAAATAAATTGTTTGTATAGATGTCAAATTATAAGTAGTAAGGAATTAATTCATGTATGGTAAGTATATTAGCAAATTGGAAAATGGGGGTGTCTGTTAGTCAAGTAAGAATTTTAATAGATTAGTGGAAATAAAACAATGAGTGGTATATTAGTATAGATGTTTAGTCAAAGTAGCATGTTTTGGGAAAAACAATTGATAGATAAATAAGATCATTACTAAGTAAATTTAAGTGAGTATATTGTTATTTAATTATAAAATGGTCTTATTGTGCGATGGACTAACCACTAAATTATTATCACTTTACTATTACCACAAATGTTAAGTATATTTGCAAGAATAGTGTAGTTGGTGTATGTAGGTTATTTTCAATGCAAAATATTATATACATTAATATTACTCTCTAATGTAAACACTATTCAAATGAGAAATGAATGACAAAATTTATATACAATGTTTAAGATAAAACGCAATCATGGATTTATTCCCACTTGAAGCAATACTATTAGGTTGTGGATTTACAAGTGATACATCCTATCATCATCTTGCCTTTATGTTTTTGATTAAGTAAAATAGGTTTTACAGGGATCCCGAAACCCAAAAGTTTTTACATAATATCTGAAATAGAAATAATAAGTAAAGTCCAACTACTATGCATCTGCTTATAAAAAGCCAAAACCAAAAGATAGGCCCGCAACTAGGAAACAAAAACCAACAACCCTAGATAAGGATGAAACAAAAAATGAAAATTGAAACTATTAGTTCTCCCTATCTAGAACCTACAGAGTCTTTGTAGCTTCATTGGCCCTTCGATTGTCCACACCCACTTGGTCTTGATTCTGATCATCTGTCAAACCCTAGTCTCTTTCATTTCTCCCTCGGCTTGCCCAAAGTCCATACTAGCCTTATCATATTTTCCCCATCAAAACCAGCATTCTTCAATGATTCACCCAAACTATTGATATTCTCATTCAGGGTGTTCAAAGTTGTAATCACCTAATTAGCCAAGTTCTCATTAGAAGTCTCCATCCTTTGAACTCTTTTTTCAACCATTGAGATTCGATCCTCCTAGTCAGCATGGTGTCCCTTGTCGCTACTTCTCATATGGCCATCCTTTTGGCTCATTTTCCCCTTGAGCTCTTCTATCTGATGAAACAACCACTTGATAGAGCGAAAGTTATCTATCATGTTATTTTTTATGTTATTGAGCAGATTGAGCCCATACTTTCTCGCATGTCAGAGATTGCAACTAGAGTTGGGTCAATAAGTTCATCGAAATGGACTTTTCAATCTTTGTCCTCCATCACTAGGGGGTTCATCGTCTCCCTGACAATCCCCATCTTTGTCGTTTTGGTGTTGAAATTTCTCCACAATCCCCTCCTATCTTTCAAAACCATCTCCCCACTGTCTTCCACCAGAGAAACTATCTTCTCCTATGGTGAAGAAATAGAAGGGACAAGGCCCAAAAATGCAGGAGTCTGGTCTTTTGTTTCTTCCAGTAGTGAAGCCTCCTCGACCTTCCTTTTCTTGGGGTTCCCCGACATAATTGTCATATCCTCCTCAGCCTTCTCATTATCTCCCCCTTCATCTCTTCTTCTGACTCTGTTTCCTCTTCTTCAACATTTTGCTCCTCCTCCTATTCCTCAGATTTGGGGTGGATTGGAGGTTAAGCCCTAAGGGCTCTTTCTGCTAGGAACAATGCTGGCAGAGGGAGAAATTTTCTCCTCTTCCTTTAACTTCTTGCCATTAGAGGGGGATTTATCCTCATCTTCCAAATTTATGCTTTGAACTTCCTCAGAATCCGAGCTCTCAATTTCCTCAGATACATCCCCAGTTTCATTGAGGGATTTTCCCCTAGTTTGAGTCTTTAGGTACTTGTAGACTAGAAGGAGAAAACCCTCATGAAGGGTTGGGTTTGCAATAGGTTTCTTTTTAAAACCCTCAATGCCCTTGCTCATTGAAGTGTAAAGATAAAAAGGAAAGGAAATCTTTATGCCATGCCTAAAATGATTTAACAGAATGAAATGATGTGTTTTGACCATATCGAATCTAGTATCCAAAGATATATATTTGATAATAACCCTTAAGACATACCTCCATAGCTTTTTAATGGACTCTGTTTCACAGTCTGTCTCATTCTTCACGAGTTTCTTCCTTTCATCCGCATCCTTCACTAAGTCTTTGACTAAATTAGCCGACATTTTCTACTCTGAAAAAGTTTATCCCCTCCAAGGGGATCTCTGAGACCTAGGCGATCATTTTTTTCAGAGGCGATTAACCTGATGAGTGACCCCATCGATTTTTACACGCCCATCCTTCCATGACTTTACCATAATCTTAGTGATCTCCTTAATGAATTCATGGAGTTTTTCTATGAATCTCGTAATACCACCCTTCTCCAGCTTATTCTAGACCTTCAATTTTTTCCTTCAATTTTTTGCCTCCCCCATCAACTCCTTCCTACTTCTTTCCCCTACCATAATGTCCTCTGGTTTGAAAATCTTGCACCTGCTCACTATTCTCTTACAGACTTCAACTTCTTTCAAGTTTTGAACCTCGAATTTTTTTTACATTTGGCAATTATAATGGAAGAAGGCAAATTGACCCATAAAACATGCCACACATACTCGATATCATGGATAGTTAATACCTTCGCATGATTTTCATTTATGCCTTGTATGATGTGCAATCTTACAAATCTTTCTATAATTACTATTAGATTTCCTTCATACTTCCCTAGATATGATCTAGTAATATTAAATCTTTCACAGCCTAGGTGGAAAGCTATTGTCATTATGCCACGTCATCATCATTTTTTTTACTACTACTTTGTTTGCAAACCAGTCCACGACTGAGTTGGCCTCCATGTACGCATGGTTGATGTGGACCTTATTAAATTTGGTCAGGTCAGATTTAATCTCCTCCATCACATTCACAATGGTCTAAGAGGTCAAAGATTGACCATTTAAACAATTAATAATATTTAAAGAATCCCCCTCCAACCAAAGGTTCTCGATCCCAAAAGCTAGGGCCAATTTAACAATGTGATAAGCTGCATTGGCCTCAGCAAAATGGTTTGACTAAGGCCCAAGAGGGTAAGAAAAAGCCACAACACCACCCCCATGATTGTTTCTGATAATTCCTCCACTGCCAGTAGGGCCAAGATTTTGTTTGCCTACCCCATCAAAGTTGGCTTTATGCTAGTCTTCAAGGGTAAAAAGCCACCTAGCCTCCTCTCTTTTCCTATCCCTTTCCTTTTTCTTTTCTATGTTGTTTCCTCCTTCTTCTATATCTCCCCCCTTTTTTATGGAAAAATTCTCCTTCATTAAACCTTCAATTTTTTTAGCAATAACAAAAGCAAGGGATTCCTTGTCTCTGAAGATATGATTATTTTGTTCTTTCCATATTCCCCAACAGAAGTGCATAAGAGACCAAGAGTATAACATCTGAGTCTTCAGTCCTATGTGCACATTATTCCATTGTCTCAAAAACTCTTGGATGTTTTCCAAGATACACCAACTAACCCCATAGTCCTTGGTCAAAAGATTCTAAACCTTGGAGGACTAGGGACAATGAATAAAAAGGTGGTTAACCATCTCCAAATCTTGCTTGCAAAGGCTACACTTGTTAGGGATAATCTAACCTCTCTTTCCCAAGTTATCCAAGGTAATAACTTTGTCTTGGAGAAGAAGCCAAAAAAAATGTTAATTTTTTGGGTAAGCCCAGGAATCTAGGCCTTAGCCCAAATGGTTTTCTCCATTCTATCCCACATCGAGAAGTAACTTGAAGCAACATAGTATTGTCATTCGAGTTGTCTCCCCAAATGACTTCATCCCTCTTGTTATTAAGGATCATAGCATTTAGGATAATCATCAAAGGTTTGAGGTCCTGGGAAACTAGGGACAAGTCTTTCCATCCTTGACCATCTCTATAGTCACTATCTTTCAGACTGAATCTTCTTATACATATTTCTGCCAATCTCCCATAGTTAGGGTGGTCAATGAGAGGCCCCTAGCTTAGCCAATTATCTTGCTAGAAAAAGATATTTTCACCATTACCTACTTTCCATTTTGCCTTAGACTTGGCCAAAAAAAATTTCTTTTGAATCTCGGGTGAACCCACAATAGTGGGTTACACTTTTTCGGAGGAAGAAATTCCTCCAAAATCACGAAAGACGATTTTTTTGCCTAAAAAATTTTGATAGAAAGTACCCATATAGTTTCTATCGAAACTAATTCGCACCCTAGTTTCGATCGAAACTAAGTAAATGGAAGAAAAGGGTCCTTAATAGTTTCGATCGAAACTATTTAGGAAAAAAAATCAACCTAAATAGTTTCGATAGAAACTATTTAGTTTCTATCGAAACTAAATATTAACAGCTTCTATCGAAACTATGTAAAAACTTTCGATAGAAAGTTAGTTTCTATCGAAACTAGAAAACTAGATGTCTTTTGAAAATTCTATAATAGTTTTAGTTGTTTTCATGGCTTCCAGGTTCAATTACTAGGTCCAAATGGAGCATTGAAATCATTCATTTTTCATGATAGAAGTACTCTGAACAAGCTTTCTAATGACTATGAATTTGATACATTTTGAATTTGTTAGGTATACGTTTTTGCATGTGAATTGAATAGAGGTTCGTTCTAAAAAATAAATCTCTTTATTGAATGCTCATGGAAAAATAGTAACTAAGAGAAATTTTTTTTTGAAAAATAACTACGGTCTTTGTATTCAAGTCCTCTATCAATCAAAAAAAGAAATTTTGAAATTAGGTAAATATATAATAAGTTACATGTGTCAAAAGCCATGTATGCCCAGATTCGTGTTAGGTCAACTTTAAACGCTAATAAAATATGAAATACTAAGGATAAAAACATTAGATCACCTCTATGGTTTTGGTACGGATGTTAACAAACTAAATTTGAAAGAAGCACA
The DNA here is from genome assembly GCA_028749045.1 of Cupressus sempervirens. Lineage (NCBI taxonomy): Eukaryota > Viridiplantae > Streptophyta > Pinopsida > Cupressales > Cupressaceae > Cupressus > Cupressus sempervirens. Next base: position 577,479,146 of record CM053789.1, on the reverse strand, counting down.
ATGATATCTATTGTAGAAAAAAAGTTATGTGTGTCAAAAACAATGTCACTTTTTAAAAACTAGGTTTTTGATAATGTACCAGTTTTCATGGGAGAAAAAATAATTCAATCAAATCAAGTCAAATTTTTAAAAAATATATATATTTAGATTTTAAACAAAAAATCCTAAAAGACTCTAGTTTAGTTCATCTTCAAATTCCTAACCATTAAATGGCAATTTACATCTGAAAGTGAAAGTTTTCTTGAAAATTCATAGTTCAGTGTCAATTTAGGAAAAAAAGTGTAACCCACTATTGGGGGTTCACCCTCCCGTTCCATATGTAGGATCCTTGAGGTATCTCAACCTCTCTAAGAAAAAAATTGAGAGATTGTCTTCTCAGGTATTTTTCCACCATGATGTCCCTCCATTCAACTGAGCTCTAAAAAATGTGCCATATCTACTTGGCTAATAGGGCATTATTGAGATGTCTAATTTTTCTAATGCCAAGACCACCATAGCATTTAGGGAAATAGACATGGTCCCAAGCAACAAGATGATATCTCTTGTTATCTTCAACACCTATCCATAAGAAATCTCTCTGAATCTTCTCCATTTTGTTAGCATGCTTAACTGGGATCCTGAAGAGGCTAAGGGCATAAGTAGGGAGATTTTGAAGGGTAGATTTCACCAAAGAACATTTTCCTACTTGACTGAGGGTGACTCCTTTTCAACCAACTAGTTTCTTGTTGAATCTATCAATGATACCATTGCAAAAGGATTCCAAAGGTTTGGACCCCAGTGGCATTCCAAGATAGCTTGCTGATAGAGACCCAACACCACATCCCAGGATATGAGAAATTTTCCTCTGTCTCTCCAAAGGGGTGTTGATAAAGTAGATCAAACTTTTATCCCAATTTATAGCCTAGCCTAAACCACTTGTATAGATATTCAACAAACCTTTAAACACTTTGGCCTCTTGGACTGAGGCCTCTCCACCCAAGATAGTATCATCCACAAATTGTTGATGGGTGAAAGAAGTTTACTCGGATGAAGGCTTGAGACCATGTAGGCTCCAATCCTATCTTTTCCTTAGAATTAACCTCCCCAAACACTCAGCCATGATAATGAAAAGAACAGGGGATAAGGGGTCGCCTTGTCTCAACCCTCTCAAGGTGAAGAAGAAATTCGAGGGAGAACCATTGACCAATATGGACAGAGAGGGGGTAGAGACAAGCTGAAGGATGAGTCTACATACCTTGGCATCAAAACCAAAACCTTGGAGGATAGCCGTCAAGAAATTTCAGTCCACCCTATCATAAGCTTTAGACAAATCCAACTTAAGCAAAAATCCTTCCCTCTTCCTAGCTTCAAAGGAAAGAATCACCTCATGGACCATAATAATAGAGTCTAGAATTTGTCTCCATGGGAAAAAACCATTTTTCTAAGGGGAGATGATTAGATGAAGAGCATTGAGGAGCCTGCAGGTCAAAAATTTCAAGATAATTTTATAGAATGAGTTGCAAAGACTAATGGGTCTGAACTTATCCATCGAGTCGGCCCTCGGGATCTTCAGAATAAGCACTAAAAAAGTAGCATTGAGTTCTTTCAAAAGGTTCCTATCCCCAAAAAATTCTTGTACAACCTTCACAACATCCCTTTTGACCACCTCCCAATATATCTAGAAAAAGAAACTCAAAAATCCATCCGGGCCAAGGGCTTTATCACTAGGAAGAAAAATAAGGGCTTGATAAATTTCTTGCGGGGATGGAATAGCCTTCACCATAGAATTGTGGTGATCCTATAGTAGAGAAGGAATAGCATTCAAAATGTCCTCTTGATCAATCAAGGAGAGAGAAGGGTCCTTCAAAAGAAGTGAAGAGAAGAACTTCATAGCTTCATCTGCAATCTCATTATCCTTAGTAAACAAGGTCTGCCCCCTTTTGATGCTTGAAATCTTGTTATGTGCTCGATGCTTTAAGGTGGATAAATGGAAAAACTTGGTATTCTAGTCCCCCTCTTTGAGCCAATTAACTCTTGATCTTTTCTTCCAAAAGTGTTCTTCCTTGCTTATGATCTTATGGAGATCAGATAGAATTGACCTTTCTTCAATCATATTCAGGTCGTTATATCCCTCCAGCTGAATCTCTTCCTGGACAATACGAAGCTGATATAACTTCTCATCCTTCTCTTGGAATATATGCCCAAAGTCTGACTTATTCCAAACTTTTATCTTTCTTTTCACATTCTTCAATTTTTGGGCTATCTTGAACATTACAGTACCTTCCACCTTTATGTTCCACCAAGAAGAAATCTTGGCTTCCAGATCTGGATGGGAAGTCCACATCTCCTCAAAATGAAAAGGGAAATTCCTTTTGACTGTCAGAGGACTTAAAGATATGAGATGGGAGAGTGGACTAATCTAACTCTGGGGAGAAGGGAAAGTCTACAAGAGTGGGTTTGCATCCAAGCAAGGGAAATTAGGGCTCTATCAAGATAGACCTAGATGCATTCCCTGCCAACTCTCCTATTAGACCAAGTGAAGCCACCTCCCGAGAGATCAACATCCATGAAAGCCAGATTGTTAATAAAATTTGATAGGTCTAATTTACTATCTCGATATAGGGCTAGCCCACCAGCTTTTTCATCATCAGTAAGGGGGAGTTGAAATCCCCCATAATAACCCCTTTATTTATGTTATAATTACATATAACATCAAGGATCTTAGCCCAAAAGACCCTTCTCTCCCTTTTAGTTTTGGGAGCATATAGATTTAAAATAAACCAAGAGTCACCACTATGTACATGGGAAACCTTATAGAGGAGAGCGTTACCTTCATTATGAATAGAAGAAATCCAAAAAGCCTTTTTGTTGTAGATTATCAACACCCCCCATGTGGCTCCCTCCAAATCTATAGCCTCACTACTCATATTTCTACTAAAAGACATCTTTCCTACCACATCTTTTCTCATTTTAGTCTCTTGGATCAGTAAAAAATTAGGTCTTTGGTCTCTGAGCATATTCTAAAATAACTCCTACTTGTGGGCACCATTTAGGCCTCTTATGTTCCAATATACAATCTTCATCTCTTTTTTCTAGAGTATTCCTTGATGGTTCTCTAGCTCCCTTTGCCAAGTTCTTTCTGGTCTCATCCTGCAATGTTTGATTCAGGCTTCTCCTACCTGGAGTCTTAGGCTTTACCCCAACATCAACCTTGACTTTTCTGCTAGTCGTTGTTGGAGATAGTAGAGGATGGTCATGATTTTGGATCTTCTTCTTTCTAACCATAGTCTAGTTACCTTTACTATCTTGAGAACAATTGTTAATCCATTCCTCCCATTTTGATATCTATTCTGGGGAAGAATTGTTGATGATCTCTAAAATCTTCACCCCCAGATCTTTGGAGGCAGACGGATTCACTAGGGGAACAATAGGTAGATCCAGTTCATTTCCAACCTAACTAATCCCCTCGTCAATGATTCCATCTCTTAGGTTGAGTGCCTCTACCCTTGGGAGACCACCAACTCCATAATTTGGGGATCTCAAAGCTATTTTGGCAATATCTCTGTCTGGGGGGTCTTTGGCCTACCAACGTCCCACTCTTTCTCGATCATCAAGATATTTCTTGCCACAATTGCATCTTCAGCGGCTTGGCCATCAATATCAGACACTTTTGGTCCTATATCACTTTCCATTCTCTGGTCTCCTTCTTGGCTGAGGTCGCTCTTCTTTTCCTTATCTGAGACGTTTGGCCTTTACCACCTTCAATACCTTGATCTCTTTCCTATTGAAATGCATTTTTCTTTTCCATGGTACCATCCTAGTTCTCAAAAAGCTTAGAAGTTTTGTGTTTCCAAATCATTTTCTTCCCCTTGACAATAGTACTAGTGCACTTACTTTTTTTTGTTTCTGCCCTAGGACATTGATTTGCCTTGTGCCCTGATTTGAGGCAAAGGAAACATGCAAATGGCATGGTCTCATAGATCAATTTTTGAACATGCACTCATAGTTTGGAATGAAACACCACAATTTTTGGCATGTCAATACCTTCCCTTGCCCCTATGCAAATACAGGCATAAATGAGGTATCTTTTAGAGGTAGTAATTAGATCTATTAAGAGAAGCTTCGCAAAGGAGCTAGCTGACCCCACAAAGACATCTTCATTCTAGAACTCTAGGGGAAGCTCGGGTAGTCTTACCCAAATAGGGGCTTGCACAAAGAATGAGTTGTTCAAAGTCATCTTTGATGACCACTTCTAGAGAACCAGAGTGGAATGACCAACATCCCATAGCCCCTCACATAGAATGTTAGAGAGATCTTCCAAAAAGGAGAAATCAAAGGACAAAAAGCCCTTAGCCATGGTCGTGACTGAAACTTGACCTTTGAGGGCCCATTTCTTCTTTATAAATGTTCTCACAACATCTATATTAGGCCTTGGCCCTAAGAATTTTCCAACTAGGGTGGAAGCCATGGATTTAATAATGTGGTCCATGAGCTTGTCTCGAATGGCAATGGCACAAGATCCTTTCTCCACCTCGGGTAGAATCTTAACAGGTGGGAAAGAGGACTTGCCTATGGGCTTGACCCCAAAAAGAGATTACCATTTAGTAGGGCCAGGAAGACCCACTTTGCGAACTGAAGGAATCTTGACCACCACCTTGGGGGGAGCATCTGGGTCTGCATCATCTTTCTCTGACTGATCTCTTGTACCAAAAGATCCGTGACCAACCTCCTTCTATGACTTGTGCTCCAAGCTAGGGATTCGATTCCAATAATCCAGAGGAATTTCGCCCTTCTTAGAATTCAAATTTTGAAAATCACTCTTCCCTCCCTTTCTAGCACTCGCCATTGGTCTTACTTGATATTTCTCATCTGGCCTTTATGTTTTTGATTAGATAAATAGGTTTTATAGGGATCCTGAAACCCAATAGTTAAAACATATAAGGCTTATAATAAGCATGAAAGCCCAACCAAAAAAGTATAAGTTCAGAGGTTGATAATAAGCAAAAAGCCTAGCCAAAAAGGAGAGTTCTAAGAAAAGACTAGGAAAAAAAGACAAGTAAAACCACAGCCTAAAGCTAGACCAAAAGCCAAAAGAAAAATAGGCGAGAGTTATTCCTCACTCTTTTGCTCCAGCTCTTGCATAACCTGAGTATCCTCAAAGGCCAGTTGGTTCTCCTCCGCATCCAGCTGTTACTCCCTTTGGTTCCCCTAGTCCTAATCAGGAATGGTGTTGTCCTTTACAGAGTCATCCTCCCTTCTAGCTTCATCCCTATCTTTTCCTTCCTCATCATCCTACATTTCTCTGTCTTTGATCCAGCCCGTAAGAGAGACGATGTTGTTGTTAATGGAGTTTAACAAAGAGAACATCTGATTCGCAAGGTTGTGATTGTAGTTCTCCAAGTTGTGTATCCTGCTTTCCACCAAACTGAGCCTGTCAGTCGAATCCATCCTCCTATTAGCATCCAACCCATTCCTTGTAGCTTCAATGTGTCTCACCTATTCTATGACCTCCTCTAGCTCGTGGAAAATCCATTTGATTGATCTAAAATTGTCAATCATATTGTTATGAGCATTGTTCAAGAGGTTCATCCCTTCTCCCTGGCTCTGTCCGAAATAGACACTATCGCTGGATCAATGAGTTCTTCCAGCCACTGTTCCTCTTGATTATCCATGAGGATTTGGGGATTCATGGCCTCCCTAAAGATGCCCATCTTTGAAGTCTTGACATTAAAGTTTATCCAACCTTTCCTCCTATCATTGACCTACACTTCCCCTTCTAGATACCTTGCATTCTCCTCTTTCTATTCCTTAGGTTGGGCTTGGAGGTGGATAGGAGAAAGGGGCAGCACAAATGCCTCCTCAAACTAAGACTGCACTTCCTTCAAACTCTCCCTCTTGTGTTTCTTCCTTCCACTTTCATCCTTAATTTCCTCCTACGTCTCCTTAACCACCTCCTCAAACTCTGGCTCCTCCTCATCCTCACTGACTCCCTCTCATCCTTCTTAGGAGGCTTTTGCCCAAGATCCCTAGGGCTTTTTCTGCTAGGGGTTATGGGGGAGGGTGATTTTTTAGCTTGGTGAGTCACTAATTTTCTTGAAGAAGAGATCCCTCCTTCCTAAGAGCTGAGGCTCTAAATTTTATTTGAGTCAAAGGAGTAACTGGAGCTACCAGACTCCACCTTCTCTACCTAAGGGGGAGCGATGCTTATAGTCTAAGCCTTAAAGTGCTTGTAGATAAGCAGTAGCAGCCCCTTGTGCAGAGCTGGGTTTGTCGTGGGCTTCTTTTTGAAGTTGTTCACCGCCTTGCTCATCAAGGTTAACAGATAATATGGAAAGAAAATATTAGCATTATGCCAAAAATGATTCAATATAACAAAGTGGTGGGTACGAGCTCTATCAAACCTAGGGTCCAACGTGATGTACTCGATAATAGCTCTCAGAACACTGCTTCTTCATGGAGTTGGGGACATAGTAGGTGTCAATCTTTCTTAGTGCCTTCAGTTCCTTCTCACTCTCCAAAAAGTCCCTAACGACATTGGCTGAGAGCTTCTTATCCCTGAAGAATTTAAAACCCTCGATAGGGATTTCAGTGACAGTCGCAATCACCTCCTCCATTATTCGAAAGTAGACCTTATTCACCTTCACCCTACCATTCTTCCAGGACCCCACCATGCTTTTAGTCACCTCTTGATCGAATCCATGCAGCTTCATGATATAATTGGTAACCCCACCCTCTTCTAGCTTTTCCCACACTTTCTCCCTACTTCTCCACTTCTCAAAATCTCCCACTGGCTCCTTTCTGCACCTTTCTCCTACCATTTCTGCACACTGCACACGCTCTTTACTCATGTGCTCCTCACTCTGTGACTAAAAGGGACCACTAAGAGTTAGCAATAACCAGAGAAAAATAGCCTTGCTATTGTTCCAGAAGCGAGTGTGAAAAACAACCCACAAAGTGTGTCTATTAATCAATAATGAATTACTGTAGTTATGATTTCTCATGCTTCCATTTTGAAAAGTACCCTTATTTCTTAAAACCTTCATAATCATAATTATAGCTTAATTTTCTTCGTACTTCCTTGGATCTTGTCCAAGTCGATCAAACTTTTAACGTCTATCGGCAAACAAATTTTGGGAAGCCAAGTCATTTTTTGGTCTACACCAACCCCAATGTTCGCAAACTTGTCGGCAACCTTGTTTGCTTCTCGAAAAATATGAGTGACATGGATGCTATTAAATTTGGTGAGGGTCTCACGAGTCTCATCAATTAGATTTGTAATCATCCATGATGGATGTGAGTTGCCAATGATGCACTTTCTAATGTTATTCGAATCCCCTTCGAGCCATAAATTGGTGACACCAATTTCAAAAGCCAGTTTTACAACATTGCACGTGGCATTCGCTTCCGCAAAATGATTGGTTTGGAATCCCAACAGGAGAGAAAAAGCTGCAATACTATCTCCATTTTCATTCCTTATCACACCTCCACTACTTGAGGAGCCAGGGTTACCCTTGGAGGCTCCGTCGAAGTTGGCTTTGTGCCAGCCTTCAGGGGGAAGGAACCACTTGGCTTCCTGTCTTTTCCTCAAACTATCTTTAACCTTCTCCTTGATCCTACCTCCCATCTCGAATTCTCCCCCCTTCCTCATAGAAAAGTTTTCCTTTATGTTACTGAAAATCTTTCTACCAACAACTAAAGCCGGCTCCTCCCTATCTCTGAAAATCCTATTGTTTCTCTCCTTCCATATGCTCCAACAAAAATGGGGTAGGATCCAGGAGCTAATTTCCTTCAAGACAAACCCATTGAACAAGCCATGCCATTGACAGAAAAAGTCTAGGAGGTTATAAGGAAAGCACTAGATGTGGCCTAAGTCCTAGGTGAGGATGCCCCAAACTGTCCTGGAGAAAGAACAGTGAATGAACATATGATTGCCTGTCTCCGACTCTTCTTTACACAAAACACATCTGCTAGGCATGGTGTGACCTCTTTTGATGAGATTTTCTTGGGTTAGAGTTTTGTCCTGAAGAACCAACCAAAAAAAAAATGTTGACTTTTGGCATAAGGCCAAGGATCCAATCCTTTGACCAAGGGGGAGACTCTTTTAAGTTCCATAAAGCAGAGTACCTAGAGGCAACCAAATAGAGCCCATTGGCATTGTCACTCCAAACTAGTTCATCCTTATTGTTTCTAAGGGACAAAGAATTAACCATGATCATGATTGGTTTGAGGTCATCTGAGATAATGGAAAGGTCCCTCCAACCCTGTTCAATCCTATAATTGCTAATTTTGTACCCATAAAGGTTGATGCAATCATTAGCCCAAAACCCATAACTAGGGTTTTTCATAAGGGGGCCCTAAGAAAGCCAACTGTCTAACTAGAACAGAATGTCCTCCCCATTACCCAGCTTCCAGGAGACTTTTGAGTTAGCTAAGTCCCTGGCTTTTAAGAAACCATTCCAAACAATAGAACCTCTTGGGATGTCCTCATTGAAGAGGGTGAACTGAATAGAGGGCCTCTTTATATACTTATTAACTACAGTGTCTCTCCAATCCCCTGTGCTGCTAAAGATGCGCCAGATTTGCTTTTCCAAGAGGGCCTTATTGAGGTGAATGAGCTTCCTAATTCCCAGACCTCCATTCTTCTTGGGAAGGAAAACTTTGTCTCATGCCACAAGGTGGTACCTTTTGTTCCTTTCAACTCTCGTCCACAAAAAATCCCTCTAGATTTTCTCCATCCTCTCAACATATTTCACCAGCATGGTAAAAAGACTCAGAGCATATATTGGCAAGTTTTGAAGGATGGATTTAACTAGTTGACATTTTCCAGCTTGGCTAAGAATGGCTCCTTTCTAGCCTACCAATTTCTTACTGAACCTTTCCATGATGCCATTCCAAAAGGAATCTGAAGGGGTCATTCCCAAGGGGAGACCAAGGTAGGTAGAAGGAAGCTTCCCCACCTGACATCCCAGGATTTTGGGGATTCTCTTCTATCTTTCCTCCAGAGTATTGATAAAGAAAATAGAGTTTTTGTCCCAATTGATGAGCTACCCCGACCCTCTAGAGTAGGTGTCTAAAGTGTTTTTCATAGCCTTTGCCTCCTTGACCGAGGCCTCTCAACCCATAATAGTGTCATCTACAAATTGATGATGTGTAAAGGGGGTGCATTTGGAAGAGGGTTTAAAAAATTTGATCCTCCCTTCTTTTTCTTCTCCGTGAGTCTACCAATGCATTCTACCAGTATAATAAAGAGAATAGGCGATAGAGGATCCCCCTAACTTAGGCCTCTGGTAGGTTTGAATAAATCAGAGGGGGATCCATTAACTAAAATAGCTAGAGAGGGAGTGGTGACCAGCTAAGAGATTAGCTTACACGATTTTACATCAAAGCCAAAAGCCTTCAACATCGAATCCAAAAAAGGCCAATCAACCCAATCATAAGCTTTAGACATGTCTAGTTTGAGTAACATCCCTTCTCTCTTTCCTGCTTCCATAGAGTGAATCACTTTATGCACCATAATAATTGAATCTAGAATCTATCTTCCTGGAACAAAACTAGATTGTTGCTGAGAAATAATCAGGGGGAGAAGCTTAAGCAGCCTTGAAGTGAGCACCTTCGAGATGATTTTATAAAAGGAGTTGCATAAACTAATGGTCTGAACTTATCCAAAGTGTCAACTCCTAGCACTTTGGGAATAAGAACTAAGAATGTAGAGTTTATTTCCTTCGGAATACTTCTAGCTCCAAAGAATTCCTGAACTGCCTTCACAACATCTTTCATAATGACAGGCTAGTACATTTGGAAAAAGAAGGTGGGAAAGCCATCAGGGCCAGGTGATTTATCTAGCCTTTATGTTATAACTTGGGTTTTAAAGAATAAATAAATTGTGGGACCTAACATAAAGTAAGACTTCCCTTGATTTTTGGGTACTAAGAAACAAATCATTCGATAGTGTCAATTAATCTAGAATTAGATTTTAACTCCAACTACTTCCTATGGATACACCTAACATGATCACCTGTATTGTTGAAGACCTATTTGCAACGTGCACATGTCAATATGTAATATTATGTAGTTCACCATTAAAAAATAATAACAATAATAATATATATAAAAATTGTTGGTTGTGTTTTTTTTCCATGCAAAATTTTGGGCATGAAAATCAGGTATCCGATATTTCACTAGTGAACTTTAAAAAGAAATGATTGTGTTCCCTAGTAGAACTATAGATTTCAAGGAGGAAATACAGATTTCAATAGTAGAACTTCTTGATGCTCATACCATAGTTGATCTGTGTAAATCTACATTATCACAAGGGGGCTCTTGATTCAGTAGTGCACATGTTATTTTAGTTGGTTGAGGAGGGATCCTTACTTGATAGATTGGATTGTGCTATGTGGGAGATTCTTCAAATATGCATTCATTTTGCAAATCTGATTATAGTGCATGGACCATTTGAACACAAAAACTAGCTTACTTTTGTCCTTTTTTTTTCAATGTGATTGGGATTATTGTGAGTTGAATGAGTGAGTAGATGCAAGGGATCCACATTATCTTAATCCATTATCTCTCATGCCCTCTATCAAAAATGATGATAGGGAAAGTTCAGTTGAGTATGAACATTATCTAATCTTCTTCAACCAGGACATATCTTTGCATTGATTACACCATAGTGGCATGATGAGAAATCAACTTAGTGTTTAGTACATTATGTAAGAGGTAAACAAAATCTTGTATAATCAATTATAGACAATGATGGATTCACATATCCTACTAGTTAAATTGTTGTTGCTAGAACATGGTTGCGAACATACATGCTTAGAAGGAACAGAATTCTCACATTCAAAGACTATGAGAAGCACAAAGCTATTCTCATATATTCATGCCTTATTATAGAGGAAAATGTAAGGTGAAGCATCAAGGAAGATAGGAAATTAAAGAACTTTTTACTATTGGTAATGTTGATCACGAAGCCCTATTGGAGACCTTCAAGCAAAGAGATGACCCTTTAGGAACACTTCATTGGGTAATACTAACTCACAAAAAAGTTTCATACATTCATTATATGCTTAAATTTTAGTTTCATATGTTCAGTATATGCCTATACTTGTACTTAATATTAAATTCCTACAAAACTGACATTTAGTACAATATTGAATTGTAGGTGTCTTTAGTAGTAACAATGCGTGAAGATATAAAAATTTTAAGGAGTGAAACAAAGACAATTTTATGATAGTATAGACTATAGGATTTTTGGTAGTTGTGTAGATAATATGGTTATATCAATGATATACACAAGGACTTTAGTACACATAATGATGTACATTGTGTACCTTTTATTCCACATACATATTAATTTGTATGGCAAAGATATATTTATATTTCTATCATTCAACTATAATTATGATGGAACACTTGAAATAATGCAAATATGATCTTGTTGATTTATTATATTTTTCATAAGGTTCTCTAATTTTTGTTTTCATATAATACATTTCAATGGTAAATTCTTGTGGTCATCTATGTAACAATTTGTCCTATTAGTCTGTATTGGTCAAAGGTCAATCAAAGTGCTCAAAGTAGTCAAAGTCATCAAATAACATGGAGGGAGCATAAAAAACATATTTTTAGTTCATCTAATGAATTGGTCATGTTTACAATGTCCAAAGTGGAATTTACGTGATAGTGTCGCAAATTGCAATTATTGTAAAAATTTGTCAATTGAGTCTAAAGGATCACTATGGCATCATTTTGTTGGTGTTGTTAGTTTTGGATAGGGAGGTGAACCCTAGTGACACATACCATTGTTTCATCCATGGAGAGCCTAGAATTCTTGTGACCACCCTAAACCAAAGCATCTCCAAGTTTCCCTAAGCATGTTTGCATAGCGATCTTTCAAGGGTCATAACTTGGAGCTTGTGAGGGCTATTAAGAAACTATGAGATGCTACGAGACCATTATACCAATGTATACAATGACCTCTCTCAATTTTGAGAGAATAAATTTTGTTTGAAATTAGCTCAACAATCTTGGTTGATGCCAAATCTTACAGTGTTTCTCAATGAATTGGTTGCACCATTTTGTTTGAAATTGGATCAACGATCTCGGTTGATACCAAACCTTATAGTGTTCCTCACAAAACTGGTGCACCATTGTGCAAATTTCAAACCATTTATTATGGGATCACCTTTTTAGCATCATTAGCTCCTTATGGGAAGGTGAAATCTAGTGACACTATTCTTTTTTTCGTAGAGAGCCTGAAACGTTCGCAAACCAAAGTGACTCCAAGTTTTCCTAAGCACATTTGGGTAGCAATTTTCCAAGGGTCATAACTTGGAGGTTGATATGCTATAATACCATGATATTTATTTCTACAATAACCTCTCTTAGTTTTGGGAGATTCATTTTTTTTTGAAATTGGCACAATGATCTCGGTTGATGTCGAATCTTGCAGTGCTCCTTAGTGAATTGGTGCACCATTGTACAATTTTTGAACCATTTTTTGTGACATCATTTTGTTAGCATTTTTAGCTCTAGATTGGTGGGTAAACCCTAGTAGCATCATTGTTTTTTCCATGAAGAGCCTAGAACATTTGCGACCACCCAAAACTTTTGCACCTCTAAGTTGTCCTAAGCATATTTGGGAAGCAATAATTTGACGATCATAACTTAAAGCTCATGAGGGATATCAAAAAATTATGAGATGCTATGGGACCTTCATAATGATTTATACAATTAATTCTCTCAGTCCTGGGAGAATGGATTTTTTATAAAATTGGTACAATGATCTTAGTTGATGCCAAATCTTGTAGTGTTCCTTAGTGAATTAGTGCACCACTATGCAGCTTCTAAACCATTCATTGTGGCATCATTTTGTCTACATATTTAGTTTCAAATGGATAGGTGAACCCTATTAGCACCACTATTTCATCCATGAAAATTTTGGAACATTCACGACCACCTAGAACTGAAGCAACTCCAAGGTGTCATTAGCACGTTTGGCAAGAAAGCTTATGAGGGTCATAACTTAGAGTTCATGAGGGCTATCGAAAACTTATTAGATGCTATAGAACTATGATATCGATGTATAAAATAAACTGTCTTAGTTATGAAAGATTTTATTTTAAAAAAAATTGGCACAATGATCTTAGTTGATGTCAAATCTTGTAGTGAACCTCAGTGAATTGGTGCACCACTATGCAATTTTCAAACTGTTCATCATGGCATCATTTTTTTAGTGTCATTACCTTGAGTTGGACGGGTGAACCCTAGTGACACCATTGTTTCATCTATAGAGATCCTAGAACGTTCACCACCACCTCAAACTGAAGCATATCCAAGGTGCACTAAGCATGTTTTAGAAGTGATCTTTTAAGGGTCATAACTCAAAGCTCGTGAGGGCTATTATAGAATGGTTAGATGATATGGTACCATTATGTCAATTTCTATAATTTCCTCTCAGTTCTAGGGGAATTGATTTTGTTTAAAATTGGCACAATGATCTAAGTTGAGACCAAATCTTGCAATGTCCTTAGTAAATCAGTGCACCACTACATAAATTTCAAACCTTTTGTCATGGCATCATTTTGTTAGCATCACTAGTTTCGAATGGGTGGGAGATCCTAATGACATTATTTTTCATCAACAAAGAGCCTAGAACATTCATGACCACACTTAACTGAAGCATCTCTAAGGTGTCCTAAGCATGTTTGGGCAGTGATCTTATGAGGGTCATAACTCAAAGTTCATGAGGTATATTGGTAAGTTATGAAATGTTATAGGACTTTGATATTTTTTTTTTCAATAATCTCTCTTATTTCAGCAAGGTTCCATTTTGTTTGAAATTGGAACAACAATCTCGGTTGATGTCAAATCTTGCAGTATTCCTCAACGAATTGGTGCACCATTGGGAAACTTTTGAACCATTCATCATGACATCATTTTGTCAAATCTGTTAGCTCTAGATGGGTGATTAAACTCTAGTGAAACCACTATTTTTTCCATAGAAATTGTAGAATGTTTGCGACGGCCCCAAATCAAAGTGTCTCCAAGTGCACTAAGAACATTTTGAGAAGCGATCTTTTGAGGGTTGTAATTCAAAGATCATGAGGGCTATCAAAAAACTATTAGATACTATAGGACCATGATATTGATGTCTATAATTACCTCTTTTAATTTTGGTAGAATCATTTTTTTAAAAATTGGAACAACAATCTCGGTTGATGCCAAATCTTGTAGTGTTCTTCGATGAATTGGTGCACCACTAGCAACTTTTGAACCATTCATCATCACATCATTTTGTTAGTGTCATTAGCTCTGAAGGGGCATGTAAACCCTAGTGAGACCACTATTTCATCCATACAAAGCCTAAAAAATTTGCAACCACCCCAAACTAAAGTGCCTCCAAGGTGCTCTAAGCACGTTCTAAAAGTGATCTTCCAAGGGTCATAACTCAGAGCTCGTAAGGGAAATTGACAAAATGTTAGATGCTATGAGACCATAATATCAATGTCTATAATGACCTATCTTATTTCTGGGAGGATTGATTTTTTTTGAAATTGGCACAACGATCTCACTTGATGCCAAATCTTGTAGTGTTCCCCAATGAATTGGTGCACTACTACGCAACTTTGAAACTATTCATTATGGCATTGATTTGCTAGTATTGTTATCTTTGGATGGGTGGATGATTTGTACTAATACCCCTAGTTTGACCATAAAGTCACTAGAACATTCCCAAGTACCACAAACTAAAGCATCCACAAGTTGCACTAAGCACATTTGAGAAATGATCTTCTGAGGTCGTAACTCATAGCCCTTTTTCTTTTGTTTGTTCAATGTGTTCGTGATCAATTAGATGTTGAAAATTTTCAAGGGAATTTCTTGGCTTCTAAGTATTTTTCCTTAAGGAGGGATTATGGTTTTGGGGTTTCTTAAATCTTTGGAGGAGTTCAATCCATTTCTCTTATTGTGATATTGATTTCATAAACCATGAACACAATTTTGATGAACAAGATTAAAATGAATAAGATTTTGTAAACCATGTACAATATTTCAATCAACAAGATTCTATATACCATAATAATACACATGTGCAATGATTCACAATAATATAATATATCAAAATGTATAATCATATACAAATATGATGCGAATTTATGTCAAAATGTACATCCATACACAAAATATGACACATTCCATCAAAATATGTCTATGCAATCAGATTTTATATATGAAATGTGGCATGTGCCATCTCAAAATGTGCTCTGGGCCATCCCTAAATAACTATTATATCCTAGGCTACTAGAGGATCATCAAAATGCAACCTCTTTGATGCACTCTCTGAACTCGCTAAATCATGTATGAACAAAAAAGAAAAAATCTAAGTTAGAGTAGTTAATTTAAATGATTTCTACATATCAAATATAAGTTTATTCAAATGCATATAGATCAATTATGAAGGCAACTTCATTTGCCTCTCTCCAAACCTTCCTTTGTCAGTCAAGAGTCCTCGCATATGTCCTCAACAAATAAAACACCTCACCACCTTTGACCTAAACATGTTTGTACGGTTGTTAGATTGATCTACTTCTTAACCTAAAATATTATTAATGATAACATCATAAATTAATAACATAGTCAAGAATTAAATTTATAATTTACCTCGATTGATCTCTCATCAAAAAATGTCAACTGAGTGAGAAAAGATACAAAGTGTTGTCGATCCTCCTCCATCACATCAGTTGTTTACTATAAGAGTTAAAAATATAGTTGTTACAATGATGACAATCATTTATTTATAAACTAAGAAAATTAAGATAAGTAACAAATAAATGATAAATATGCACACTATAGGGTTCTTTCCATGAAAGGAAATGTCTGAGGGTATATGATGGTGAATCTAGGTCGATGCATCATTAGAGGCTACCCCTATAAAATAAAAAATGCAATAACATTTCATTAGTACAAAAAAGTGAGAAGTATATATATCTATATATGCATTTAATGACTTTAAAACATATAGTTACCTTCCACTTGTCAATGATTAGTGGTGCAACCCCCTCACATTGTCCCCCATTGATAGGTGAAACCTACATGAGAAAAAGAAGATGAGAAATCATGTAAAATACAATATGAAATAGGAAAAAATGAGTAATAAACTAATACATAGTGTAGAGGTCTCAAGGACAAATGAAATGGTTGAAAGTGTGATGGCATCAAAATCTCTCATCTCCTTCTATGTCATTAGCTAAATATAAATGAATCACATAATGTGCATAAGTATGAAGTTGTCATTTTTTTAATATTAATATTAATTTTAAATTAACAATGTTTTTTTATTTTGCAAATTATCTGGATACATTCTTATGATGGAGAAACCTAGTTATCTTGAGGCACTAGTGGTGTTCTTGGTGTCATGTAATACCACTTGTTATGTTGTATATTTCTGTTGAATATAAATATGAAGAAAATGGATTAAATATTGTACTTTCAATATTGAAGAATCAAACATTAAGTTATTTTATGGAATTATCAAGTTATCTGATCAAGTGTTCTTAAGTTGTAAATCATACCTTACTTTCAATTAGATTGTTTTACAAAAGTTGGTGTTGATAACTCTCTACCTTTCTATGAAATCTTTGTTTTAATTCATTAGCTTTGAAAGTTCTTATTATAGAACCAGACATGATAAGTGATAACAAGAAATAAAGCCTCTGGATATATGTGTTAATTAATTTATAGATGCTATAACTTATCATTATAATTTATGTGATAAAATCAATGTTCAATTTAGATACGATCATCTTAATTGCATCTTAAAACCTTAGCTTGTATACAATTATTTAAATCAATGAATTTTACCTTATGTTGTAATATAGATAAGCCGTCTAAAATCACTCCTAATTTGGATATAAAATTTATATCAATATTGCATTTCAAATCCACTCAATAAATTAACTAAACATTAACACACTTTGTCACTATTAAAATTTCTATGGGAACACCTGTATTTGAAGGAGAAAAGAGAATTTACAATTTTCATCTTATTGAGAAAGCCAAAATGCTCTCTAATACATGGAGTAAAATCTAATTCATCCAAAGAAAAAGTAACAGGGAATATTCTTGAGAAGATGCTCCCTTAAATTCTTTTGAAATTTCAATTTATAAAAAAGAGACAAAGAAAAATATCTAAAACTACATTTTTTAAACTCTTAAACTACCCCTCTACTTATCACTCCACCTAATTTACTCCACTTGCAAGACCCTTCTTCCACATGTGTTGAATACTCCTTATTCCACCTCCACATGCATTTCACTTGGTGATGTCACCCCACCCTGCAAAGAGAGTATGCATGCATGGGGGATTATAAAAGAGAACAAGTAAAAAAAAAGATAGATTCAATGCAGATTTATGTTTGGGGAACACCACTCCCCCACATTTCTCCTCTACCAATCATTCATGTGTACCCCTACCATTACCAACATTTCCTCCTTTATCTCTTATGTGCAAAACTGTACATCGCCCATGTGAATAGCCCTCTTGTAGGCACATTGACCTTGGGGGGAATAAAGGTATTTAGTTTGCATTAAATGGGATATAAATCTCCTTCCACCAAACAAAACAAAAGCAACTTTAAGCCTACTCGAATCATGCCATGTGCACCTTTCTTGGAGGAGGCCAAACTTGCACCTTGGGCTGCAAGTTGCAAGTCTAGGATCACAAGTAGATCATTGGGGACCACCCATGTCATGGGAAAAATGTTAGTGGCCAAATGGCCTTAGGTGATAGGGATGGTTATGATGGGTTAGTTAGGATGTTAGGATACGTTAATTTGTAGTTAGTGTTAGATTATAATTTATGTTTTATAAGTTTTCTATTTGAGTTTTGTGTCAAAGATAGGGATTAATAAAAAAGGTTGTTTTCATTTTAAAATGTTAGATGTTAGATAGGTTTAGTTAGTAGTTAAAAAAGGTTAGTTGTTTAGGTATGCAAGGTTATTTTTAGGTAGTATTTGTATTCATATGGATATTTAGTATTTTATTTTTATAAAAAAGGGGTTGGGCTTTTATTTTTAATAGAATTTGGTGATAGCAAATTAAGTAAGGGTAGTAGTATGTAATGATAAACTAATAATGTATTAAAGGATTTCCTTTTATAAATGATAGTGGTATAGATTTTTACTGTAATGTAATTGGATGTTGAAATTGATTTAATAATGAGTATTTAAATGTAATGATTTAATTCTAAATGGTTAGGTTATAAATTAGGATGAAGTGTTAGGGTATTGCTAGGACAACCTATAAATGCAATTCAATACACCTATAGTTTTAACTTGTAAAATGAATATATAGAATCATGTCAAACCTAATGTGTCCTATGAATTTAGTCAAACATATTAATTCAAATTTAAGGAACTATGGAGCCCTAATGTTTTTCTCAAATATATGATGTCACACTTTAACTAAGATATCGACTCTGCAATCACAACTGAAACTAACTTCTATCCTATTTAAACTCTTTGTAACTTATTCAAATTAGTTTGTGTCAAACATGGTGTTATTTAACCTTTAAAAAAAATTATTATTGTTTTTTTTCCTCAATATATTTTGGGCATGACATTTTGGTATCAAAGCCTAGTTTCACACTAGGAACCTAACCCATTACATTTCAACTTATTTAAACTTTAACTTTTGTATAGGATGTCTTCCATGACACGAAACACTCAATGAGGTAGAGGTCGTAGAGTTACAAGTGTTGAGGCAGAACAAGAGGATGGACCACTACCACCATCACCACAGAACCCTAATCAAGATATTTTGGATGGCCTCCAAACCCTGATTGGAGTAGTCTAGTAGAGGCTACCACCCATAGTATAGCCTAAGTAGCATATTCCTGAAGGGGTAGCACAAGTACCCAAAGGAGGTGGGGAGAATAATAGAGATAGAAGTAGGAGTCCCCCACTAAGGTGGGTTGAGGGATAGGGTGATCATGAGGGTGAGTTAGTGCATCATTTAGAGCCACCAACCAATATACCTGATAGACATGTAGGAGATGAGATTAGGGAGTTGATATGACTTCAACCACCATTGTTTATAGGTTCTATAGATGGGGTACTAGCAGAGGCTTGGTTACAAAGTCTACAATAGTTCTTTGGATTATATCCTTATGGGAGCAATCTAAAGGAACAACTTGCAATCTATTTACTATGGAAAATTCTCTCAACTAGTGGCAATAGGAAGAATCTATAGGAGGAGTGAAGATTGACACTCTCACATGGGAGACATTTTTGGCTAGATTCTGAGAGGTATCTTTCTAAGCATTTTAAGTAGAAAAAGATAGAGGAGTTTCATTATCTATAGCAGAGGGGCCTCATAGTAACCTAGTATGAGATTCATTTTCTTGAGCTCCTTCCTTATGTTGAATACATGAACGATAAGAAACTGTGGATCCACCATTTCATTATGGGCCTTAATTTCTCACTTCAAGGTAACATCCACTTGGATTCCCTACTCTTTTCAGATGGGTGGTTGAGATAGCCCTAGTTGCAAAGGATACTTGGGGTAGACAAGAGTCTTGGGATTGGTCTCAGAACTGAAACTCTACCCAATAGTCAAGACAATGAAAACCCCCTTGGAAAGGGAATTAGAACTACTCAATAAGGTCCTCTAAGGGCCAATAGTCCCAATAGTAGAAACCTCAGTAGGGCTCTAGGCAAAAACCATCATAAAGGTATCAGGGCTCTAAGCCCAAGAAGTGGTAGCCATAGGGTCCTAAACAAGATTAGAAGGCATAGGCCCCATAGTCACAACCACCAAGGACTCAATAGTCCTCTAGGGGTGGTTATAGTGGATCTAGTAGGTCTAGAGGTCCACAATAGTCCAGATCATAGGGTGTACAGGCTTATACCTAGGGGCCATGCTACACTTGTGGTAGTATGGGTCACCTAGCTAGAGAGTGTCCATAGGGACAATTAGTCAGTGGTCAAAGAGGGGCTACCTCAGAGCCTATAGTTGGTGATATGGGTAGATCCTACATAGTGTTTGTAGTGGTTGATAACCACCAGGCTGAGCATCAAGCCACAATTATCGAGGCCACAGGTATAATACAAGGTAGTAATATATTTGTTTTATTTGATTCTAGAGCTATTGAATCCTTTATATCTCCATCTATAGTGGAGTGTTACATGTTAGTGGTAGTTAGACAAGATTTCAGTTAGGAAGTAGAGTTAGCCTCAAGAGCTAGGGTGTCAGTTAGTTTCATGATATAGAATTGTCAAATTCATATTGGAGACATGACCACGATGTCTGATCTACACATTACCCCTCTAGGTTCATATGATGTTGAACTTGGCATGGATTGGCTTTATGCCCATAGCACCAAGATGGAGATTCAACAAAAGAGGGTAGAGTGTGTGGATGAATATGGGATTTATAGAATGATCTTTGAAGAGAAAAGATCGATATCTCTTCCTATGATTTCTGCTATGCAGCTTAGATGGTGCATGTGAAAGGGATGTTAGTTGTTCACTATCACCATTAATGATAGAGAGGAGGATTCAGAGGGAGAGCCATCCCTCAATGATTTTCCTATTCTACAAGAATTTGTAGATGTATTTCCTTTAGAGCTCCTTGGTATACCTCCACCTAGAGTAGTATATTTTCACATAGATCTTGTGGTAGGAGCTGAGCCAGTATTGAGAGCACCTTATAGGATGACTACTCATGAGCTTGGCGAGCTAAAGACTTAGTTGAAGAAACTCTTAGAGAAAGGGAATATTCCAACTACTATGCCACCTTGAGATGCACCAATGTGAAGAAGGATGGATCACTTAGGTTGTGTATTGATTATCGGTAGCTGAACAAAGTAACCATTAAGAATCGATACCCACTTCCCAGGATTGATGATCTCTTCAACTAGTTATAGGGTGCCTGAGTATTCTTGAAGATATATTTGACATTAGGTTATCATAAATTGAGGATTGTGGAGAGTGATATCTAAGAGACTACACTTTGTACAAGGTATGGTCACTACGAGTTCATCGTGGTACCATTTGGCCTCATGAATTGAGTATTCTATACCTTTTTGGATAAGTTTTTGGTCGTATTCTTGGATGATATTTTGATATATTCTCATGATGAGAAGGAGCATGAGGAGAACCTGAGACAAGTGTTGTAGAAGTTGAGAGAAAACTAGTTGTATGGTATCTTGTCAAATTGTGCATTCTATAGATTCGGTGATGGGGTCTTAGTAGATCTATCAAAGATTAGGGCTATCATGGATTGGCAAGCACCCATCAGTGTCAATGAGGTGAGGATTTTTATGGGAATAGCAAGATATTACTGATGCTTTATTGTGGGATTCTCTACATTGGCACACCCAATCACATATTTTTGAAGAAAGGGGAAGAAGTATGAGTGGAAAAAGAAGTGTGAGAGATCTCTCCAAGAGCTCAAGAGAGACCTCATGAATGCACTGATCCTTACAGTGTTAGATCCTTCTGCAAATTTTGTAGTGTGCATGGATGCATCTTTGGATGGTATAGGGGCAGTAATTATGCAAGATGGATGACCAGTTTCCTACAAGTCTAGGAAGTTGAAGACTCATGAACTCAATTACCCTACTCATGACCTAGAGCTTGTAGAAGTTATTCATGCTTTAGTGAGGTGGTGACACTTCCTTCTAGGTCATAGATTTGAGCTTCATTCTGACCATCAGAGCTTGTAAACATATTTACACAACCAAACCTTAATGATAGGAAAAGAAGGTGGATGGAGTTCCTTTCTGAGTATGATTTTGATGTTCATTACATCAAGGGAAAGGAGAATGCGGTTGCAGATTCCTTCAGTAGAAGGCACCATGAGCTTTCATGTATAACTTCTTGCACCAATTAGAGAGAGTGTATCCTATGTCATTTTCCAAAAGATGAGCTTTATGTAGATGTTAGTTAGTTGGTGCATTCTCAAAGACCCTTGGAAGGGAACTTGTTAGATTATTCATTGGAGTTTGATGGATTTTTACATCATAGAGGACATATCTATGTACCTTCATTGGGGGTTTGCTTGAGCTTATTGTACTTGAGGCTCACATAGCACCTTATGCAGTACACCCCAGCATTAAGAAGCTACATGCATATCTAAGACAATGATATCATTGGCTAAACATGAGAGTGCAGATTGCTAGCATTGTTGTGAGATGCCTCAAGTGTCAAAGGGTGAAAATAGAGCACCATCATCTCGATGAGCTTCTTCAGCCTCATGAGATTCTAGAGTGGAAGTGTGATACTATTTCTATGGATTTTATTGTTGGTCTCCCCATGTCTTCTCACCGCCATGATGCTATTTTGGTGACAGTTGACACGTTGACCAAAGTTTCCCACTTCTCACCCATGTGTACTACTTTTACAACATGAGACATAGCTCAGGTGTTTTTGTGAGATATTTTCAAGATTCATGGCATTCCAAATAAGATCCTTTTAGATAGAGACTCACTATTCACTCCATCCATTTGGAGAGAGTTACATGTAGCATTGGGCACTAGGCTCAATTTTAGTATGACGTATCATCCTCAGACGAACAGTCAAATTGAGAGAGTGAATCAGGTATTGGAGGATATGTTACGGATGTATGTGATGGACCATTAGTTTAAATGGGAGGAATACTTGCATCTTGTCAAGTTTTCTTATAATAATGGACACCACTCCTATATAGGTATGCCACCTTATTAGGCCTTATATGGAAGACCTTGTAGAACACCCTTGAGTTGGGACAGGATTAAGGATACCTTAGAGAGGCACATGATAGACAAAAGAAGTATGTTGATGCAAAGAGCATTGATTGAGAGTATAGAGATGGAGATAGAGTCTTCTTGAGAGTGCAACCACACAAAGGCCCGATTCAATTTAGAAAGGGCTCTAAGTTGGCACCTTAGTTTGTTGGACCTTTTGAGATCTTAGAGAGGATAGGACCAAATGCTTACCATTTAGCTTTTCCACCTAGCCTGTCACATATTCATGATGTGTTCCATGTTTCTGTACTTAGAGGATATATATATATATATATATATATATATATATATATATATATATATATATATATATATAATGAATTTTACATTATAGATTGGGATGCCTTGCAGGTGGAGTCAGATAGACGGCTAGGACTAAAGCCTATCTGTATTATTGTCCGAAAAACCCTTGCTCTTTGAAGCTGAGAACTAGACCAGGTTAGGGTCTAGTGGGATTGTTATGATGAGGTCACAACTTCATGGGAGGATGCAACATAGATGAGATCTCAGTACCCATTCCTTTTTTATGAACTCTAGGATGAAGTTCATACATAGTGGGGGAGGATGTGAGGCCTCACCCTAATCCATCATAGCACATCTGATGCATTTCATTTTGACACATTATGACTCAATATGTTGAGACATTATTTGATTGACTAGACATTATCTATATTATTTATGTTGTGTGATGCTTACTTTAAAAATGCTTAATCATGTTATTTGATGTTTTATAAACATGCATTATGATGGTGTATTTCATTAAATGATTTAGAATTATGAATATGTTAAATACTTTAATTATGCAATTAGTGATGATTAAATATGTGTGCAAAAATGAGAAAGGTTATTTAAATGAAATTTTTAGTGTTTGGATCAATGTGATCATGCAAATTTGGTTTAAATATATGAATGTGATGTTATCAAACTACTGATATTCAAATTGAGTGTGTAGGATACTTAACCATGGAATTTATCAAAGAATCAATAATTGATCTATGTACAAATTATAAGACTAACATTGAATCCAATAAAGTGATTTGAACCTCATTGTCAAGTGTTTAATTTGTATCATAATCTGAATGTGAGTGTATCATTTTGTATTTTTTGACATGTTGAATTTTATGTAAAGTAGATCTTATAGTGTCACTTAACACTCATTATATGCATATGTATGTTGACATGTCAATTTAGGGTTAACAGAGTAACCCATTAATCAAATAATGATTAGTTAGTAACCTAGATTAATCCCCTTAATTAGGGTTTAGTGTAAAGGTTACATCATTGAGATTTTTTTTTAAAGATCAAATATTTCAAGCCACTTGTATAGGTCCTAAAATGATCCTATAGGAAATTTTAATGTAATTAAAGTGCCCAAGTGGTATGTGTATGGGTTAGGAACCTTTTCCACCCTTCTAGAACTTCCTAGTAATATTTATGACCCCTAAAAAATCTCATTTTCCCTTTTGTGCGAAAATGGACCATCTCCATGAGGTTACCCATGTTTCCACTCCTCTAAAAGATTATCTTTATCATAGGGGCAAGTGGAAAGCCCATAGGAGGCTTAAGTCAAGTTTGGAGTTATTGGTATTTTGGGTGGGTGAGTTTAAAGTCTATTCAGATTCCCTTTGAAGATTTGAAGGTTGTTCACTCATTCTATACATTTAGAGAAGTCAATTTTGGAGTTACAAGAAGGAGAGGATTTATCTCATCTCAAATTCCATTTTCATAACCTTTGTGAAGGTAGGATCTTCATTATCATGTTTATGTTCTTGTTCATTGCTTGTATGTGTTAAATTCTTGCATGTTGTAGTATGTGTGTGTTTGTATCATGTGAGGGATGGATATTGTGGATTTTATTTTCTTTCAATTCATGTTTCTTTTCCTTGTTTTGTTGGAGAAACTATGAAGGGTGTGTTGGCATTACTTACATATAGATAAGGAAAAAGTGGCTATGTACAAGAGAAGGGCTCTAGTTGGACTCCAAGTTAGTGCAGAGTCTCTTCTCATATTGAGGAGGGGGAAAATTTAAGGTGTTATAGTCCCTTTTTCTGTCAAGACAAACTGGTTGGGAGGTGAGATCTCCATGGTCATTCCTTATATTTTTCATATTATCTGGATAGGTTCTCATGGTGGAGCAACCTAGTTATCTTGAGGCACTAGTAGTGTTCTTGGTGTCATGTAATACCACTTGTTATATTGTATATTCGTGTTGAAAATGAATATGAAGGGAATGGATTAAATGTTGTAATTTCAATATTGAAGAATCAAACGTTCCATTATTTTATGGAATTAGCAAGTTATGTGATCAAGTGGTCTTAAGTTGTAAATCATACCTTACTTTCAATCAGATTGTTTTGCAAAAGTTTGTGTTGATAACTCTCTACCTTTCTCGATGAAATCTTCATTTTAATTCATCACCTTTGAAAGTTCTTGTTATAGAAGATGGATATATGAGTTAATTAATTGATAGATTCTATAATTCAGCCTTATAATTCATGTGATAAAATCAATGTTTGATTATATACGATCATCTTAGTTGCATCTTAAAACCTTAGCTTGTATACAATTATTTAAATCAACGAATTTTACCTTATTTTGTAATATAGATCAACCATCAAAACTCACTCCTAATTTGGATATAAATTTTATATCAATATTGCATTCCATCCTTGTAGTGGTAGATAGGCTAACCAAATATGCACATTTCTTTCCCATATCCATACATTATAACGCACGACAAATAG
This sequence comes from Cupressus sempervirens, assembly GCA_028749045.1. NCBI lineage: Eukaryota > Viridiplantae > Streptophyta > Pinopsida > Cupressales > Cupressaceae > Cupressus > Cupressus sempervirens. The sequence continues at coordinate 577,453,640 of CM053789.1, read as the reverse complement.
CAAAGTTATTCTTCAAAGAGATTTTTGGACTACACAAGTTGCCAAAGAATATTATTAGTGACAGGGATAGCAAGTTTCTCAGCTTATTTTGGAAAGAACCCTTTTGGTTAGTAAGAACTGAGTTAACTCCTAGCACCAGTTATCATCCCCAAACAGATGGAAAAACTAAAATTGTTAACAAATGGAGAGAAGGTTATCTCAGAAACTATGTGACAAGACAAAAAAATGCATGTATCAAATGGTTATACTTAGGAGAATACTACTACAATAATACCCATCAAATGTCAATTGGGATGAGTCCATTTAAAGCATTATATGGATATGAGGCCACTACATTTGGAGATTTGATCATTCAAGACAGTAAGGTACCAGGAGCCAAGGATTTCATCCAACAAAGCATTGATATTATGAAAACTCTCAAGGATAATCTCCACCATGCTCAAAACCAATAGAAGATATATGCTGATCGAAAATGAGTTGAAAGGTCATTCTAAGTTGGAGATCTGGTATTCTTAAGACTACAACCCTACAAATAATCTTAACTCAAGGTTAGTGGAGCAGAAAAATTAAAACCACATTTCTATGGACCATATCGGATCCTAAGAAAGATAGGAAAGGTAGCCTATGAGATAGAATTACCTGAGAATAGAAGGATTCATAATATCTTTCATGTATCCAGACTTAAGAAAGTCCTCAGGAAATAGCCCTTGTGTTGATCTACCACCATAGACAATGAAGGAAAGCTCGTCTTGGAGCTTGAGATTATTCTTGAAAGGCATGATAGGAAACTGAGGAACAAGACTATTCCAGAATACTTAGTAAAATGGAAAAATCTTCCCAAGGAAAATGCTACATGGGTTGGAGAAGAAGTCATTTCTCACTTAGCATTGCTTGGGGACAAGAAAATTCAGGAAGGAGGGACTATCATGAGCCAAGATTAATATATTTCTTCTTTATCAAACATTTAATGTATTTGTTTTATTATTTAAAATTGATATCTTTAATATATTACCATAATAGCACTATTGTTGAATTATGTCAATCAATAGCGTACAAGTTATAATAAATAGTACTAATGTTGAATTTATAATCATTGAGCCAAATGTGATCATTCATAATTCTATTACTACAAACATATTACTCATTTCAAAAATACATTAATATCATAAACTACACATTAACTTTAAATACATTAACCTTACCATTACTATAAACTATAAATATTTTCAATTTAATAAAATAAATAAACCTAAACCTAAACCTAATTAACCATATAACATTCCATAACATTAAAAAGCATCATATAGTATGGGCACAACTTTTCATCATGTCTACTCCAATGAATATTAATTAGGGTTAGGCCAAGTTTGTAAGGGACAGACAAAAAAGGCATGAACAAATAAAGGTTTAGAAGGAAATAATCAAAGGAATATCATAAGCGCAAAAGGAACAATAGAAAACGTGTTAAGACCCCACATGGAGATCTGAGTATAAATCATTGATAATCCCTACATCACATTCATATCCGGCACCAATCGCAGATAGTACCCTCGACCAAATACAATCAGGTACTGACGTTGCCCAGGACTAGCGTCACCGCAACGGGACATTGTCAAACAGTTAGGTACGTCTGAACATCAATACATTATTATGCATCAAATATGGATATAATAATGTTAAAAGGGATAGAAAACAATCGTTATTAATATTTGTATAAGATATCAGCATTAAAAAGTACATGTGGAATTTGCTTAAGAAGGACCATTACGTTATGATATATATAATTCTTAAATTGGTTCCATTCTATTCAATCAAAGATTATAGATTTAAATTGATTATTAAAGTTCATAAAGCAATTTGCATGAGCAAAGGAATATACACTAAATTGATCGATACATGCTATAAGTGTGTGTGTGTGTGTGTGTGTGTGTATACACATACATATATATACATACATACATACATATATATATATATATGTACATCTATATATATGTATATATATATACATCTATATATATGTATATGTGTGTGTGTGTGTGTGTGTGTGTGTGTGTGTGTAATATATATATGATGATATATACATTAGAATAGATATAAATGTTTGACATATAAACAAACATTGTATTAAAGAAATACTAGTATATTATATCAAAATATATTTCCTTAAAGATTTAAATAACATCAAAAATGCATTTCGATTATAGTACAAAGAGTCTATCTCTCATCTGAGTTATGAAATCTTAAGATAGGGAGTTGGTGGAGGGAGAGGTAGAGTAAATTCGAGCACATGATGGATGTCCTCTAGGGAATCACTTGTAGCCTATTTCACATGCCCTCTACACCGTAAATCTACCATCTCAAGATGATCGTAAACAAGAGAGAGAAGGTTGTCTATGTGCTATATGAAGAAATCTTCCAAATAAACTAAATTAATTAATTTAAATGCTCATCTCCTCAAACATTTTAATAGCAATGATGGTCATAGGTTTGCTTAATTCTAGATGATTCCCTAACTTATGCCCAAATTTTGAATTTTAGGTCAAGGGGTTAAAAAGGGGTCATCATAGATTTTAAACATTTATGTGCATAAGCACCTCATGATGAATATCTCAAAACACACATAGATATGAATATATACATACATATATCTCCTACTTAGTACTACTTATTCAAATCTTAGACAATATATTATGGAGCCATTACAAGATGAAGATCATTGCTCAACAAACACCCTTTACCATTTTCACTAGATATCCAACACCATTCACATTTCACATATTGGATAAATAGATACAATAATAGACACCAACTATCTAAAATAATGCAATTCAACAAAATCTTATCTAAACAAGAGACACAATGTGTCATAGTTCATGCCTGATGCATAATGGTTGTAGAGGTGTAGATGAATCAGAATCTAAATTAATATTGTGAATGCATTAGTTTTTTTCCTAGAAATACACTTGTGATTTGATAGGATTGCTCATATTTTTTTGTTAAATTCTCGTCTTAGAAATGCGCTTGTGATCTAATAGGATGGCTCATATTTTGTTGTTAAGTTCTCATACTATATTATTATATCTTTGGGCATTTAAGCCCAAGAATAAGAGGCCAAAGTCCCCAATACGGTACTAAGTACTTAATATCATACTACAATCAATACATATGATTTAGACAAATTTGCACCTTCTACATTGACAACTTAAATTATGTGCTATGAGGAAAGATATCCATACCAATATTTGAATTATAGAACTTGAAGAAGTGATGAAGCATTTGGAGTACCACATTATATGTTTAAGCATACCATGCATGCTACTAAAGAACCATAAGTAGTTGGAAAAACTCCCCCAACTATGTATTATTCTCATCTTAATTATCAAATGGAACTCACACTATGTTTAATCATTAGCACTAGACAAAAACTAGGATAGAGATATAGATAGAGATAAATAGTAGTATACAACAATAACAACATAAACATATATACAGAGGAAACAAGGATAGATAATATATAGAGGAGGAAGAGGAAGAGAGATAAAATAGTAAGATAGAGTGAAACCAACATAAGTTGTGTGTGTGTGTGTGTGTGTGTGTGAGAGAGAGAGAGAGAGAGAGAGAATATTAAATATAATTATTTTTCTTAATAAAACAAATAGTTAAAATAAAATCATGGTTATAATAAAAAATTAAAATATTATATTTTAATTAATGAAACTAAGAATTTAATTTTTATATTAAAACTCACATTTCTATAAGAAAAAATGAAATGTATTGAAATATAAAAATATTTTATAAGTAAAACTAATTGTTTAATTTTACACAATTAGAAAAGGTTTACTATTTAATATTTTGTATTTCCAAATTTGTCATAAAATTAAGTAATTTTTAATTATGAAATAATATCTATATAATTTAATATGTACATTTGTAAATAATAAATAGATGTAGTACATATAAATTTGATGTTGATGAATAAATATGATGTAATAAATAAGAAATAAAATATAACTATTTGATTTTAACACATATTTTATAAGAATTTAATAATAATTTTATATAATTTAATATGTACATTTGTAAATAATAAATAGATGTAATACATATAAATTTGATGTTGATGAATAAATATGATGTAATAAATAAGAAATAAAATATAACTATTTAATTTTAATACATAGTTTAGAAAAACCTAATAATAATTTATATATCTTTTAGAATTTATATATAATCTTATGTATTACATGAAATTTTAGGAACACGTTATCTCAAATAGTAAAAAATAAACATCAATCTAAAACTAATAATAAATATATTTAAAATTAAAAATTAAAAATATTTAATAGATTGTGATAATTAATATTGATTAGACATGTTGTGTGAGGTGGAAGATAAAATGATTGAAAAAATAAAATCTTATCAACTTGTTACAAATGTGGAAAAGATAAAGTTGTAATTAATACATTCATTAATGCAAGATGAAGTTGTTAGAAAATATTTGTATTTTTTGTTGAAGAAAATTAATTTTCTCCCCCACCAAAAATAGTATAGAACAATAGAATGTATGAAAATGTGATTTATAAAATAATAATAAATTAGAAAAAGATATAAACATTTGAAATTTCATATAATCTTTAAAATACTTTGATTTGATTGGCTAGTGTTAATGTCATATTTGCATTGACATGAATGCATAAGTATTCCTGCTCTCTCTCTCTCTCTCACACACACTCTCTCACACACATGTTGGTATCACTCTAACTTTACTATTTTATCTCTCTTCCTCTTCCTCCTATATATTATCTATTAGTTTTTCCTCTGCATATATGTTTATGTTGTTATTGTTCTATATTGTTATTTATCTCTATCTAATGATTAAAAAGAGTGTGACTTCCATTTGATATGTAAGATGAGAATAATACATATTTGGGGACTTTGGCCTCTTATTATTGGGCTTAAATGCCCAAACATATAATAATATAACATGAAAACTTAACAATAAAATATGAGCCATCCTTTCCGATCACAACTGCATTTTTATGACAAGAATTTAAGAACAAAATATGAGCCATCCTATCAGATCACAAGTGCATTTCTAGGCAAAAATTAATGCATTCACAATGTTAATTTAGAACTATTTAACCTTATTCTCACTCATCTACACCTCTACAACCATTATGCGTTAGGCAGGAACTATGACATATTGTGTCTCTTGTTTTAAGTTTGTTCTTTCACAATGAATATTGACTACTAAGTTTGTTAACCTGTTCAATTGTGTTTTCTTAAAAAGAGTACCTAAGTTGTTTGTTTCTACATTATTTGCATAAATGACAAAAATGGAAAAAGGGGTATAATTGTTCTCAATTCATATTGAATTGAGAAACTGTATCATATAATGCGTCGTAGTTCCTGCCTAATGCATAATGGTTGTAGAGCTGTAGGTGAGTGAGAATAAGGTTAAATAGTTCTAAATTAGCATTGTGAATGCATTAATTTTTTCCTAGAATTGCACTTGTGATATGATATATGGCTCATATGTTTTCATAGAATAAAGTAATTTTTTATTATGAAATAATATGTATATAATATAATATGTATATTTGTAAATGATAAACAGATGTAATATATGTAAATTTAATGTTAATGAATAAATATAATGTAATAAATAAGAAATAGAATATAACTATTTAATTTTAGTACATAGTTTAGAAAAACTTAATAATAATTTATATATCTTTTAGAATTGAACCTTTTTTTTTGTGGTTATTTCTTTTAGTATATTTTTTGATGTAAAATATAATTATTAATTTAATATTAAAATATTCATTTAAGCTTTAAATGTATTTAAGCTAAATGATAAAGTGTTTAAATAAATAATAATACTAATAAATGATATAATTTTTAAATTGCAACACTTAGCAATTATACATACTACAAACACTATTATAAAAAATAATTAAAAAAGAATATTGTTTAATTTATTTTTATAAAAGTAAAATAATAGTAATAATTCAAGTACTTTTATTAAAAAATCATTTTTTTAAAAAAATTACAAATTCAAATACTAAACTCTATATTTGATTAAAAAACTTGGTAAGAAAAATAGATAGTGATAATTAATATTGATTAGACATTCATTTGTGAGGTGGAGGATAAAAATGAATGTTTTTTAAAAAGTTAATCCACTTGTCACAAATGTGGAAAAGATAAAGTTGTAATTAATGCATTGATAAAATTCTTATAAATCAACGTATTTGCAAAGTGTTTGAAAATTCTATATTAATATGTAATGAAAATTAATTTTACTCCTTACTATTTTTACTCCCAACCAATCCCAATAAAGATAATTAGCTTTTTCATATTTTAATATCATAGAAAATGTGTGAGCATTACAAATTTGTATATTGGCAAAAAAAATATTTATCTACCATTGGTGGGATGAAAAAGTTATTTGCATTTATTTGCATCTACCGATGCATTAGTATCCTGCCGTCAACAAGAACTAATAAATTAACTAAACATTAACACACTATGTCACTATTAAAATTTCTATGGGAACACTAGCTTTGAAGGAGAAAAGAGAATTTACAATTCTCATCTTATTGAGAGAGCCAAAATGCTCTCTAGAAACTACATGGAGTAAAATTTAATTCATCCAAAGAAAAAGTAATAGGAAATATTCTTGAAAAGATACTCCCTTTAATTCTTTTTAAATTTCAATTTTTTTTAAAAAGTGACAAAGAAAAATATCTAAAACTACATTTTTTAAACTCTTAAACTACCCCTCTACTTATCACTCTGTTTAGTTCACTCCACTTGAAAGACCTTTCTTCCATGTGTGTTGAGTACTCATTATTCCACCTCCACATGTGTGGCACTGGCTACGGTGCAACATATTTGCACCTAGCCGCTGCCCATCTAAATGCCCTGGCCTGCCCGACTACTGTACTGTCCTTTTTGACAGTATTGTCACACAACTTATAAATTTATCACCCAAAATAATTTTGGGATTGAATTAAACTCACGAGTGAGTACTTCTAAATAAAATAAATCAAACCATATTTTAATGTCATCAAACTTTTTAAATATATTATATACTTTAGTAGATGTAGAGTTAAATTATAAGTTATTAGTATTTGAATACATGAAATGATAAATTTAAATAACTTTTTTTATATGTTTTTAAAAATATTTTGAATATTTAAAATTAAAGATAAAATATATTTTATTTAGTTTTAAATAATTTATTTAATAATAAGTCTTAGATCTTACTTATATATATGACATTAAAATAATAATTTTTTTTTTTTAAAGTTGAATTTATATATGTAATAAGTCTAATTATGCATACGTATATAACATTTTATTAATCGATTGAACACATTTTATGCATATCATATATATAATTTATAATTGATATAATTGGTTTATTATGTCAATTATATTAATAATATATAGAGACATATCTCATAGTACAAGGTGTTGGTGAAATATTCTTGTAGACATATTTTAATTAATTAATTAAATGATCTATATTGTAACTTTAATTTTGTTTGAAATAAGAAGTTACTAATGTACAGGAAAAAAAAGCATGACACTAGTTTTAGTGCAATGAGATTTAAAATATAATCTTATTTTATGTCTCAAATCATGTGGATTTATTTTTAATTTTAAATGTAAATAAAATCATAGTTTATTAATTATTGAATTATATTAAGCATATAGAAGTTTGTGATTGAAGAATTCTAGAATTTGATAGGAAATCAGCCATAATATTTCATTATTGGGGTGTCAAACAATGTCTTAAAAATATTAAATAAATAAACCTACAACACTTAATGGAAGTGACCTAGTATGTCAGTTTTAATCAAAATAAAATATAATGTTGTTAAGATAGTGTTAGCATGTATGCATTTGATTTTCATTGGTAAATGGGTAAGTTAAAATAGTACATTCTAAATAATTATAAATGATTTTTTAAAAAAAAAATTTAGAGTGACAAGTAAACAAATATTTTGTTATTCTAGATAATTTAAAAATTAAAAATATTTAAATAATTAAAAATTATGATTATGTATTTATAAAGAATTAATTTTCTATTGATATAAAATTATTATAATTTCATAATTATTTAGTTAATTGAAATAGATAATTTATAATTAATATTTGAATAATCAATTATAATGGATAATTCTGAATTTCCTATTTACATTAATGATTTAAATTGTATTATGTTGTTATATATATTGAAATAATTAGATGATTGACATTACAATATATTACATTTGTTAGTGAAATGATTTTTTTTATAGTAGAAATGTGTTCAATCTATTAATAAAATGTTATATATGATATGTGTAATTATAGACTTCTTCAATCACAAACTTGTATATGCTTAATATAATTCAATAACTAATAAAATATGATTTCATTGCACATTGATAAAATTGACAAACTATTGTCATGCTTTTTTTCCCTGTGCATTAATAACTTCTTATTTCAAACAAAATTGAAGTTACAATATAGACGAGTTAATTAATTAATTAAAATTGTCTAAAAAAATATTTCACCAACACCTTGTGCTATGAGATATGTTTCTATATATTCTTAATATAATTGACATAATAAATCAAATGTTATAATTGACAAAAATAAACTAATTATATAACCAGATATAGTTGACATAATAAATTATATATATGATATGCATAAAATGTGTTCAATCGATTAATAAAAAGTTTGATCGACATTATTATTTAAAAGTACTCACCCATGAGTTTAATTCAATCTCAAAATTATTTTAGGTGATAAATTTATAAGTTGCATGATAGTATTGTCAGCAAGGACAGTACATTAGTCAAGCAGGTCAGGACATTTAGATGGGCAGCGGCTTGCTATGTGATTTATAAATTAATTAATTAATTTGAAAAACTGTCACGTCTGGTGAAAATCCTCTGCTATTTAGCCACAGGCCAGTGGCTAGGTGCAAATATGTTACACCATAGCCGGTGCCCACATGTGTTCCTCTTGGTGACGTCACTCCATCCTGTAAGGAGAGTACGCATGTATTGGGGATTAGAAAAGGGCACAAGTCAAAAACAAGACGGATTCAATGCAAATTATGTTTGGGGAACACCACTCCCCACATTTCTCCTCCACCCATCATTTCGCCCGTGTCTAAACAGCAGAGGATTTGCACCAGATGTGACAATTTTTCGAATTAATTTATTTATTTATAAATCACATAACAGTCCTAGACATCTCCCATCATTCCATGCATAACCCTACCCTCACCAAAATTTCCTCCTTTATCTCTTGCATGGGAAACCGTACATTGCCCATGTGAATAGCCCTCTTGCTAGCACGTTGACCTTGGGGGGAATAAAGGTATTCAGTTTGCATTAAATGGGATATAAACTTCCTTCCAAACAAAATGAAAGAAACTTTAAACCTGCTCAAATAATGCCCATGTGTACCCTTCTTTGGAGGAAACCAAACCTGCACCTTGGGCTGCGAGTTTCAAGTCTAGGATCACGTGTAGATCATTAGGGATCACCCATGTCATGGGAAAAAGGCTAGTGGCCAAGTGGCCTTAGGTGATAGGAATGGTTATGATGAGTTAATTAGGATGTTAAAGGATAAGTTAATTTGTAGTTAGTGTTAGATTATAATTTATGTTTTATAAGTTTTGTATTTGAGTTTTGTGTCAAAGATAGGTATTAATAAAAAAAGGTTGTTTTCATTTTAAAATGTTAGATGTTAGATAGGTTTAGTTAGTAGTTAATAAAGGTTAGTTGTTTAGGTATGCAAGGTTATTTTTAGGTAGTATTTGTATTCATATGGATATTTAATATTTAAATTTTTATTATTATAAGAATAGGGTTGGGCTTTTTTTTAATAGAATTTGGTGATAGTAAATTAAGTAAGTGTAGTAGTATGTAATGATAAATTAATAATGTATTAAAGGGTTACATTTTATATATGATAGTGGTATAGATTTTTATTGTAATGTAATTGGATGTTGAAATTGATTTAATAATGAAAATTTAAATGTAATGATTTAATTCTAAATGGTTAGGTTATAAATTGGGACGAAGTGTTAGGGTATTTCTAGGACAACCTATCAATGCAATTCAATAGACCTATAGTTTTAACTTGTAAAATGAATATAAAGAATAATGTCAAACCTAATGTATCTTATGAATTTAGTCAAACATATTAATTCAACTTTAAGGAACTACAGAGCCCTAATGATTTGCTCAAATATATGATGTCACACTTTAACTGAGACATCTACTCTGTAATCACAACTGAAACTCACTTCTATCTCATTTAGACTCTCTATAACAAATTCAAATTAGTTTGTGTTAAACATGGTGTTATTTAACCTTTTAAAAAAAAGTTCATGTGATTTTGCCTTGATATCTTGGGCATGACATTTTCCTCATCTTTTGCTTGAACCCATCAAGTGGTTATTCCTTTCTATGCATCTCAACACCCCTGCCTAGGTTCGCTCCAACATGGAAAAGATTGTCTCCAAAATTCTTAATAGATTCACCTATTTGTTTGGTAACAGGTTTCCCTTGTTCGCAAAAAAAATTACTGATAGTAGGAAAATAATTTTGGACATAAAAAAAGATACACATTATCAAAGATCCAAACTTACACATAGAATTCTTTGCTCCCCTCACCGAAAAAAGATATTTTGCTTATTGTAATCTTTGGAGCTTGGAAAGGTCATACTCATGATCTTTCTTTACAATCTTCCAAGCTTGGTCTACAACCATATATGACACATTGTTTAGTCATATTAACAAGTAAGAATTGTGTGTTATCACATGTATAGAAGAATTTATCAATGGATTTGTGATGTTTGATATTGACATGTCACAACCATTCCACTTAGCCTTAGTGTTTCCCTCAATAGAATGTTTTCTTTGGCATCTCATGGTCTTCTTCTTCTCAAACATTGGATACTTTATGAATACATGTATGATTTTCTTTGTAATTTTCATGGGCCCATTCTACATCCATAACTATATATCGTGAATTTGGCTCAAATTTTCTTTTATCCATTCCACTTTGAAATTTCTCAGGAATTCCAAGGTGAGTATTAACCCTTTCTTCTCCACAATCTTGAATTCATCTTCCAGAAGTCCTTCATCACACAATTTCTCATATGCCATACGAATCTCATAATCTCCAACTTCACTAATTTTGCACATATAATAGATCCATACATCATGTATCATTATTACCCTAGGTGGTGTCGATGATAACACACCCATAGAATCTCCTTTCATAGCAATATCTAGAACAACTCAATATTTAGGAGGAGGACAAGTGTCACTCTTCACCAATTGAACATTCCTAACCTCTTCACCTTGATTCTTTATTGTGGATGCTGATCCAAATGTTATTTCTACTTTTAGGGTTGAAAATCACTTTCTAAGTAACTCGACACTACTATCAATAAACACTCGATTAAACTTCACAAACAAATTTTCTCATAATCACCTTTGGAATCAGTCCACAACTCACTCAAATTGCTTAATTTCTCAAAATTTGAATGCAAGGTATACAAAATGTATTCAAATTTCCACTATATACCTTCATTCATTAAACTTAGGACACACATAAGTGTGGTGTACAATTTTAGGTACAATTCAATTGTCTCATCAACTCAGTCATTACTTCACCCTTTGTCAACTCAATCTCCACTACACAACTCAGTTAGTACTATCTTCTTTAACTTGGCCAACACATCGGCTTGGTCATTGTAGGCACTCAGTCTATATTGCAATTCTAAGTCAATACAGACAATATTTCTAATGTTTGGCACCAATAGTGTATTTGATTTCTTTGCTCAGTTCTTTCCACAAATTTTTCCTAATGCATCTTATCTTATGCAAATATGAACTTTGGTACATTTTATGTTAGGAATTTGTGTATGATATGGCATTCAAATATATAGTTCCTTACATAACTTTCTTGATTAGTTTGACGTAGTGTGATCACCTTCTCCATTGGATTGGGTGATCTCGGCTTCACTTGTTCCATTGCTTCCAACTTCTACCTTCTTCTTCCAAGTTTGATTCATCTCATAAATTTTTCATTTTCCTTTGATATGTTCATTTCTTGGTGTTGGTGCTTGGATACTATAGTTCTCTCTCACATGTCTAGTCTTGTGACAACTAAAACAAACTAAGCTTCCATTCAACTATTTCTTGTAATTGCCTCTAAAATGTGTTCTAATGCAATTTTCTGCAATGTGACCATATTCTCCATAGTAATGACAACTATACCATGTGTTGTAATCCCAATTATAGAAGTTACCTTTCTTTGGTGCATTTTCTTTCCTTTTGGGTGTCCAATTAGATTTTGCCTTTGATTTGCATTCTTGTTCTCTATGTCCATACTTTTGATAGTTGTACCAATATCACTCAAATCTAGGTGAAATTTGTGTAATACTAGCCTTTCATCAACATTCATATGCTTGATGACCTTGTTTCTTACAATTAAAATAGTTACTAGTAAACTTGGGCTTAGGGTTTTGCTTACCAATATTTCTCCTACAGATGTTTGTTGTGTGTCTAGGTTTTCCACAATGATAGCATGTAGGTTGGTTCCTTGGCTTTACATTTATTTTCTCTCCACTCATAACAACATTTGGGGTCAAATTGTGATGATAGTGTGATTTGTTTGTGGTTTTTATGTTTTTTTTGCAAGTGTCCCCAATGTCTTCATTATACCAATGTTGGCATCATAATTGGGATGTCTGTGTGATTGTAAATAAATTTTTAAAAAATGACATTAATCATTCCCCATTTGATTGATTGTAGAGAGCTACATGTGAATGAATATGGAGAGCTCCAAATGAGGGTGTAGAGCTCTTAACATTGTTGGAGATCAGTTGCAAAAGAGTGTGGATCTAGGATTTCATTGTCATCCCCTTGTAATCTCTGCATTTCATTGTCATGCCCTTGTGATCTTTGTGCCCTTACTCTACAATTTTATTTTCATCTCGTGCCCTTGTGATCTTTGTGCTCTTTCTCTATATTTCCTTAGAGTGGAAGAGGAGTAAGTGTTATCTATACCTCAATGATACAAGTAAGAAAGTGTATATCTACAATAACATAGTGTTTATGTTTACATCATCTCTAACAACTATAATAGAAAAAAAGTGTGGCCAATTGAATTTTCTTGTATATGGGTCAATGCAAGAAGTTGGGTCTCACTTTTGGCCAAAAAGTGGAAGTGTTTTTCCTTTTTTTGAAATATCTTGTCAATTGATGCCAAAATTTGAGGCATTTAGAGATTAAATATAAAATAACATCAGAAATAAAAATTGTAGTGCCCAAAATCTCCTTTTTGAATGTGTAATTTATTTGTATACCCATACAATAGATTATTGTTTTGGTATAGATCTTTAAAAATCACTTTTTCAAAATGTCTATTTTAAGACCATACACAGTTGTGAACGGACACCATAATTTAACACAACTAAATAATTTTTTGTCAATCCTTTTTAAAAAGTTACCCAACACACCAAAGATTGATGAGAATAATTTTCTTAAATTTTTTAATGAATATTTTTTAAATTAATTTTTAATTGACAAGTAAGCTAATTTCTAAAACCTCTCATGTACAGACACCATAATTTAATCAAAATTTAACTATTTTTTATTTTATTTTTAACTTCAAAAGAGTGTGAAGATTGATGACATGTTAATTAATTTAAGAAATATGAAATTTTTAAAAAGTTATTAAAGTTTTACTGAATCTCACTGTTTTATGTTTAAGAGACACTTGCAATTAATAAATAATGTAAAAATAGAAAATGAACTCATAACACTATAAAATTTACATTTTTGAAATCAAAATAGTAAGACCTATAATGGGTTTTCATTTTGTCAAAAAATTCAATGGGGATGACTGTATAAAAATTATGACAATCCCTAAAATTGTTGATTAAATGCCTTAGTCAAAATTGGGTTCATAAAGGCATAGGCTTGGTCCCACCAAGCCTATGCCATGCCTTTCCCCAAGAAAAAACCCGATAAATTCTTGCCCATGGAAAATTCTTGCCCCATGGCGTTAGAATCGGGTACTCGATTTGCAATTTAAAAATTAGGTGCTCGATTCTAATTTAATCGTTATTAGAATCAGGCACCTAATATTTAACCAATCAGGTACCCGATTACTTAAAAATTGAGTGCCTAATTTAAAATCGGGTACCCAATTGTTTAAATATTGGGTGCCCGATTTAAAATTGGGTACCTGATTGTTTAAAAATTGGGTACCCAATCCTAAAGTACCCATTGGGCCCCAAAAGCTACCCCACAAAGCACTTATCAATCATTGCAATGATTGAATGACAGTTTCAAGCTACAACAGCGAATTTCTATCACAATTATTCTATTTTCTTGTCATCTTCTACAATTTGCAAGCTATTGATTTAAATTCAAAACTGGTGCAAACATGGGATCAAAACAACAAGGAAATAAGAAAATAAAAGTTTTGAAAAATGAGCAGATTGCAAAAAATAAAGAGAATGAAACACAACATCAATGGGAGAGAAGACAAAGAATTAGAGAGTTGAGCAATGTTTCAGAAGAGAAAGACATTGAGGATACCACGATGGATGAAGAGGTTGAAGAAGAGAACCCAATACAAGGAGATTCAAGTGCACATTCTAATCAAACATTCAATACAGGTGTGTCTATGAACCATCAAATTTTTTCTCATGATGAAATTGGAGATTTTGTAGAAGTGGGTTACGATTTAAATGATTTAGTTTTTCTTCATGAGAATAGATTGCCATATAATCATGCACAACAAACTCCAATGGAAATGCAAGCCCTGAAAGAAATACAAAGAAAAAATAAAAATGGGATTCAAATTCCAAATAACACTAAAAATGAAATGCCAATTGAAAATAACAATGGTATGAATGTAGCCATGGAAGCACCAAGTACTAAACAAACATGTTTGAATGATACTGAAGTATGTAAACATAATTTTCATTTTTTCTAATGATGTGCTAGCTAATTTTCATGGATTGGTTTCATGGAGATGGATTAAGACACAAGCTAATAGATTATATAGACATTTTTCTTGTAATAAGAAATTTGGGTTTCAATGTCAGTTGATGTTGCAACTAATTAAAATGTCTAAAATGCAAAAAGTAATAAAATTTTTAGGAATGTATGCAAAACCCAAGAATAAAAATGAGTCTTTAAAACAAGTTGTATCCACTATTGTTGGTGCCTTTGATGTTATTAGAAAGAGAAGTTGCTCTAAAGATAAGAATGCAGCACGACGAGCAATAACAATTGCTTTAGTTAACAAATTAACTACTTAAAAAAGATTGATTAGTAACATAAGTGGATATCTCAATGTGTATCATAAGACTTTAGAAAGAGATGTAAAGAGAAGGGTTAACTTTGAATGTGATCTAGCAAATAGTTTGTGGACTTCTAGTGGTAGAATCTTGAGATTTGATATGAAACTTAGTAGTGAAGTCAAAAGTTTGGTTGAAATTTTTTGGCATGATAATGCAAGAGTATTACCTAATTCAAGAGATTTTCTTAAATTAAGAGTTGGCTCAAAATTACATAATCCACAACCTAAACACCTTTTGGACATGACTCAAACTAAATTGTTTAGAAATTTTTTAGATGATAAGGTGTTAACTATTACCATTAGTTAAAGATATTTTAAAAAGTGTAAACCATGGTATGTAAGGATTATCAAGGGAAGAATCACATTTTTTTGTAAAACTCATGTTCAATTTCATTACCATTATGATGTATTTTGATCTATACGTGGTATCATGCATAGTAAAGAAATGTTTCAAAAATGTGGTGTAAAAATACCACCTCAAACTAGAAAGGATTGCATATCAAGTTTTTTTTGTAAGCCACCTAATGACCAATATTTTCTTTTCAATGCATGTATTTCTGGTACATCTGATATATGTGGTAATCTTTCTTTGTTAGATGAATGTTTGCATGAAAATTCTTTGACTACTTTTGGAAAACAATTAGTTGATGTAAAAAGATTCAAAACTATTGAATATCCATTGAAGGATGAGAAGATTGGAAGAAGGTGTGATCTAGTTATAGATAAATTTAGTTGTAATGCATTTATGGATGAGTTTAAGAGTGTGATCATACCAAAATATGTTAAACACTTTGAATATGCTAGATGGCTTGATCGACAATTTCACATATGTAAGAATACGTTTCTAATTGGTACTATACTTCTAGTTGTTGACTTTGTAGAGAACTACACACTTGCATTGCAATATGAGGTGCAACCACAATATTACAATTTAGTGCAAGTAAAATTTATGTTCATATAGTTTATAGGCATGTACCTGATAGTATAGAGGAGGATCAATAAATATTGAGGGATTATCATTTCTATATGAGTGATAATAAACTTCATTCCTTTGAGTTTTTCCAATATCGTTTTAAGGTCTTTTATGATAATTTAAGAGAGAGGCAAATTCAAATGACACAACACTGGATATGGTTAGATAATTGTACAAGACAATTCAAGAATGCTAGAATGTTCTATTGGTTGAGTAGAACACATAGGCAAACTAATATCCAACATGTGTGGAGTTTTTTTTAGGCTGAACATGGTAAAGGAGAACATGATGGTGCTAGTGCATGTCTGAAGAGAGACCTTTGTAGAGAGAAATTATAATTTGAGGAAAAAGTCAAATTTAAAAATGCACATGAGATTGTGGAATTGTGTAACAAATATTTATGCATAGGATCAAGTTAGAACTCTACAATCAGTTTTGACTTAGGAGTTTTGACTATGACACAATTAGCAAGTCACCTAAATGGCATTCATTTAGGAGTTTAGATTCTAACACTTGGACTATATGGACTAGGGAGCTTGCTTGTTTTTGTTAGTTTTGTCTTGTACATGGATGGGAAGAACACGAGAATACAGAATGGTTTGAAGATTGGCAATGAAAATCATTAGCACCTAATGACACAAATTTTCAAGATGATATAGTAAATGAAGGTCAGATTAATGTTACTTTTGCATCAGAAGACTATGGTCATATTTCAAACCTCATACAACCTAGTATGCACAATTTAATTTTTTTTTTGTGATCAAGCTTCAATTTATATTATTTATTTATCTAGATTTCATTAATATAATTCAAGTATTGCATGTACACAAGTGATTAAAGTGTTTATGTACTTTATCTTATCTTGTAGGACATGTTTATGTTATTATTGCACCTAATGATAATGATGAATAGACTAAGTATTGGCTAGTTAGATGTGTGGAACCTACGAAAAAATTGATATGTCATCAAATAGATGATGGTTTTGAGTGTCCAATTGGGTCTATCGTTGTAGCTGGCACCTAGCTACGTACATACCTAACAAGAAGAAATGGTTTACCAGCATTTGAAGACTACCAATCAAAAAAGAAGATTTTACAGTATTCTCATTTGGTTGTGGCGACAAATATCAAATTAGAAAGATACAAAGGGACACCCACCAATAAGGTATTATGGACCATTTTAATGGATGAGCACGAGACAATCATATATGCATTGCAAAAGAGAGTGGATGCAGATGGTATAGTGGGATGACTACATTTAAATCAAGCACAAGTAATTTTTTTCTTTATTGTGCTCTTTTTATATATGTAGTTATATAATTTAAATGTATGTATGCATTGTCAATAGAAAATTAGAGAACTTATATATACCTCTTATTCAGGTCTCAATTACAATTTATGCAAATTTAAATGTTTATGGTGGATCGAACATCAACATCTTGTGCAGTTACACATAGCGAGTACATACATTACACATATTTACATAATACAAATAACTCTTATTAAATTCATGCTTTTATTAACACATGTTTTTATTTTAAAATTTTATTTTCCAAGACCTCATTTGAAGAAATGTGTTGAACCAATTACTTATTTTGAAATCAAAACATGTTGTAAACATTTTAAAATAGGAGTGCACTTCTATTTATGTCCTTCACATTGTGTTACATATATATGACTTCACCTATTTTAAATTTATATGACTTCAGTTGTGTAAAATATAGGAGTTCACTTCTATTTTAAAGTTAAAGGTGTGCACTTGATATTAAAAATTCTTTGTCAATTAAAGTATTCACCTCCTATATTTTTCCATTACTTTTACATTCAAATATGTTTAAATTAATGTTCCTATATTTAATTAAAATTATTAAAATTATTGTTAATGTAACATATACTAACAAAATGTATCACAACATGAATAAAATATGTCACAATAAAGAAAATAGTTCATACTCACAACATGATAACATAATAATCTATATTGCATACACTAGCATGATAAGAAGTCATAAAAATATATAACATATAATACATATAATAGAGTTAACTTTCATAATACAAAGTGTATCAAAATAAACAATATGTGTCATAAAAACACAATCTAAAGGTACCAAAAGACCTAATCTATCTGATATGCAGTCCTCTTTACTCCATGTGAAGAGGTCTCAGATGGATCACCCTATGTAACATGATGTGTCTCATCATGTGGGAAATTATGTGGGGCATCACGTGCCACATCCTGAAAAGACAATAGATACATGCTTAATTGAAATGGGTTTCAAAATCTAGCTTGCAAATAAATTATATATTTAGTACTTATTAAAAATAATACCACATGCAATAGGTGTCCCTCTATAATAAGAGGAGGTACACTATCAAAGCTACCAAATGTGGCAGTGGTAAGGTCCTATAATTTAGAATACATAGATTTTTAAGATTTGATAAAGATCATAATGAACTGTCTATGTATAAATCACAATATTGACCTAAAAGGATGATGTCTGTACCTCCATATGGCTTGGTCATGTAGTCTCAACAACACTCATGGACACAGAGTCCTAAAATCATGGATACATATACCTTGAGTCAAAATTATATATACATGAATTACAAAGTACGTAAATTAAAAAGTACATAATTTACACTACATTTTTTTGAAATTAAAACATATATATTATACCTGAGTAGTAGCCAATGTCATAGATGTGTCTAGATGATCATCAACATGTTTGAAATGGACAAAAGATGGAGTGAAAAATAGACTATATTGGGGCCTATATGGATAAGTATGATCCATCTCTTGTTCGTAAAAACAAAATACATTATTGTACATGAATCAATTTTGAAGATAAGTTAATAACAATGTGTACATAAAAATAGTACAAATTATTTTCCTTCAAACTTAGTTCATACCATAGGTATTTGAGGTTATGCCTCAATGGTCAATGGATCAAGACTTGTATAAGCATCAGACTGTGTAACAGAGGACAATCCCTACAAAATAAGATAAAAAGAATATATGAGAATATGTTATTGAATTCGAGTTCCAATGTACATTATTTACAATGTAATTTAAATTGCATATCGTATGATGGATGCCAACATCTGAAGGTCTCAAAAAAAGATTATACTACCTCCTAGGAGGAACAATATCATCCATCTTTTGTTAATTGAAAATCAACATACATTAATATGGTTAATTATAAAATTATGCATATATGTAGAAAGTAAATAATTATGTACTTAATAAATTTTAAAATTAAATTTTTACCTGTTGCTCATGATTGTCTCCCTATCAACAAAGAAGGTTAACAAATGAGTAAACATCAATCTCATAACTACCACCACCATGATCAACGTACACCTCATCATTAAAACTAGAACCCTCGGCATCATGGTCATCCTGTGATACATCACCATTTCCCTGGGGGCCTCTACATATACTTCCACAACTGGTACAAATGTGTCCAAGTGGATGAAATTGTGTCACATGCACTGACTACTTTGCTAAATTTCTCGAAAGGGCACTCAATGAAGTAAGAGCAAATGACACTGCTCAATGATGGAGAGGCATTGGGACAACTGGTGCAGGAAGTGGTACAAGAGGCTAAGGACGTTTATGATTCCTTGTATTATCACAGAGCTTTTCCCCAGGCCTATCTTGAGGCATCCCTCCACCAACCCCCTGAAATTCTCTAATATCAAAATAATTGAGTTTCAAACCCAATCCAAACTTAGTCCATAGTTTTCTAAGGAAGTACATGGGCACCTCATGATTAGCGTGTGGTGGATGGTCAAATACCATCCACAACCATTGTCAAAAGTGTGTCGGTATACACAGATGTGTGCACCATCTAATAGAAATGCGAGGCTTCTTCTCGCTAATCTCAAGACCCATATTAGGGTTTACAAAATATATTTTTAAATGCCCTTTATTTAATTTGAGTTGATGGACCTCTCTATAAGATAGGCCATCAAAATAGAAGGCACACATGTTTTGCCTCTATAGTCTAAAGTTATTGATGCCACTATCCAAATGCTCAATAGAGTGTATAATGCCTTGCATACTATCTACAAGGTGAAGTAGGTGAGGTGGGGGGGTGGGCATTGCGCCTAATGGTCTCAATATCTTGCATGAGGTCATGAAGGTTATGCCTCGTGCTCTCCCTCAAATCCTCTGTTGTAGGTGGTGGAGGAGGACTAGGTGGTTGTGGAGATGGGGGTGGAGGTGGAGGTGGAGATGGAGGGGGCAGGAGCAGGGGAGAGGGAAAGGGTGGGGGTGGGTCCATCAAATATAATCTGCATATATGTAAACAACATAAAAATTTACAAAATTGCAATTTAATAAAATAAATCTAAAATATCAACTATATAAATGTACATCTTTAAAACCATATCAATTTACATCTAATACATCCTTAACTAGTTGAATATAACAAAAAGAGGAGCTCATAGAGTTGGATTAAAGAAACATTATGGACATCATAAACAAAAAAAACTATACAAAATAAAACAAGAATCCAAAAAGATGGATAATAATGAAGAGGTGAAAGTGGGTAGAAAGGGAGAAAAGGGATAAGAGGTAGGGGGAAGAGATCTGTGTGTGTGTGTGTGTGTGTGTGTGTGAGAGAGAGAGAGAGAGAGGGGGGGGGGGGGGAGGGGGATTAGAGTTACATTCATGAATCAATATTTTACAATTTCAACTGAATTGATTTTTTTTTTTATTAATTAATATTTATATCAAATATATTGAATTTTAAATTTTAATCAATTTGTATTTATGATAAAGGTTTTTAATTTTGATATTTATTAGTAGATATTTATATCAAAATAAGATTTAAATTTAAATTTTCATTAATTATATATTTAAAAGTATATTTATTGCAATATCACTTTTTTCAAATATAAATATCAAATTTATATATTTAATTTTCCATTTATTTGATTTTGAAGGGAAACACGACTTGTTGAAAATAACATTAAATAAAATTTAAGATCTAGTCTAGGTTTATGTCATAATTAGGGCTAAGGTTGTGTTAAGGATTTCGTTATGATTGTTTAGAGTTAGGGTTATAGTTAATTTTTTAGGAGTAGAGTTCGGCTTAGGATTAGAGTTACATTCATGAATCAATATTTTACAATTTCAATTGTAATGATTTTATTTTTTATTAATTGATATTTATATCAAATATATTGAATTTTAAATTTTAATTAATTTGTTTTTATGATAAAGGTTTTTAATTTTTATTTTTATTTAGTAGATATTTATATCAAAATTAGATTTTAATTTTAATTTTAGTTAATTATATATTTAAAACTATATTTATTGCAATATCATTTTTTTCAAATTTATAAATATCAAATCTATATTTAATTTTACATTTGATTTGGAAGGGAAACATGACTTAATGAAAATCACAAATAGAATTTAAGATCTAGTCTAGGTTTATTTCATAATTAGGGTGAAGGCTTTGTTAAGGATTTGGTTATGATTGTTTAGGATTAGGGTTTTAATTAATTTTAGGATTAGAGTTTGGCTTAGGATTACAGTTACATTCATACACACACACACACACACACACACACACACACACACACACACACACACACACATATATAGCTCTAGATCATTTAATATAAAGGTAAATTATTTAAATTATCTATTATTTGATATATTGAATTTAGAATTTATTTTAATACATAAAGATTGATTATTTATTATTTAAAAATTAAAATAAATTCTACCTTGATTTTTTCATATAATGAACTATCAATTCATACATGTGAACATATGTGAATAATTGAGAAACTGTAACACTTACCAATTTATATAAATTTAATACATCTACATAAAATATTAAACTTACATTTAATTCAAACATACATACATCACCTTAAACTACAAGATTAGGGTTACATGGTTAAGTTTTATAAATAATATTTTGGCATATGAGTTCATTAAACTTGGTTAGGTTTAGTGTTAGGCTATGAATATGGGTAGCTAACATCATGGTTTACATTTACGTTTAGAATTTAGTGTCTACATGGTAGGGTTAGGAATATAAATATGTATTTAATATGTACAACAAACTAATTTATAATTAATTACTATTTAGTTGAAATTAATCTAAAACATCAATGTAATTACATGTTTAAACAATCTAAACATCTATCTAATCATTCATAACTTTAACTTTTATTAAAAACATCAAAACATCTATGATAATAATTTTTAAATGAACATCTACAAAACTAAATCTAAATGAACAGATACAAAGCTATTTAAATGAATAGATACAATAATCTAAATATATATCTATTAAACATATAATTTTATGTATTCAAAACTATTGAACGTGCAAAAAAAATTATTTGATAGAATTATAAAGCGAAAAACTAAAAACAATGAAACAAATTATAGAAAAAAAAGTTAAATACCTAGTAGAGTGAAAAATAATAGTAGGGGGTTAGTAGAAATGCAAAAATGGGCTCTTGTTTCCAAGCTGAATTCGGGCTCCCATTCATAGTGAAGGTGAAAATGAATAAAAATGCACAAAAAATTGGGTTCTATGCTTTTTCAAAATTGGGTACCCAATTTTTTAGTTTAAAATCAGGCTCCTAATTTTGAAATCATGATTTGGGCACCCGATCTGTATTCAAAAATAAGGTGCTTGATTTTTGAATATGGATCAGGTACCTGAACCATAACGAGCACCCGATTCTAAAAAATTGGTTACCCGTTTCTAAAGAGGTGCAATTTTGTAGGATTGACTTCTATGGAATTGTGACCCAACATTGTGCATTCATCCATATCAATTTACTAAGCTTCATCAAACACTGCCTCTTTGAATCGTATAAAATTAAGGTTTTACAAGAAAATTAAGGTTTTACTAAGCACGGTGCAATCTCTATCAAAGATCTTTACCAGCCACATAATCACTAGAATAAGAGGCAAGGGAATTTTTTAGTTTCTGGAAATAACTGGGATGAAATTTGGTTTTGGCTTACTAGAAACACTAGTACAGGAATATCCAAGAAGGAAATTTGTTCTAGCAAAATAACTTTTTCTTTTTGTTTCTATAAGTAATACAAAATGCAATGAACATAAGTAATGCTTCCGCTATTGTCCCCCCCCCCCATGCACAGTTCTAGAGTATTGGTGCTTTGCCAAACTCATTTGGCATAAGATCCTTCTCATTAACAGATTTACAATAAATTGGCAATCAGCCTAATTTCATAAAGATCTTGACATAACAAGAACAATAACATTTTACCTTTCATATTTAAGATTCTAATTTGGTAAAAGTTGTTAAAAAAATCACCCAACACACACTTTTGATCCAAAGAGAATACCCATTTTAATACCAAAAGATGGGGTCAAAATGTAAGTGGGTTGTTCTTGCTACTAAAAGTAAGTCATTTCCCCAAATCTATACTTCATGTTAAATAATTTCAAATTTATTAAAAATATAACCTCCAAAACATTTAGTCATTTTTTAAAATTAGATCTAACCCTCTAGAAAAAAAAAACACTTAACTACATATTTGAAACACGAGTGGCACTTCTATTTTTTACTTCTACTAACACATCTTATGGTGGATTCTAAATCATTTTATGAATCAAAAACTTTATGAGTTGCATATTTAATTTCATGTTGGCATATTATTCCTTAAAAGGGTTTCACCTATGATTCATCTTAAAGAATATTCATAACAATAATTTGGAGCTCTTAAAACATAGAATATGATTTCTAGCTACAATTCAACTATTTTCCTTAGCACATGGTGATCTTAATTTAGCATCATTATCTCTTACCATACTAATTTATCTCTTCAAAAAACTCTATACTTTCAATTGATCTTCAAGTTCAATGTTGTTCTATATTTGGAACATATGCATCCAGTGTAGCAATGTACTCAACCAATACTTATAACTAACACTTTAAATTGGTACTAGTTATAATGAATCCAATCCAGGTGTATCATCAAACCATTAATATACACTTGAAATTATCAAATTTTGAATGATCACATACTAGTAATCTCCTACCCATTCAATACCAAAAACATCACACAAGTTGATCCCAGAGGTGATTTCCTTGGAAATTTATCTCCACATCAACCAAGAATAATACCACTCATCTCATGCATCTAATAAATTTCTTTCACCTCTTCTCTAATAATATGAAAATTTGGCTCTAATTGTAGTGCCTCTCATGTTTGTAGTCTGTACCTTGTTATATTTTGATCCAAGAGATACTTGTGACTCATGTTATTTTTACATTTGAGATGATCTGATGGTTAGATGTTATACTTTGATTTCCAGTATTGTAGATGTTAGATTACTATGTTGTTCAGTTGATCATACTGCATGATGATGCCTTTTGAGATGACAGTATGTTTTGTGATGATATCTGGTTATTGGGTATTTGGACATATCCTCTAGTACGTTTATATGTTGGATTTAATGCTATGGTTGTTTACTTCATTCTTGCTTTGTGATGCTTTATGTGGGAATGAGTAATGTAAAAGGATTCTTTTAGTATAATTAAATAAATGGTTAAATTAGGTTATTTAATACATTTATTGCTTTGGCTATGTTTTTTATTAAGAAAAATAGGTTTTGAAGGGTGCTTGAAACCCTTTATATAAAAGATATTCAATGGAGCTTGAACAAAAGATACCATAGACAAAAGGAGAAACAGGTCACCAACCAACAAAGGGTGACTAGGGTAGCCTTGTAGATAGCACAGTACATTTCTGCCACCAATTACAACTCAAAATAGTTAAGACCTCCTACTCCCAAAAGAGTGAGATCTAAGAAGACAGTTCGAGGAGTGTTGGGGATGTTTGTATTTTTTTACCTTTAACCTTTGTCCAACCTTCCTCCACCAAAGAAGCCTCCTTCTCCCACACCAAAGCATCGACATCTGACCCAACCAAAGAAACAAGTAAGATCACATCTAAAACTTTGTCCGATGGAACCTGAACTGCAAAGGGAGGGGAAGTCACTGCAACCAAATCCAACAAAGGATCAAGAATAGGTTCAGCCAGTGCAAGGCAACTAGCGCCCTTAGCAACTAAAGATGAGGGGGCATCCTTAAGAGAAACATCTTTAAGAATAGAGTAATGCTAAACCAAAGCCCCAGACTACCAAGAAGGTCTATTCTTTGATTTCCTAATTTTTGTGAGGTAGCTAGCAACAATATGACCAATCCCAGAGTAGACTCTACAACAAAAAGGAATTCCTTCATAGTCTAGAGTTTGAACCCAGGAGCCATTAGGGACCTCAAGTTTGATCTTCTCAAGTAGTCCCTTCAATGTATCCACGACCACAACGATGTGAACATAAGTAGTATGCAAGATATCAAAAAATTTGGAGTCCACCATTTGGAAGTCGTCAATGGCATCCCCCATAGCTTCAAGAACCAAATCTAGCCACAAGTGAAGGGGAAGATTAGGGAGTCTGACCATTGTAGGATCGAAGCCTTCATGCTAGGGTTTGGCTAGCAAAGGGAAACGATCCTCCCAACTAAAGCGGCTACATAAAATACCCTCCTATAATCAGAAACATCAAATTTTATGATGAGAAGACCCTGAGCCACAAGGAAAATTTGGACAAATCTCGAAATCAAAGGATCCCAATGCCTAGAAATCCAAGCATGAAGGGCCTATAGTGAAGGCAAAAATCCATGAAATATGAAGATAGCATCCCTCTAAGAGAAGTCTTCAACCATGAGAGAAATTTCACTGATGATATCTCATCCCAAACCAAATGTATTGGACATCTAACCATGACAAGATTCACCACCAAGGGTAGGGATGGGCAATCCATAGCTGGAATCCCCAAACTATGGATTGTAGCCTCGAAAGCTGCCACATCTACAAATGATTTGCCTCTAGCAACAAGAATAGCTCGAACCCTCAAACGGACTCTAGAAGAAGCTAGCGAAGCAAAAGCATTGCCACAAGCCAAAGGGACCACCAAGGAGTTATCGAGAAGGGCCATTGCCAGGGCGTAGAGTGCTAAGCTAAACAACAACACCGAGCGGGAGCTTTCAAATATCGAGCAAGAGCTTTCATATGCCAAACTATTAATAATTTTCTTTAGCTATGTTATTATATGCAATTGCACTTGATCATGTGTTTTAGTGTGTAGGATTTATATCCTTAGTAGTGGCACATGGAGTTAGTGATTCAGTTGTTCATATCTAGCCAATGTTGTCCCTGTATGGTCGACGTATCATGTTTAATTGTTTAAATTTAAACCTTCTAGTGATTTAATAAATTTAGACTCATTTGCATTATTTGATTAGACCTGTGAGTGTGTTTGTGCATTTAGAGGTTCACATTTTTGTGAAAGTTTTGAAGAAATTTTTGTGATTTTGGTTCAGTAGAATTTTTGGGCTTTATATTATTTTATTTTATTCCTGATGGCTTTGTCATAGATGAATTCTAATTACTTGGAATAGCATATTTTCATTTGGGTTGGTTTAGGGTTTAAATAGGTTACTTGGTCATTTACCCTTATTCACCAAAAAGTGAATAAGTATCCAAAAAGGAATATTATACCTCACTTTTTCACTTTTGGAAAAATAGATTTTGAGAGCAAATTTCAAAATCCTTTTCTGTAGGATTGTGTTTTTGTTCGTTGTAGGAGCTACAGACATGTGATCATCATGATTTTCAACAACTTTCGTGAGATTTTTATTTTGTTGTTCAGTTTCTTGTTTTGCCCCTTTTGGCTGTCATGTAAAGCTCTCCTATTTTAGTTTTTTAGCTTTGTTTCTACTTTTTTTTTGGTAGTTGTTTGATAGGAGGCTACGAACTAGTGTTCCCCTTCATTTCTAAGTGCTAGCTCTACCTGATTGGGCAAGTATGAGTATTTCCCTAATTTTTGAGATGAGGGTTTGGGGATTCACACCGTTATGCTAATCATTTTTTCATATAGTGTTCAAACCCAATTTTGATTGGATTTTTGTGGCTTATTCATCCTTGGGGTGAATGGGTTTTATTTTCGTTGGTTTTTGTCAATGTTGGTTTTTGGGAGGTTTTCACCTCAATTTGTGTGCCACCCAATTTTCTTGGGTTTTCTTGGCATGATGTTAGTCATGGACTTGGATTTTCTATAAGATGTTAATCCGACCACTATTTCACTTTTATGTTGCATTGGGATGTGTACCACATATGTACTCCTACACTTGTATTTGGTTGAGTGTTATTTTTCTTGTGTTCTCATCCAACCCTTCTTTTATGATCTTCATGATGGTGGTGCATCCACACACGAGCATGTGGACATGCATTTGTCGAGTGCTTGTGAGGCCTGAACTCCCAGTTGTATTCAATGGAGTTATCTTCATTTGGGGTTGGGTTGGGAATATACATGCCTACGGGCATTCATCATGTGATGAGCATGGATATGTAGGGTAGCATGGAGGGGCTTCTCTCACAACCTTGGTGACTATTTCCCAAAGGGTTGGCATGAAGAACTTCTAAACAAGTGATAATTAAATAAATTACTGGGTAATAAATTTAAGATAATAAAATGTTATGTGAGCACCCAGTTAAGTTTGAAGACACTAGGTGTGCACCTCCCTATGGAGTTGATGCCACCGATACTAGCTTGGGCTACTCGATGCCAAGCTACTTACCCTCCAGTGAGCCCCTACATAGTTGACCCATAAAGTGTCTAACCAAAGGACCTAATCTAATTGCATTGTCTCATGATCTTTGTTTCAGTCATCTTTACTGTCTGGCTTGAGTATTAGCCATGGGTGTTTTCCTTATGTGTGTTTGTGGTTGGATCATTATCTTCACGAGCATGACGGGAGTGGACCTACGGGTTCCACGTGGTTGGGAGTTGTAGCTACCTATACCACTGTTGGGGATTGATGTATAGAGATGGTCCATTTCTAGTTGCGATAGATGCTTGATGTTTACTTGGTATATTTGGGATTCTAGAGTATGCTTCCTTGTGTTTTATGCTTTTAATGGAATGCTTTGATATCATGCTTAGATGATGTTAGTTTATTTGACACATTCCTTTGTTGTGATGTTTAGCATATGGTTAGATGATGTGATTCACTCAGTTGGAATATCTATTGCTTTATTGGATTAGCATGTTAGATCTTCTTGTTCTTATGATGTTATTGCATTGTAGTAGTGAAGCCCTCATAAGACAACTCTGACTATCCTGTTGGCAGTTTGGGATGTTACACACGAGGGATGGCTAGGGCCTTTGGGGTCTCATGATGTTATTGTGATTGGGAGGAACCACACATGATTTTAGTTGTTTATGTACATTGTGATGTTGCTTTCTGCATGTCTTTCATTTACTATTATGGTTTAGATGGTTAGTTGTGCTTCAGTCTTTCTATTATTGTGTTCGAGTGTCCAAGCCTCGATTTGTGGATCCGGTACTCTCCAGTGTGGAGGTTCTTACTCTATTTTCTTCCTTTTGAATGTTCCTTGGAATGTTTCTTGTATTCTTGGGTGACAGTGCATCAACATTGGGTGATACTTGTAAAGTATTGCATGTGCAAAGGAGATCTATCATACAATACAAGAAAGGATTGCATGCCCAAAAGAATTCCATTGTACAATGCTAGAAAGTATCCCATGCCCTTTAGAGTTTTTTCATACAATACTGGAAGAGTATTGCAAGACCATAGGAAACTCTATCACCCAACCCTAAAAGTATCAAACAATAATGTAAGAAATTTCGTACGATACTGGTGAAGTATCACCTAGGCTAAATGGAATTATCGCCAAGGTTTGAGAGAAAACCTACTCAGGCAACTAGCGAGCACTTTTTGACTTAACCAAAAGGTTTTGAGAGGTGATTTGGATACCCTCTATAGATTTCTTGAACCCTTGTGTTGTGACCTTTTGAATCTAGGAAGTGTTAGATTTGAATGCGTTTGTAACCTCTGTAACTTTGTCATTTTTGGTCAATAGTGGCACTTGGAGATTTTTTGGTGTTTGGATGTTTATTTAGACTTCCATTTCGATCTTTGTGATCCTTGTATGTTGATTGTCGTGTGCATCCATACTTTTTTTTTTTTTTTTAAATCTTCGCTTTTATTTATCCTTGTTCCAAGGATCTCTGGGTGAGGCATTACACTAAGATCAAATCATGGGGAGATCGAGCATGTAGAATAGATTAAGTACATAAAATAAAAAGGGTGTTTCCTTCAAATATCTTCATTACACTTACTTCTCATTCATTGATAATATTTGGTTTGATACATAATATTTTGTCTTGGCCACTCACACACTATGACAAAGGGTAACACCAACTTTACCAACTCATAACCAAAAACATAACAACATGGAGATAAAAAGAAGAGAAAATATTTTACAAAGAATACATTAATACTTGAAATTCCTTACAAATTCTCCAAGATGAAAGAACTCTTACTTCTTACAATATGAGAAAGCTTCCAATATAAGATCTTAGTAAATGAAATGGTCCTTTTCTCTTTTTTTCTCTTCTAGTTTGTGTCACGTTCTCTACATCATATTGTTACTCAGTCTCTCTATGTCTCTCCTACTTAGGCTTACCATGACTAAATATAACTAATTTAGAAACAAAAAAAAATTTTTTTAGATACTAAAATCTCTCTAGCTAATCCTATTTAAATATTACTATGATTCAATCCTAGAATCTCACAAGTGTATAACAAGATAAATTAATTACAACCAACTATATCCATCTAGACCTGTGACTCATCCTCTCTAGAAATTATTCATCAACATAGAGAACACAATTATTTACATCAAGAAATTATAATTCCTCATAAATGCCAAGACTACATTTTTAGAGCTTTTCCCTCCAAAAGATTGATGACCTGGAAGTTGGGATACTCCTGCATAGACGATCATCCTACCATTTATTTTATTTCTCAAGTTTTTGAAGGCCATTTTTTTTTGTGGAATGGTGGTTGAACATATTCAAACATGAATTAGGGCCTTCTCAAGAATTTCATGATTGTCCTTCTTTCTACTTTAGTTATGGAGAAAATGAAATGGATAAGTTTATGTAAATTGAAGTCGGATTGATTTTTTTAAAATTGCATATAAAGATTGAATTTTAGAAGGAAAGTAGAATATCATTTTTCTTTTATATTTTTAATTAATGTTAGGGGATTTTAGAAATATGATTTGAAACTTAATTTAATTTAATTTAATATAAATACATACATGCACACACACACACACACATATGTATATATGTATGTATGTATGTATATACATATATATACATATATACATATATAAATATATATATATATATATACATATATAAATAAATATATATATATATATATTCATATGTATATGTATATATATATATATATATATATATATATATATATACATACACACACATATGTGTATGTCTATGTATGCATGCATGTATGTATACAGAGAAATATTTTTGAAGGTGCTTATTACATCTTAGCACAATAGAAAAATTGATCTCGCTGCATACATATTACATAATCCAAATAATAAAACAATAAAACTCACTCAACCCATGCTAAGTGGCTTACCTCAAGATCCTACACAAAAATAATGCAGACCAAAAAAAATGGAAAGAGTTCACAAGAGATTTTACAAAAAATATATCATAGAAAATATTTTTAGAAAGAAACAATCTCAAATCAATCCTTTAATCTATAGATAGAAATGACATTTTAGGGCTTGAAATCCTATTAGATTGGAAGATCGAATCAAATCTGCAATATTAGACCATTCAAAATGATTAGACATGAGTAGTTGCAAGTATGATAGTTATTAGACTTAACCTAAGGAATTGTTATTAGACTTGGCATAAGGAACATTTGAGTTACTTGATAGTTTACCGAGCTTGTCTTATGGACAATGGTTTCCAAGAATTTGTTTCAAGGGTGAGCCAAGTTTAACCCCATTCAATATAACATATTCGCTAACAAGGGTTCAAAGGCATGTCATTCTCAGGAAATGAAAAGACATATAGATTTTCTAATGTACCTACCAACAAGGCTTTTGAATTCGTTTAGAATTCTTTTAAAATGATTTTCCATGTAATGTAGAAAATAGAGAAAGTACAAATGAACAAAAATGGTTAGTAATACACATTTTGATTGGTGAGAATACATGTTTTTGGTACAACTTTACATCATTTGGAAGAATCTTTGCAACATACCATTCCTCTAACATCCATTTTCAGCTCCACAAAAATGTTGCACAAGATATTTTTTGAGCTTCATTCAAACAATGTACATTTTCTCTTCATTATATGTCTAGTTTATCAATGATTTCCACCAATTCGATTATGATGCATCTCAAATAGCTACTCCAATGATGCAATCACCCATCTATCTCCAGATTGTGCAAGCACTTGTTGTTTTATAGAATCTAGATAGATATTGATAGTTCCAAAGCCATAAACCTAAAAACCATCATGTGTGCATTGCACTTTAGGGAAAAATTGGATGTCATGTT
This sequence comes from Cupressus sempervirens, assembly GCA_028749045.1. Lineage (NCBI taxonomy): Eukaryota > Viridiplantae > Streptophyta > Pinopsida > Cupressales > Cupressaceae > Cupressus > Cupressus sempervirens. Next base: position 577,421,771 of record CM053789.1, on the reverse strand, counting down.
CTTGTGTATATGTTTCAATCACTTCCTTCGAACTCAACTAAGGTGCACCCATGGAATTATTCAGGTGAATCCCACTACCCATGGAAGCTTAGGCTTGATGTTGAGCATATGTTTCTATTGCTCGTTGCTTCTGAAATAATAACTTCAGCAAAGAGTTGAGTGTAAGGAGTTGAAGAAGAAAGTTTTGCTTCTGTGTAAATTCCATTATCATGAGGCTCATTCCCTTGCAGAAGCCTCTACCACAATGATATTACCTCTAAACCATGTAAAGGATTTTGAAGTGGTTCCCAACCTTGAAAAACTTTTATAAGAAATGACAAAGTAAATGTAGATGCAATACATGACAAATTGCACAACTTGTAGTCCTCCCAATATTTGGACTGTAAATTCTCAAAGACACATGAAAGTGATTACAATGTCATTGCACCTACCACAAAACTTTCTTGGATTCTATCCAATTCTCCCATAATATCCTATATGTTGTCTAGTTGTTGTTTTTGTCATGCAATCTCTTTCTAAAGCTGCTCCTTCATATTCTAGTATATTGCCACAGACTCTCTCGTGTGCCTTAAATTCTAATCAAATTTTTGAATATTTTACTCTACCATATCTAAAATCAACTTCACATTGTGTTGTAACTCTAGCATAGGTGTTTGATCCTCAATAGCATTCATTTCAGAATTTTAGCATTCAAGTTTTATCTTCATTATATCTTTGGTTTATCAATGACTTCCTCTAGTTTGATTATGATGCATCTCAACTAGCTGCTCCAATGATGAAATCACCCATCTATCTCCAAATTGTACCCAAATTGTACAAGCAATTGTTTTTTTACAAAATATAGATAGATATTGATAGTTCCAAATCCATAAACTTGAAGACCATCATGTATGCATCCCACTTTAGGAAAAAATTGGATGTCATGTTCTTGTGCATATATTTCAATCACTTCCTTCAAACTCAACTAAGGTTTGCCCATGGAATTATTCAAGTGAATCGCACTGCCCATGGAAGTTGAGGCTTGTTGTTGAGAATATGGTGTTACTTCTTGTTGTTGCTAAAGTACCTCAAATTGGTGCTGCTCCATCACCCTAAGATAGCTTACATTCTCTCTAGCCACAAGTTGTTCCACAATCATACACTCTACAACTTGATTCATCATTTCAAGGGCTACATTTAGCTGACATCTTATCCTCTCATTAGCAAGAATATTGGGGTGAAATAGCCCTTTCCACCCTAAAATACACTGTGTTACTTCATTAAAATTAGGATTTGAACAAAGCTAATGATACAAAACCTGTTGCCACTTTGGAAAAAATGCTACCTCCAACATTGCAACCATATGATAAATGGGAATAGAAAATGCCCAAGCCATAACCTAGTTAAATTGGTCTAGTTATTGATTAGCTAGATTGATTACAAACTCCTATAGAAATGTCATCAGATTAGGTACAATAAAATAAACAATCAGTTATTCCTAGCTAGCAGGATCAAATAGAGTTTTCCAAGGTGATAAAATTGCATATGTAGATGCATCACTTTTCATGCCAGGCATAAAGCACATTCCCCAACTTATAACAAATGGTTGGCTATAAAGGCTCCATAAGTTGGCCCAACAATGGAATCCAAGTATGTAACCATGCATGCATTTGCATAGTCTTCCTGCGAGGATCCCAAGTATCTCTTACTATTGTTAATTTGGGCATCACTATATGATCTAGAATGTTATGAAGTACTGAAGCTGGTAGTAACTTCTCCTATGTCTCTAGAAAACATAACATAGGTTTAGGGTCCCTTGGCTCCCAAGAATTTGTAGCAGCTATTCTCACTAATGGAATAATAACTTTAGTTAAGAGTTGAGTGTAAGGAGTTGAAGAAGCAAGTTTGGCTTCTGTTTATTTTCCATAATCATGAGGCTCATTCCCTTGTAGAAGTGTCTTCCATAATAACATTACCTCTAAACCATGCAAAGGATGTTGAATTGGTTCCCAACCTTGAAACGCTCTTACAAGCAATGGAAAAGAAAATGCAGATGCAATACATGACAAATTGCACAACTTGTAGTCCTCCTGATATTTGGACTATAAATTCTCAAAGATACTTGCAAGTGATTCCAATGTCATAGTACCTAGCACAACACTTTCCTAGATTCTATCCAGCACTCCCATAATATCCTCTATGTTGTCTAACTATTGTTTATGTCATGCAGTCTCTTTCTGAAGTTGCTCCTTCTCTTTCTAGTATATTGCCATAGACTCTCTCTCATGCCTTCAATTTGGATCAAAATTTTGAATATTTGCCTCTACCATATCTAAAATCAGCTTCACATTGTGTTGTAACTTTGGCATAGCTGTTTGATCCTTGATAGTTTTTATTTCAGCATTTCAACATTCATTTTTTCATTTTTTCTCTCCATTATATCTTTGGTTTATCAATGATTTCCTCCAGTTCAATTACAGTGCATCTCAACTAGCTACTCCAATGATGCAATCACCCATCTATCTCCAAATCATGCAAGCACTTATTGTTTTACAGAATCTAAATAGATAATAACATTTCCAATGTCATAAACTTGAAGACCATCATGTTTGCATCCTGGGTTAGGGAAAAATTGGATGTCATGTTCTTGTGTATATGTTTCAATCACTTCTTTCAAACTCAACTATAGTGCACCCATGGAATTATTCAGGTGAATCCCACTACCAATAAAAGTTGAGGCTTTCTATTGAGCATATGTTTTTGCTTCTTGTTTCTACTGAAGTGCCTCCAATTGGCATTGTTGCATCACCCTAAGATAGCTTACATGCTCTCTAGCCCCAGGTTGTTCCACATTCATACCCTCTACAACTTGATTCATCATTTCAAGGGCTAAATTTAGCCGACTTCTTATCCTCTCATTAGCAAGTATTAGCTCAAGGCAAAATAGTCCTTTCCACCCTAAAAACTATTGTGTTACTTCATTAAATTAGGATACTTCAAGTGGTTCAAGTACATTTCATCTTCTATCCTACCCTTGTGTTTTGTGCAAACAATTTTTTTTAATAGCTCTAACAATCTTGTTTTTTTGTGCTCTAATAATCTTATTTTTCATCTCCTAGCATTGATCCTATCTTCACTATGTTGTGTGCTATAAGGAATGTAACTGAAGAGGCAATGCCAACTGCAATGTCGACAACATGTAGCATGGTCATAGATGTGATGGCAACAACTATTGGTAAGTACATTCCCTTTTCTCTCTCTCATTTTTCATGTTTTTATTTCACTTGAACTATTATTTCTTAGGGGGCATTTTGTAATATTAGATTCATTTTATGTAGGAGGCGATAAGGACATTCCTAGATGTACCCCCATTAGATGTATGGGAACACTAAAGATTTTGATCAATTTCTCATGAGCAATGAAGATGGAATTCCCTTGAGAGTAGCCCAACTTACAAGTACTTTAAATATTTATCCTTTCTTAAAGATTTTAGATGTTAATGGGGAATTTAGATGTTGGGGTGGGGGGGAATGAGCTTTCACCTTCACGTGGTTGGCCTTGATTAGTAGATAATATTAAACTATTATTGAAACAAAGTGAAGCTCAACATTAACTTATAATTACATGACAACTATGTGAATCTCTTGGTTTTAGGCAATGCAGAAGGAGGCCATAGTTCAATATGCAATCTCAATTCATATGCATACGACATCAAGTGGAGCTAAAAAATACAACAGGTTTTCATTTTTGTTAGAGGTCTTTAATTAGGTATTTTAACTTATAGACCATCATGAACATTGTAAATTTGACTTTTATAGGCAAGGGTAATATCCTCAACGTGCAAGAAAATCAAGACTTTCTATGTGTTGTCTTGCTGAGGACATTCTCTCGGCCAAAATAGCTAGAGTTATAATGTTCATGATGGTCTATAAATTTAAAAACCTAATATACCTATTAAATAAATGTAAACATGGTGCATTTTTTCCACTCCACTTATTGTCCATGCATATAGAATGCAGTTGCACACGCATTCTCGATTCAGAGTGGCAGAATCTTATTTTGGATGAAACGAAAAAATGACATGCTTTTGATGTCACTTTTGGAAGTCTAAAACCTTTTTTTTTGTCACATGTACCCACATGAATATGAATATTTTGTCACCATGTCATTTAAGAACATTTTTTTCTTCATATTATAGGTTGAAATAGGTGTATTTTTTCCATTGATAATTTTGCAATCCCTAGATAGCTGAGATAGCCCACTTCACCAAAGGACATGTTACAAGGTGCATGTTCTAAAGTATATCTTTACATGGATGATGTAGGAATTCTTAGAGATGTATGCTCTAGAAGAACCAACTTATCAATGTTATATTATTTGGTTCTTTTTTTCATGTATAATTTCATCATTTGATGTGATATGGGAAAGACAAACAATCTCTAGATACACATCATTTATATTCATAATTTTAAAATGATTATAGTTGTAAAAAATTAAATGGGTTCTATTAGAGAAAAGGTACCATTCAAATGGCCCCCAAATGAATATTTATATGTAAGAAAAAGTGGGAGCTCTGAGGGACATGTGTTGATTACCCAAATGAATATTTATATGAAAGAAAACATGGGATTTTTGAGGGACTTTCCATGGAAGATCATGAATCTACTCTATTTTATGTTTTTAGCTTCCTAATGAATTTACTATTTTTATCTTGGACTATGTGATTCGCAAGAAGATGTGAAACTAATGAAGGACACGGACTTGGATGCATATAGGTTTTCCATATCATGGTCATGGATATTACCATGTGAGCCAATTTTTTAACCTTTAAATGAAATTGACTAGCAATTAGTAGTGTCTTTCTTTAAAAGGTTTCTTTTTTTTGGTGAGAAGAGATGGCACAATCAAAGGTGGAACTCACAAATTTGGAGTGGCCTACTACAACAACCTTATCAATGAACTCTTAAAACATGGTAAAAATTAATCATGTTTTCTATTATGGACAAAGAAATCTCTATAATTTTATGCAAGCCATAACCAAATCATCTTTGCAGATATAAAGCCTTTTGTGACTTTGTTTGATTTTGACCTTCGACAAGCTCTAGATGACATCTATGAAGGCTTTCTCAGTGAAAATTTTGTGTATGAAACCCTTCCAAATCATGAAATCCTTTTTGTGTATACTTATTGATTTCATTCATTGATTACCCATTTTATGAGAATAAGTGAGACCATTATTTTAAGTATGCAAGAAAGATTTTGAAGCTTATAGTGATTTATGCTTTGAAGAGTTTGAGGATCGAGTGAGACATTGGATAACTCTAAATAAGCCTCATTCCTATGCCACTGGAGGATATGAGAGCGATACATTGACACTAGGCTTCGATTTCTCTTCTCATGCAAATTCAAGCATAGGAAATTTAGGAACAGAGCCTTATATTCCATAATCTTCTTCTTTCCCATGTACCTGTTGTGAGTATTTATAAGACCAAATATCAGGTGATTCATTTTTCCCAAAGAAAATTTTGTTCTATATACAATTTTTTTTTTTTGAGACTTATTATTATTATTATTATTATGTGTTAAGTTCAATTAGACTCAAATCCAAGACCTCCAAATGAGAGACTTGCAATTTACCATTGTATTTTAGGTTGCCTAAAATATTATTAAAAAAAATAGTATAAAAAGAAAGACTATAAGTACAAGAAGTAAGATGAAAACATAAATAAAATAAAATGAAGTCTTAAAATTGATCAAATCCAAAATCAAAATGATTTGAAATTGAATTATTGCTAATCTACAATTTTTGTGTGCAGGCCAAACAAAAAGGATTGATTGGAATTACATTGATAATCAATTGGTTTATTCCCTATTCAAAATCACATTCGGATCAAAAAGTCGCCCGAAGGGCCATAGATTTTATGTTTTGTTGGTAAGAAAAGATCGTTTCAAAAGTTTATTAATTTCATTTTTCATTTAAACTTTCAATAGATCTGAGTTAATGAACTAAACTACTAATTTTTAAAAAAAATCTTACATTGATTCTAGAAATAACATATGATGATGGAAATTTACTAAATTCCATTTTTAAATGTCTGATTGTCTCTATAAAATTACAGGTATATGGACCCAACTACAAAAGGGGAATACCCATCAATAATGAGAAATCTTGTTGGCAAGCGTTTGCCCAAATTTAGTGTCGATCAATCTGCTTAGTTTAAATTGTATATTTTAAATTTTCATTTGTTAAGAAGGTTTATTTGAAATTGGATTAAATTTTTTATATGAATTCATATGAACCATTATAAACAATAAAAATTTAGAATTTTTTTTTTGATGATGGATTATAGGATTCCAAATCTAGAACAGATTTAAGTCATGCCTATAACAAATCAGAACCCAACCCAAAGAAAATTGAGTGAATCTTGGACTCGAATCCGAATTGACAACTTAGCCAAATTGCTTGACCTTGAGGAATTTCAAACTAGGATGCTTAAAAATCTCCACTCCTTCCCATATTGCATCCTCAAGTGAAAGATTCTTCCATTTCACAAGATACTCCAAAAGAATCTTGTTCCTTAACCTCTTTTCCCTCGCACCCAACACCATTCCAAGTTCTAGGATCAATTTTCCTTCATCATCCACAAATGGAAGCACTTGTGAATGGGCATTTTTCTGTCTGAGGGCTTTCTTCAAATAGGAAACATGTAGAATATTATGAATTCTACTACCAAATGGAAGTTCAATCTCATACACTACCTCACCAATCTCTTCCTTAATATATTGTAGGGTCCATTAAATCGTAGCTTTGGGTACTCGCTTGGATCAATTCCCTTTGATGGAAGATCTTATATGTGGTGGAATCTCAAGAACACCATGTCAGCAACCTCAAAAACTCTCTTTTCTAAGTTCCTATCAACATATAGCTTTTGTTGGCTTTAAGCATGCTACAAGTTTTTCTAAGTCTTCAAGATATCTGTACTATGTTGTGTCACATCCTTTTCTCTTGAGACTATACAATTCGTAAAGAACAAATTTGAATACGAAGTGGCATCATGAAAATAAACTATAAATAGAATTCTTGAAAACACAAGATTTACCATGCAACAACTATGATCTAAAAACAAGCAACTTTTGGTGGCATGGCTATCCATTCGTCTTGCAATGGCACAAAAGAAAAAGAAAAAAATTAATAATTTGACTAGTCATCGCAATTGTGACGGTCCATTCCTATGGCTAATTTTCCCTAGCATAGCACAGCTATCACAATAGCATCGTAACTACAATGACAAGATCTGATGGATAACCATCGCTTGTATAGTGTCGTTGTCGTATACATGTCACAATTGTGATGACTGACTAGAAGTTTAAACCTTCATAATTATGATGGTGTACTGTCACAATTGTGATGTCGTAAACATGAACTCTTGTCCCTCCCTTCTTCCAAGTTACAACAGTGCTAGCCACTACTGTTATGATGGATTCCCTCACCATTACAATTTGTGATAGAAAAATTTTGATGGTCGTCCAATGGGAGCCAATTCGTGGTTCTGTTGCTAGGGTGATGGGTAGACATTGCAATTATGACGACTTGCCATCTCAAAATAGGTCCAAATATAGTCGTGAATCTTGGATGATTCTCCTTCTTCAGTGGATGAAGAGTGCTTGATATGTCCTAATCCAGAGGTGTCACTAGATGACCTTGGTGATCTCATTAGTTCTTCAAAGTATCTTATAGATTCACTAGGTTTTTTCATCCTCTTTATTAGTTCCTTCTTAGATCTTAACTCATTGCTTAGTTGATAACTTTGTGATTTTAGATTTTCAATCTCTATATCATTTTTTTCAACTCCTGATTTGTAAGTAGCAATTAGTTTATCATGTCCAGTTAATTTTTTGTAAGCTTCTACACATCATATGTTCTTTCATCAAGTCTAGTAACTGTTTGTCTCTTGTCTTCTCCTTTCATGACTTTTTTTCAATTTTCTTTTTCTATATAATCACTTCAAATAGCCTTACTAATTGGAATTTGTGTTCTCTCTTCAATCCTCTGACTTCTTCATTCACAATGTTGTTCTTCTCTAATAGATATGCTATAGTTGCATCACTTTCACTGAAATTACCATTTTCAAACATTCATTTTGTGTCCACTTCTTGATAGAGTGTACATCATTTTGCTGAATAGCTATCTCTTTCCTTTTCTTTAAGAATTTCTTCAACTCCTCTCTTGCTACTTCAAGTTATTGTAGCATGATCTGGATGTCAAGCATATGATTTTCAATGATCTTCCCCAATTTGTAAGCCTCGATCTCCAAGATCTCAACTCTCAAGTGGTTAAACTTCTTTTAAGAGAACAAAACTTTGATACTAATTGTTGGAAATTTATTGGGAAAGTAAGATATTGAGAAGGGAAGGGGGGGATGAATGGGATTACTTAAAACTTTTACCCTTTAAGGAAAATAACAAACTAACTACATTCACCACTAATCCATCTCATATCTAGATCATGAGCCATAAAACCTTAAACTTGAAATGTTGAAATAGATCTAACTATTCATCACATCCATAAGCATAAATATAAACACATAACACAATAGATTTACTTACCCAGAAACCCTCCAAGGTGAAGGTAAAACTGGGGTGGGGACACCCAAAAATATTCACTACTACAAAGTTTTTCTATTAGGGCTATACTTTTGATCACTTTTGATAATCTACCCTATGAGGGGTTTGCTTTTTTAGGAGCTTACAAGACTGTTAGGTCTACCTTGATTAAAGGATTTAAAACTTACAATGAAGTAAGCACTCTGTTAGGAGATTTACCTAGGTCTGTTAGGACCACTCTATTAAGAGATTTACCCTAATCCACTTGCTAGAATGTATTAGTACCTATTCCTTCAGCTTGCACTTATAATGCTAATTACAAATCTTCTCTTTCCACTCTCTGATATGATCTCCAATCTGATATATCTCTTCTCTGCTCTTCACTGCTCCTCTCGGTCGTTATACTCTATTTCTTCAAAACTTTAGTTGTAGCATCCAAAACACAATCCCTTCACCTATACATTCACCACACTTTGCATCACACATAATAGGGTTTGAATATACCCTTAAATAGCCATTTGTAGAGTTTTCTAGAGCATAATCAACGATTCAGATGCTTCCCTTTTTGCCTCTTAATCTGATTGGCTAATTTTCCTTCATAGGGATCAATGATCAATGCAAAAATGCATAACAAACTCTGTAACAAACTCTACAATCATTAAATGCCATCTTCATGTTGGCCAAAAATGGTTTACCTCATAGTTTGAGCCATTCCAAATATTCTCTGTTCAAATAGTGTCACTCAACACATATGGTTCCTTATGCTTGGTCATTACTATTATTCTTTCTAACGCTTGACCTCTACTAGCTCAGCTTCTTCTATATGACTCGACACATACTCACTCTACTTTACTCAGCATTCACTTTACACTAGATAACTCAACTTCTATAGGGATACTCGGAGACCATAGACTTGCTAAGCTCCTATAGAGTTTGACATATACATGATTATTTACAAAGTCTATAAAATACATAACTTGACCTATATAGAGTGATTCGGTCACAATGATGACCGACCAACCCTGCTTTCTAAATGACTAAGTGTTTGACACTAATAGACAACAAAACTAAAGAGATCAACAATTGACAAGAGCTAGTGAATCAATCAACAAAGCAATCAAGTGTGTAGTAGCCAACAAAGTTTAGCACACGAGAAATCATATCTGACTTACAAAGACGAGAGAATGCAGAGCAAGTTGTAGAGAGGTTCAAGGAGCATCATGGGGATCTATATCTAGCTAAGTCAAGTATCCATCTTACTTAGATCAATCTTACTATTGTTTTCTAATCAATACAACAAAAAATCTCATCATTGATGAACTTTAACAAGTTCTTTGTATCAAATCCCCTAATAGGGTGACATATTACTTTGTGTTTTAAGTCCTTTAACTAGGCTTCTCTTAACTAGACAAGACTCTTGAAAGTTTACTCAAAATTCCTTAACTAGGTGACACTTGGTAGCATCCTTGTAATTTTTTTACAAAGATCTCTTGACCTAGCACACTTCAAGAGGGTGCAAACTTTGTGAGGATTGACACATACATCAAATATTCATTACTAAGTGAACCAACATAATAGTCTATTAGCTAAAAATAGTACAATATATTCTAGAGAAGGGGGTGTGCCACAAAAAAATATTAATATAAAAATTATGTTGTGTATGAGTGCTTATGATATTTAGTAATGAAGTAAATAATGAACCTATCAAATTATATATCATCAAATGTGTGTGTGTGTGTGTGTGTGTAACAACATTACTTTACATATAATTGTATTTGCATATTCATTTGTATATATGCACATATCATATAACTCACACTCTTTGTTTCGGGGAAATAAATAATAAATAATGAATATAATTTTATAGATAATAATATTCATTTCTTGAAAGGGAGATATCTACGTTGAAATGAGCCATATAAATAGAATATAAAATGTTATATGATCCATTTGCATAGGTCAAATTCACAAACAATAGAAAACTAGAAGAAAGAAATAATATATACTATAGTGCACAAGAGAGGTAATTGTTTTACAAACATTAAGTATTAAAAGAAAGATGACGTGAAAGATCTAATCAATGATATAAAAAAAAAAACTTAGATGCTCAATTGTTTGACATTCTAGATACATACAAAAAACTAAATGTAAAGACACAACTAAATGAACGAAGAACTGGAAAATAAAAAATTACATCAATTATTCAATACATGCAAAAAACAACTTGCATAAATGTTTGATTTAAGCAATGCTTGAAAAAATAATGTTAGTACTTGATAATACATGCTTGACAATTCACTAATCATCTTCATAAGTATGGCCAAGAGCTAAAGATGCCCCAACAATAATGTTGAAATTCATCCATAATACTTATTAAAAATAGTATAGTTGGTTGATATCAATAAAATATTTGATTGTGATGGATATCACTTAATATTGTCCTATACTAATTGAACACTTCAATTCCACAAAAACATAATACTTTTTGTAATTTAGTCAAATTAGATATTATGAATGCCCCCCATTACACTGTTTCTTTGTGTCACGACAATTTATTTGTTGCAAAGGTCATCCTTTAGCTCCCTACATTGTTGAATCAGTAAAAACTCACCACTAAAAAGTACCTATTTATACTCATAACAATCTAACTCTCGTTGTATATGATGTATTCCATATCACCTACTCATTTACGGCTCCTAGCCTTTTCTTTATTGTCAGTGGTTGCATGACAGTATTCTTGTGGTAATGTTTGTATGGTACTCACATTTTATTATAGTTGGATGATACTATGATTAAGGTTTTCCCATGTGAAGAAATGACCATAAAGAATGGTTCTTCTATCATCTGCAGTATTGAATCCGGCATTAAAAATAACTTTCACTAGAGGAAAGATCTGGACAAATTTATTTAAATATGGTTCACAATGCTTGACGATCCAAGTGTGAAGCTCCTTGAGGGAGGACCAAAAGCCCCTGAATCAACAAATAACTACATCTACCTCAAGAGCAACAATCATTTTCTCAATCTCTAAAACTATATCATTATCCAAATTAATAGCAATATATTTACTAGTAGGAAAGGGTTTAGAAACAATCAACTTAGTACCATCCCCAAGCCCCCACCTTTACGAACAAATTGGCCATAAGAGGGCCTATTTGTGCCCCCCATACCCCCACAATAGTCTCCTTCCAAGTCAAAGTTTCCTGTAGAATTGATTCATCAACATCAGAGAGATTCAACGGAGACTTGATCAGAGACCCCTCCACATGAGAAAGAAGCCCAAAAACTAAGGGAGCGATAGAGGAAGAGACCTTACCATCTCCCTCAGTTGTAGAAAGAGGAGGTAGCATGTGGCAGGAACCAACAACCGCCATAGCCTTGGCACCAATAGAGATGCACCTAAGCCCAACACATACAACCCCGATAGCCTCAACAAACCCAACAGAACCAAATCCATCCGCCAACACACCAAGAGGACTCAAAGACTGACAAAGCAACACACAAGAGGGTTTGAATTGGTCATGTGCATGCAGTTCCCCTCTATTCACTTAATGTTATTTATCAATCATAAAAGAGATTTGAAAAAATAAATTATATTTCAACATTGAGCATTGATCAAGTAAGAAGACTCCACATGTGTCATTCTATAAACTGATTGAAACAAACTTTGGAAAGAGACCCCTAGATCCTCTTTATTTGTGCTCAAATTATTTTTAATTTGTGGATCCTCCCAGTAACTACGTTGGCACTACAAGAAAAATATTTCAATTAAAACCACTTCATCACCAATATTATTTGGGAGCTATGATGGAGGAAGTGCCCATTTTAGTATTACTAGTTATACATAAGAATGACACTTGTGATTGGTGAAAAAGATTGCAGTTGAGATGCATGGCCAATTTGTGTGAGAAGGAGAAGCCCGCCAACTAGTCTTTTTCCTATATTTAGCTATTGTTATAACAATAATCATTCCATCCTACGGATTGTCACTGAGTTTTATGTAGGATGTTGTACTCTAGTTTGTTGACCACAAGCCAAAGCAAATAGCCTAATTTTATAAATAATTGTTATTACATAGGGAGCATTTGTAAATGGGGAATTTTCCTTCTATATCACTTTGAAGAAGTAAAAGCTTTATTTTGTTGATCAAACCAATGTAATCAAGTTCTTATATTCACCTTATAGACCTAGAGGAAGGGCTCACTCTCGAAATGTTTACTGAATATTTTTTATGTTTGTAATGTTTTAAGTGTTGTGTTAACATGTAAACATTACTTTGATAGTGTTTTCATTGGGATTCAAATTATAGTTGAATTATATGCATTATGATTAGTTATTAATGTATTATCTATTCAATCAAAGATCTCTGAAATACGTGCAATGTTTTGATGTTTCTTAGTTTTAATTTATAGATTAGCCCTAGATCAATGACATTAGTAATGAATTCTAGTTTATTCCTATCCTTAATCAGAATAAAATAGGCGTTATTATTAAGAAGTGACAATTACTACCATCAAAATTACATTAATTTATTGTAATTTTATTTTTTTGGTGTTTTCTAATTGCATTCATCCCCACTTGATTCGTTATTTTTATCTCTTAAATAGACAACCCCATAACTTTAGCTTTCATGAGTCTAACAACTCCATATTGACATTTTCAAATACAAACATAAGGAATTTACATGAATCCAAATTTGAACTTAAATAAGAATCAATCTAAACCATTGCCATACATTCTAGTTATGTAAACATTTCGCCCTTTTTTTCCAATCGAATGGAGAAGAAAGAGTAAAAGTTGTCGTTTTCTATTAAAATCAAATATGGAGAATTGTACTCGAGCATTAGGTAAAACAAACACCATTGTAGTCAGATTCGAGAATTATTTGTTTAAACTAGAAAAGCAATGATTTTCGTTATTGTTTGGCTTGCAGTGTTCATCTTTATTCCTTTCAAATTGAATATTGGTGATTATCCATGTTCAATGTGACACATGGTACAAGTGGACATCTTTTGCTGACATTTTCCCTTTAACATGTGGATAAGATGGGCATACAAATCTGATTGTGAGAAAGAGATGTCACAGCGCACAAGGATCACTTGCTTTGATTTGGGTTTCTGAGCCAAACATCAAACGTGGTAAAGAAATGGGCAGGTGGGAGTCTTCCATCAAATGCAGAAACGAGAAGTTTCCTGTAGGGAACAGATGGCATAAAGAGTAGCAGAATTTCTACAACCGTTATGGTTGCAACTGTCCTGGTAGACAATGGAAGCTTGTGAACTGTTTGACAAAATGCCTCGGAGAAATGAGGTCCCGCATCTATCAGACCCCATTCAAATGTGTGCATATCAGTGCGTGGATAGACATGTATCAATCTGTGCCCTACTTCCTACTTCACCAGAAGATATATATCAAACAATTCAAGTGTTGCAATTAGTGTAGAAAAAGACGACAAAATTTGAATATTGTCACTCGCCATCTACAGCACGATTGTGAAAACAGGAGAACGGTTGGTTGATGAGGATAATCCCAAGATCCACACCGTTTGACGGAAAAAAACTTGTCTATTATGCTTTCATGAATGTTCATACCGTCTTCCAGAGCTCTTAATCTAGTCACAACTGTTGATATGGTGAAGGCCAACAGTCATATTATATCTTTCCCTCTAATAAGTGTGTCTCTTGGTTTCATGAGACCTTTCATATGTAATGTTATTGGAGCCTAGTTATATGCTTCTCCTGTTCATTTGCAATCATCTCATATACATTAATCTAATACTCTGCAGTTTGGATGTTCATTTGCAATCATCTCATATACATTAATCTAATACTTTGCAGTTTGGACGTATCCACTATTGTAGTGAACCAGGATAAATCTGGTGTTGTGTATTTGTCTTACGTCTGCTATTATTTCTCCGCACTCAAATCCTTTCAATTGGTATCGGAGCACAAGGTGTGCAGACTGGAAATCAGTGTTGAATTTCTGGAAAGATGGAAGATGTGAAAATAGAGAAACTACAACCTGTGGAAAGTGCAGATGTGCTCTTTGCTGGTTAAGCAAGACTTATCAGTCGCAATCATAGGAAAGTCTAAGAAATCAGCTACAATGTTAGATGAAGATTGGCAAAAGACTAATGAGAAGGTGATGGCATCATTTTTTCTCTCGCTATCGCAAAACGTCTTGTTCAATGTCTCAAACAAAAAGACAAGGAAAGAAGTTTGGTACAAACTTCAAAATATGTATCAAATAGCATTAGCTGCAAACAAAATCTTCATTATGAAGAAGCTCTACAAACTGAAAATGAAGGAAGGGACTGTAATGTCAAATCATATAAATGATTTGAATGCTCTACTATGTCAAGCAACTTCGGTTGGTATGACTCAAGATGACGAAGCCAAAGCCATCATCTTGTTATGTTCCTTACCTGACAGTTGGGATCCTGTAGTTATTGCTGTAAGCACTTCAAACTCCACAAAGACAAAGTTGGCCTACGACGAAGTTGTTTCCACCTTACTAAGTGAAGACATGAGAAGAAGTAACAAAGACTCCTCATTCGGTGATGCTCTCACCATGGTCAGCACCGAGCGAAGGGGAAAAAACCATCATAGAGGTAATCAGCATTACAGTCAAAGGAAATCTAGATCACCCAATTGATCAAGGTCAAGAGGTAGGAATGGAGAGTGTTGGTTTTGTGGTAAGCTCGGCCACACAAAAAGAAATTGTTGGGCTTACAAGAAAGCACAAGAAAAGTGAGAAACATTGAAGCAACTACAACCTATGAGAAAGATGAATCCGCTTTAATTCTTTCTACAAGTGACTCAAAATCAGATTCTTGGGTGATAGATTCCGAAGCCTCCTTCCATGCCACTTCATGTACGAATTGTTTCACAAATTACCATAAAGGACAATTTGGAGAGGTATTTCTTGGAGACAAAAGATCTTGTGAAATAATTGGCAAATGTGACATTTTGTTACAGCTGGAAGACAGAGGACAATGGTTGTTAAAAGATGTTAACCATGTTCCCAAATTAGGGCGAAATCTGATTTGTGTTAGTCAACTTTTTGCACAAGGATACTATCCATCCTTACATCCGGATACTTGGAAAGTTACCAAGCGTTCGAGGATCATTGCCAAGGGAAACAAAGTTGGTAATCTTTACCTTCTTGAAAAGCCTACTGAAGTAGGGGCTGTTATGACAGTCATGGGCAGCGATGCGACACTTTGGCATCAAAGATTAGGCCACATGAGCAAAAAGGGCCTTGAGGTAATGCTCAAAAGGGATCAACTACTGTAATGTCCCCTTTTTAGCATTCATAGCATGATGTTGTTATTAGCCTATTTTCCCACGGTCCCATAGGCTAACCAGGACATTAAAGGGGCTTAGAGGCCATTTGGCCTAGATAGTTTCAGTTGCAGGTCTTTTTGAGGGGTTTTGAGGCAACTTTGGGCATACTTACTATTTATAGTAAGTCATCTTAGATATGGTCGGACATCCAGTGGCAACGATATGTCAATGGTAATTGTTTAAAATTGGCAAGAAGACTTGTTTATCATTGATAAGATTTGTTATGCATTGATAAACCTATTTTATAAAGTTAAATTTAAATATTTAACTTTATTAATGCATAGATTATAGTTTGTGGAAAATATTTAAATTAAAAGAGTCCCCTTTATTTTATAACACATTGGAGACATAAGTTACATAAAGGGAGTGATGTTTTATTCCACATTGAGAAAACGAAGGATTGAACTCTTATGAGAACACTATAAAAGAAAGGGAAGAGCTTCTTTTTAGTATGCTTGGAAATATCAAAGAAATTGGAGAATTTTCTGGAGATTATATCTCAATAGTTTGAAGGACAAAATCCCTTCAAGTTGAAAATCTTGATGCCATTGAAAGATATGGTCTTGAGATTCAACATAGTAGCAATCTGAAAAAGCGGATACGAAAAAGCAGTCCGAAAAAGCGGAACAAAAAAAGCAGACTGAAAAAGTGGGTCCGAAAAAGCAGTCCGAAAAAGCAAAACAAAAAAAGGCAGGCCGAAAAAACAGTTCGAAAAAAGCAAAGCAGAAGGGGCAGCATAGAAAAAAATTATTACAGCCATCTACAACCAGGTTCTTTTGTTAGTATTGTTTTTTAGGGTGTTATAAGCTTTCAGTTGTAAGTGTGCATTATATCAGCATTATCATTTTGTAATCCATGTAAATGCCAAAGTCTTGACCATATTTCATGAGCATTGTAATTTTCATTGCAATTAAGAAGATAATAGTTGCTGGTGTCATTTAAGCAATTTAATCTCATTATTTATCAGCTAGTTAGTTTGCATACCAACTGTTTGTAAAAATGTCAGTTGGTTGTAGGTGTTCATTTCTCATGCTTAGAT
This sequence comes from Cupressus sempervirens, assembly GCA_028749045.1. NCBI lineage: Eukaryota > Viridiplantae > Streptophyta > Pinopsida > Cupressales > Cupressaceae > Cupressus > Cupressus sempervirens. The sequence continues at coordinate 577,404,803 of CM053789.1, read as the reverse complement.
CATATTTATGCACTAAATATTGTCAAAATTAGTAGCACACTCATGTTAGGCCATTGTGTAGTCTATTTGGAGTCTTCTAGCACAAGATTCTCATTGATGCAAATTGAAAAAGAGTCATTTAAGGCCAGCTGAAATACCATATCAGTCATACGTCCCTTGCATGTGAATTGTTTGATGAAATTTCTTGAGCTTTCATCAGCATTTTTTGAGAGCAGATTTGAGGAGGGTCATTATAGTGATATTAGAGCTTGCTTGCAAAGTGTTTGACGAAATGTCAAACAACTGAAGTATAAAGATTTTTGGTGTTTGAAGAAGTTATAACCTATTGGGGTTATTACAGTGGTATCAGAGCTATAAGTCATGCCATCCTGCAGAGATCTTATAAGGAATTTGGAATAGCTAGATAGAGAGAGAAATGTTTGACAAAATGAATGCCGGTCCAGATCAGGGAAAGGAAAGATTCCTACAGTTATTAGACACCTTAGCACAGGGACAGCGATCAACAGAGCAAAGAGCATAGGAACATAGTCAGAGATTTGAGCTTATGATGCAGATGATGGCTCGTCAAATGGGGTCGAATGCTAATGTGGTTGGAGGAAATAATCAGAATGGTAATAATCAGGATGGGGCACATAATGGAGGCGAACAAATTGAGAATAATTTCATTCATGCACCCCAGTAAACTAGGACAGTGAATTCGAGGCCCATGGTTCCAACATTTCCTCTTAGAGCTCTAGAGCTGCCCGTACCAGAGCCCCAGATCACTGATATACAGGACCAATTGAGGAGAGATTGGGAAGCCGAAGGTCCAAATTTTATAGCTGCAATTACCCTTAGAGAGTATATAGATGTGCGGATGAAGCATATGCCACGTGGACATGACAGGAACCAGAGCTATGAGCTACAGAAGAAAGTAGGAAAACTTCAGTTACCATATTATGATGGCTCGGGGAAGTCTACAGGAAGAGTTTGGGTTCAAAAGCTTGACACATATTTTCAAATGAACCCTATGCCTGAGGAAGAAGCTATTAAGTATGCAGAAATTCACCTGGATGGGTTAGCACACGAGTGGTGGCATCATGGTATGGTCACTATGGGTCATGCACACATTACCTCTTATGTGGAGTTTAAGGAGAGACTGATTGAATGTTTTGATAGGCCTAAGGATCATACCTTCCCTATGACAGGCAGAAACTTCTATGAGGAGTTTAACAAACATGCTGATTCAATACAGGGAGACATTAGCACATCTTCAGGTAATGGTTTATCTGCATCATCTTCACAGGTAGAAGGGGTTATAGACGTGCAGGTTGAGCCAGAAGGTGATATCACAGGCACACCGGATTGTGCGATTGACACAGGTAGTGATTCCATTACAGTTGGGTTGGATGAAGTTACAGCAGTTGAGGATACTGTCATGTTTGAAGATAGTACAGTTGATCAGAAAGTGAGCATTCTGGACTTTGCAGAAAATGAGTATTAGGCACAGTTGGATACTTCTTCACATTAGATAGAGGCTAGTAGCTCTTTACTTGGTTTGGCAAGCCAGCTAAAGACAAGGGACAAGAATATTCTCACGGCTTTATCTCATCATGACAGGATACATGGATTGATTGAGAATCACATTTGGATGATTCAACTGCAGGGGAGACAGAAAGGAGTCACAAGAGGTTCTTCTTGTGATGACTTACAACAAATCGAGGAAGATGCAGTGAAGGAGGAGAAGGAGGTTGACCGGCTTTTTCATGAGCTGGAGGATACTCGAAATTCCTTGGTGTGTACTCGGTTGGCTCTCCAGGATTCTGAGAGACACATGGACGAGCTTTGTCTTGAGGTGAGTTCAGTTCGGGAGTTAGCGCGTATAGCAGGGACTCAGTTTTCTTTTACAGTCATGTCACATGATGATGATATGAGTATGTCTAGCATTCACACTCTGGATTCAGAGATTGTAGACAGGTGCGTGAAGTCAGTTGGTATTGTTCACATTACTCAGGTGAGAAGTTTACTTGAATTGCCAGCTGGTTTCCATTCATGGATTAGATGTTGGAATCCTTATCTTAGTACTTGGGATCGTTTTGACCAGAGATATCTATCATTCCTTGGTAGTAGTATCTATTGCACCATCATGGACTTGATTAGTAGTTTGCTAGGTGTAGTTCTCATCCATGCCAACAGCTTGTTTGATGCTGGAATTAGTTTTTACACACCTGTGTTGGGCATTGTTCATATATCCAGTCAACCATTCTTGTTGGAATGGGTTGATGATCTCTCAGATATGACAGAGTTTACAGAAGAGTCCCAGGATCTGAGTATTACAGATGATAGCTATTCCGAGGTTACTCCTTTGGACAGTGTACCAGGGATAGAGTATAGGAGTTTGACCAGTCGGCACATTCATGTGTCTAGTCAGCTGAGAGTTGGCGAGCGAGACATTTCTATCACTTGCGACCATTTTGATGTTGCTCATCAGTTGTTGGCAGTTTATGGATGGGGTTCTCCTACTAATGATGAACAGGGAGGAAATTATCTTTCCTTGACAGAGATCCACTCTTTATGGGAGGCTATCCGGATTCTGAGACAAAATTATATGCAGTTGGTAGCCGACAGAGATTATCTTATGGAGTGGGGGAGTACAGCATATGATGCATTATTGGCCAAGGAAGATGAGGTGAGTGAGCTTACTCACCAGCTCGAGGTGACTTCTGAGATTCTTAAGAGTACACAGTTGGCTTTCAAGGAGTCACAGTTTCATTTGGCTAAGGTGACCATGGAGTTAGAGCGACTTTAGTCTTTACCAGATTCTGTACAATCAGGGACCATGGTGTCTAGTGATCCACAGATGTCCATGGTCAAGGTTGATAGAGGTAGTGGAGATGAAGATATATCTGTCCACAACACTAGTATTGGCATATTTGGTCCATTTCCACCGGAGGCAGGTTCAACTGAGTTGGGCGTTGCAGCTGAGCATTGTGATATGTTTGACTTGGAGGGCACAGAGACTAGTGATGTTGTTGTTGATTCTGCACTCTTGGCTATATCATCCTTTGACTTAGTTGATGATCAGTCACAGTTGGTTGTATCACGTATGCAAGATGAGTCTTTGACTGGGATTGGTTCTTTTAACCGGCATTATACTGTAGGATATGTTCATCAGTTTGCTTTTGATCCATGTGTTGAGGAGTTGATGGCAGACAGTTTTGGTTTGGGCTCTCATTTTTGCTATCTACCATGTAATGACTATTCACCATCAACAGTGCATGGGTGTTATGGTTATGAGACAATGACCGATGATCTGCAGAGTTGTGTTAATTGCAGTAGGTGTGCAGTGTGTGGATTCTCTATATTTGGTGCAGTTTCATGCGGGAGTATTCATCGTTGTTGCAGAATTGTAATGTACATTCCACATAGGCTAGTGGGATGTGTTGATGGTATTTACTATGTTGGCAGTTTGGGTTATCTACTCTACTTGGGTTCTGATATTTCGAGACCTTGTTTCTCATGGGTTCCTGACTTTGGAGTTTGGGTGAGTTGTATTCGCCAATTTGATTATGGATTCCTTTTTGTTAATTTTCAGAGGTTGTTGCAGCAGCCTATGTTGACTGACAACAGTATAGTTCATGACTACATTTGAGATCCAGGTGGATTGATTGGGTTGTTGTTCGACCATTGCTTGGGGACAAGCAATTTTGGGAAGGGCGGACTGTAATGTCCCTTTTTTAGCATTCATAGAATGATGTTGTCGTTAGCCTATTTCCCCACGGTCCTGTAGGCTAAATAGGACATTAAAGGGGCTTAGAGGCCATTTGGCCTAGATAGTTTCAGTTGTAGGTCTTTTTGAGGGGTTTTGAGGCAACTTTGGGCATACTTACTATTTATAGTAAGTCATCTTGGATATGGTCGGACATCCAGTGGCAGTGGTATGCCGATGGTAATTGTTTAAAATCGGCAAGAAGACTTGTTTATCATTAATAAGATTTGTTATGCATTGATAAAGCTATTTTATAAAGTTAAATTTAAATATTTAACTTTATTAATGCATATATTATAGTTTGTGAGAAATATTTAAATTAAAAGAGTCTCCTTTATTTTATAACACATTGGAGACATAAGTTACATAAAGGGAGTGATGTTTTATCCCACATTGAGAAAATGAAGAATTCAACTCTTGTGAGAACACTATTAAAGAAAGGGAAGAGCTTCTTTTTAGTATGCTTGGAAATATCAAAGAAATTGGAGAATTTTTTGGAGATTATATCTCAATAGTTTGAAGGACAAAATCCCTTCAAACTAAAAATCTTGATGTCATTGAAAGATATGGTCTTGAGATTCAACATAGTAGCAATCTGAAAAAGCGGATACGAAAAAGCAGTCTGAAAAAGCGAAACCGAAAAAGCAGGCTGAAAAAGCAGGTACGAAAAAACAGTCCGAAAAAGCAAAACCGAAAAAAGTAGGCCGAAAAAGTAATTCAAAAAAAGAAAAGCAGAAGGGCAGCATAGAAGGAAATTATTACAGCCATCTACAACCAGGTTCTTTTGTTAGTATTGTTTTTTAGGGTGTTATAAGCTTTCAGCTGTAAGTGTGCATTATACCAGCATTATCATTTTGTAATCCATGTAAATGCTAAAGTCTTGGTCATATTTCATGAGCATTGTAATTTTCATTGCAATTAAGAAGATAATAGTTGCTGATGTCATTTAAGCAATTTAATATCATTATTTATCAACTAGTTAATTTGCATACCAATTGTTTGTAAAAATGCCAGTTGGTTGTAGGTGTTCATTTCTCATGCTTAGATCATATTTATGCACTAAATATTGTCAAAATTAGTAGCACACTCATGTTAGGTCATTGTGTAGTCCATTTGGAGTCTTCTAGCACAAGATTCTCATTGATGCAAATTGAAAAAGAGTCATTTAAAGCCAGCTGAAATACCATATCAGTCATACGTCCCTTGCATGTGAATTGTTTGATGAAATTCCTTGAGCTTTCATCAGCATTTTTTTGAGAGCAGATTTGAGGAGGGTCATTACAATGGTATCAGAGCTTGCTTGCAAAGTGTTTGACGAAATGTCAAACAACTGAAGTATAAAGATTTTTGGTGTTTGAAGAAGTTATAACCTATTGGGGTTATTACAACTACTAGGTCTCCAATCAGCAAACTTGAAGTTTTGTGAACATTGCCTTTATGGAAAGCAAAAGTGGGTCAGCTTCTTGAAAAATGGACATGATCTGAAGGAAAAACCATTGGAACTTGTACATTCGAATGTCTTTGGCCCCGTCGATGTAAGTTCCTTAAGAGGTGCAAAGTTTTTTGTTACTTTCCTTGATGATTGTACTAGGAAAGCATGGATATATATGATGGCCAATAAATCTGAAGTATTTTCTAAGTTCAAAGTTTTCAAAGCTCTTGTTGAAAATCAAAGAGGTCACAAGATTAAATGCTTGAAAACAGATAATGGAGGTGAGTTTTGTTCACTGGAGTTCGACAATTATTGTGCAGATAATCGTATTTATAGGGTGAAAGTTGTCCCGTACACCCCTCAAAAAAATGGGGTAGCGGAAAGACTCAACAAAACTATAATGGAAAAAGCTCAGTGTATGCTTTCAAATGCAGGTTTGGAAAAAGAATTATGGGCTAAGGCATGTAATACAGTCGTATATCTGATTAATCGGAGTCCTTCAAGGTTGAACTTCAGAATTTCGGAAGAGTAATGGCAAGGCAAAAGAATTTCATACTCTCATCTTAGAGTATTCAGTTGTCAAGCTTTCGTACATGTGCCCAAAGAAAAAAAAGCAAGCTGGATCCTAAATCCAAGCCTTGCATATTCCTTGGATACGGAGAGGATCAATTTGGCTTCAGACTTTGGAGTTTAGCTGATAAGAAAATAATTAGAAGCAGAGATGTAGTTTTTAATGAGAAAGTATTTCCTCATAGATTCCTACCAAAGAATACATCCCTCTATTTGATATGATTAACAATGGTACAAAGTTACAGCATGGGCACTCTGTTAATTCAACACAGACATCACAATCTGGAAACTCATCTTGCTCCTCTATGAACAACGAATGGCAAGTACCAAGACAAAATAATTTGACACAAATTGATACGGTGGATGAAATCTCTTACCCACCGCACAATTGTTTCTCTCCACATGACTATAGAAGTCTTGACAGTCCCAATTCTGTAATAAATGAATACCACGATGGAGCAAATAAGGATCACCATCTCACAGTGGAGACAACGCCTTTTGATCCACACGTTCCCAATAACATGGGCAGGCCCTATGCTACTGTAGAACCGGTTGAAAAACAGAGCCACAACCACATATCTAACAAGTGGCAATACCATGGAACGCAAGGCAATCATAAGAACATGGAAATCGAACCTCCATATAGCGTGGAAAACCTAGAATCTTGTGCCGGTGTTGAAATTTCTGAGGAACAGGATATCAACGGCACAGGCCATGGCTTTAGCAAGAGAGACTATTCCAAATTCAACACACACTTTGGGCACGAGGCAGTCAATCCGCAGGTTGTAGAAGTTAATCCGCAGATTGCAGTTAATCCACAAGTTGCAGTTAATCCGCAGGAAGTCAATCCGCAGGTTGTTCCATGCTTTGGTTCACACGGTCAAGGTAACACTGCAATGGGCATGTATTGATCCCGATAGGAGTCTTCACGGGATCTGTCTAATATACCTCATTTGCAGAAACTCTCCCGTCCAAGGGACTTCATCGTTGAGCAGCCAAATACAATTCCAATGGAATTCGATGACAGACTCTCTCTCCGTCATGAGTCTGGGACGTCTAACATGGATGCAAGAAAGATTAAAGAAAATACAGAGCCCACCAATTCAACTGCTATCAATGGCCAAAGTCCCATGCACGAGTCTTATGATAATCTGTTCTCCAGCAGTGGAGGGGGTATTCAAAATTTGAATCAACGAACCGGACTAACTGGTTCTCCATTTGAATTAGTTCAAATAGAGAACAGAAAGCCCCAAATGAGAAGGTCCACTAGAGAAAGGAGAATGCCGGCTAAATTCTCAGATTATGAGATGTTATTTGCTGAAGAGGCAGAGCCTTCACTTTTGATTTCTGAATTTCAGAATCAACAACTTATAAATTTGCACTCAAAGATGTGAATAGTGAAAAATGGCAAGCTGCGATGCATGAAGAAATGGATTCCTTACTCAAGAATTGAATTTTGGATTTGATCTCTCTTCCGCCAAATCAAAGACCACTCAGGAACAAGTGGGGGTATATTGACTGAATGAGGAAGTGGAAGGCAACAAATGCTTAAAAGCCAAATTGGCGGTAAAGGGATTTGATCAAGAAAAGGGGATGGATTTCAATGAAATCTTCTCACCGGTTGTCAAGATGACTACTATCTGAACTATTCTTGGATTAGCAGCAGCTTGGGATCTTGAGTTAGAACAACTTGATGTGAAAACTGCATTCCTACATGGTGATGTAGAAGAGGAACTGTATATGGAGCAGCCTCAAGGGTTCATAAAGAAGGGACATGAACATCTTTATTGCAGATTAAATTGAAGCTTGTATGGCCTCAAACAAGCCTCAAAACAGTGGTATGTAAAATTTGATCGCTTCATGGCTGAACATAATTTTACAAAATGCGAATCAGACCATGTGTCTACTTCAAGAAACTTCCTAGTGGTGAGTTTGTCATCCTACTTCTTTATGTCGATGACATGTTATTAGCTGGCACAAATAAAAGAATAGTTAATGAGTTGAAGGAGAAATTAGCCAGCAAATTTGCAATGAAAGACTTAGGGACAGCCAAAAAGATTCTTGGCATGACGATCATGACAATCACAAGGGATAGGAAATAGAGGAAAATCACTTTGTCTCAAAAACGATACTTTGACAAAGTTGTTGAAAGATTTGGCATGATTGATGCAAAAGTAGCTCCTATTCTTCTTGCTGGTCATTTCTAATTAAGTTCTGAATTAAACACAAGAAGAAAAAGAATTCATGAAGAAAATTGCTTACAAATCAACAATTGGTAGCATTATGTATGCTATGGTGTCTACTCACCCCAACATTGCTCATCCGGTGGGAGTTGTGAGCAGGTTAATGAGCAATCTCGAAAAAGCTCATTGGGAAGCTATCAAATGGATACTAAAGTATCTAAAAAGCACTTCAGATTATGTCTTATGTTTTGGAGGAAACAAAGTTCAGCTACAAGGTTACACTATTCTGATCTTACCAGAAACTTGAATAAGCGAAGGTCTACCACTGGTTATACCTTCACGTTTGCTGAAGCTACGATTAGTTGGGCTTCACGGTTGCAACATTGCATTGCTCTTTCTTCAGCTGAGGCTGAATACTTAGCTCTTTTCGAAGGTGCAAGAGAAATGATTTAGCTTCAACAGTTGTTTGGTGACTTGAAAGTTCATCAAAGTGAATATAATCTGTTTTGTGACAGCTACAATGCAATCTTCATGGCACATAATCACTCATCACAACGTCGCTCCAAGCACATTGACGCACATGCTCACTTTGTTCGTCATGCAGTCGAAGAGGGCAAGCTGAAAGTTGTCAAGATTGACACCAAGATCAATCCGGCTAATATATTCACGAAGGCTGTCACCAAAGAGAAGTTTGAATGTGCTAGAACTTCTCTTGGACTTGTGAAGAAAAGATAAATTTGGTGTTGTTCTGAAAAATAGTAATTATGAAGGGTTGCATGACTTTCTCAAATGGTAGTAGTTCCGAAAAGTTGTCGCTAAGGATAACAATGATGAAGGGTTATCTCTTTGAAAGTATGCTAATTAGAGAAGGTTGTCACTCTAGTAAATGTAGTAATTGTGAAAGATTGTAAGGTTTTAACATTTTCAAAGAGTAGGAATGATGAAGAGATGTTAATCTAAAAGGTTGTAACTTGTGATTATTGCAAAGTGGGGCCATGATCAAGAAGCGATACTCCCTCCCACATTGGAAGATCTAAAGAGAAGAAGGTTTCAATTGAGGAGGATATTCAAGGGAGATATATTTTGGAGAACAATGAATTATAAAAGAGATCATTCAAATCATTCAAGGGCCACTTGTGATTCTTCATTTGTGCCATGAAAATAAATTCTTCAATCGTACACCAATCATTAATCCCTTAACATATCAAGCAAACAATCAATGAACAAAATCAAACAAAAAGTTATCAAATCCACATCTAAGAGAGTATATTTGATACTCAAAATCAAATCTTGATATACAATAGCCTATAGCAGAAATTTTTTATTAAAAAAAGGTATACTTATGCGCGATGTCTATGATAGTATGCAATTTGGTGATATGGTTATGCATTTATTATGTTTGATATATAAATTGGACGATATAATTATAGATTTATATGTTATTTATTTAACTATATCTTACTAATGGCGGTAGCAGAAAGGAAAGTGAACATTATAATTTAAATGATGTTTATTTGGGAAGACATAGTTTAACAAAATAGGGTATATGGAGAGATTAAAAGATACCCAAGAATCTCCTAATGCTTTACCTTCCCCATCTTGTAATGCAACAACCCAAGTGAAAAATTTGGAGGAGGATCCTTGTCTTCTCAGTTGAGGAGGGCAAGCTCCTTTTCTTGGGGTTAGTTCCTTCCTCCTTATGTGTGACACTACTTCCATCTACTTTCCATATATTTAACAAAAATATTAAATTGAAAAATTCTAAAAACTTGAATTAAACTTAAGATATTTATTAATAAATAATTTTAAAATAATTATTTTATCACATTGTAGAATTTTTTTTTATTAGATTTGATTTCCATCCTCAATCTAATGTAAGTAGTAAAAAAAATGTACAAGAGTTAATTTAATATGAGCCATTTTTTATAGCAGTAACAAATAGCATTAAGACAGTCAAAATTAAGGTTTCCATTCCAAGATAAAGCTAACACCTAATACTAACCCTAAACCAATATCTTATCATAATATGCATTTAGTCATATCTAGACCCTAACTATAATCCTAATATTAACTTCAGCTCTAACCCTGACCCTAACAAAGGTTATGTATCAATAATCAAAGATCAAATCTATTCATTTTAATCTATGTCACAAGTTAGTTGTTTTCTTATATTGTAAAAATGTTTAAATGAACAATGAAGGATCCTATGGTAGTTACAAGGAGAAACTCAACTATTAATCCATGACTATTATAAAATTCTATATGTGATTATCATTTTCCTTTAATCATAAATATTGTACATCATTTTGGTACAAGTGTTGGTACTACATCATGGCAACTATACTCCTCCACCATGGATAAATTAAATTTCTTGTTGCCAATCAACATGTAGTATGATGATAGTTGTCTCCTTAGTGAGCTTAGTTAAATGCTATAAACTGACTTATTTATCACGACAGTGGGTTGCACACTCACATACTATCAAGTTAGCATGAATTTTTTACCATAACCACTCTACATGAGTGTGATGAACACTTTTAAACAAACTTGTAAGGAAACACAAGGCCATAGATAGAAGTTGTATATGTTGGATGTAAAACCTAATAGTCATTCAATTTCCCTCCAATAACCCTTGGTCCTTCGCATTTCAATTAATGTTGTTATATTGCTTATAAAACATATTGTATGTCTCTGACTATGTTGGATAAGTGAGTAACATTGCCTTTCTTGAGAGAAGATATGGCCATATACGGTGAACCACTATAAAATTCATGGTGTGTTGGATTTTTATTTTTTTATCAAATTAAATTTTAAATTTTCTCTAATGGTATACATCTAAGATGTAGGTTGTTAACTTGCTCATTTCCATCTACGGTGATCACTAATGGATAAGTCCTAAATCCTACCCAAGATATTAATGCCCCTACTTGATTGTGTGCTGTACTTGTAGATTGTTAGTCTTACTCGATTCATTGCTAGATGGATTTTGTCTTAGCATGTGGACCTTACTACCAACAACATGCAAGCAATGGATACATCATGGCTCTAGAGGCTCTAACAAGTTTTGTTATCGCATATTTTCCAATGACTCTCACTTAGTCATTTGATGGACTATGCTAAAAAATAGTCTCTGGGTAAAAGCACAAACCTATGTCACCTTTTATAAAGGAGAAGTGATAATCAGAATTTAAAGTCTTCAACTTTAACGAAATAAAAGTGGCATTTGTGCTTAGAATTTGAAGATGATGTAAACTAATGAAATGTGTAAAATTGGATGAAGTTTATGTCTATGATTTTTTTTTTTTTAATTGAGTGAAAATTTTATTTATTTTTGAATTTTTAAAGTGTATTTTTTAATTTTTTTAAAATACTAAAAATATAGAGTTTTTTTCCTATCAAACAAATATATGCAAATGTTCATATTTTGGTTTGATTTTGGAATATGTTAGAGTTAACATGTATACCTAGTGCACTGAAAAAGAAAAATTGAAATTCGGCTAATATTTTTGAAGTTATAACTGGTCAAAGTCAAAGTTATCAGAAATTGACAATTCTTTTCTCCCGTCAAACTTTTTCCATAATCTACACTTTTTAGAAACAAATTACATATTCTTGAAGAAGACTCTCTCCTCTAGTGCAACATTAAAAAATAATAAATTTTTAACATGATTTACTATTTTTTTCTTATTTTTGAATAGACATCTTCCTGAATCTTACGATACCTACTTGTAATATTTTTAAATTATAACATATTATTCATAATCAAAATTTTTTAAAAATTATATGACCATAATCGTGACTCTGAGAACTACAAAAATATATTTTTAGTTTTTAAAAAAATTTCAATTTAGTAGTTCAAATTGGCCTTCAAAGTGAGATGTTTACAAAAGTTTTGATTTTTGCTTGTTTGGCTGCCACATAGGATGCCACATAGACTGTTTCAGCCGGAACTGTTTCGGCCGAAATTGTTCCGGCCGAAACCCCTGTCGACAGATTAAACTGCTAGTGGTTAATGTCACTGTTTGATATAAAATAAAATTATTTTTTTCTTTTTAAAAAAAATTAAATATACAGAACAGGAAAAATTGGAAGAGGATTTTCAAAAGAAGATTTAACTTTGAAGCAATTTTTAACAACTATTCTATGGATTTAATCAATATTGCAAAGGATTGAATATTTTGAAGGTGCTTTTTTTCTCATCTACTTATTTTTACTTTTATTTATTTTATATTTTGTTCAATATAAAATATCCTTTTGTATGAACTTTCATTTTTTCATCCTTTTTCATACAAAACATAAAATATAAAACATAATCAAAAAATATAAACCATAAGCTAAACATTTTCGTGATTCCAAAAAAAAAATTTCCACCTAGTTGTATACTTTCAGTTGTAGATTTTTCTGAGAATTATACATTTGCACCACATACAGAGCTCCAAGGCCAATATTATCATTCTAAACAAGTTGCAATATTTGTGCAAGTGACCCTATAGACATGCACAATTTGAGGTGGATCAGATAGAAATATTGGATGAAAATGAACACATCATCATCAAAGAGGTTCATTTCTATATTAGTGATGATAAAGTTCATGATAGGAGTTATGTGGCTCATTGTTTTGCAATGTTCTCTGAAGATCTCAGAAATCGTGGAATAAATGTTTCAGAGCACTGGATTTGGTCTGATGGATGTGCAGGTTAGTATACACAAAATAGTTACACATTTATTTAACTTTATTTTAACTTATATTTATTTGGACATGTCTATTTCTATTTGATATATGTACACGGATAATTGTAGATACTTATCATGTTTCATGTTCATAGTGCAATTCAAATTTGCAAAAGCATTTAATTGGTTAGCAATGCAACATGCTAGAACCAATGTTAGGTTTTTATGGAATTTCTTTGAAAGTGGACACAGAAAAGGGGAGCATGATGGAGCAGGAGCATTTATAAAACGTGCGCTTTGACAACATGAACTTGTAAGTAAATATATGCATTTTTTAAATGTGCATGTTTAATACTCTAGTAGCATATATTTTTAATTTTATATATACATGCATATTGTATGTACATACAGAGAATAGGATAGAGAGCGCAAATCAAATTGTTGAATGGTGCAAAGTTCATTTTGCTACTCGAGATACCGAAAATAATAAGCGTTACTTTTGGGAGGTGAAAGGTGAACTAAGTTATATTTATTTTTAATGTATTTTTCAAATCAAGTTGAGTTTTTAATTAAATATTTATTTTGAAATATGACAATTACTTTTTGTATTTGTAACAGATATAGATCGATCTAATCCTTACAATTGTGAAACGATTCCTGGTATTAGAAGTTTACATCAAGTGATGACTACAGGAAACCATAAACCTCCAGTAATTAAAGTAAGAGAGAAAACATGTTTTTGTGATGACTGCATTAAGGACAATCTAGTGAGTGCATGTGAAAATATTAGGAATGGATATGTTTCACATTGGGATTTGAAGGAGATAGTTAGAAAGCCTCCTTTTGAAGATGTTGACATTGACATTGACATTCATGATCCTGTATATTCAGCTGATTATGAGCGCATTTCTAATTTAGTTATGGCAGGTTTGTGTGCATATATACATATATATAAATTAATATACATGTATATTTGTTTTAAAATTAATTTATATTTATCTATATTTTTATATATATGCAGGAGATATTTTTACAGTTCAAGCCTTACCAGATAATGCGAAAAATGTGGACTATTATCTTTTAAGATGCACAAAAGCAAAACACAAGTTGTTAGAAGGAACTATAGATGTTGATCAACAGTCATATCCAATTGGATCAGTTGTTATTGAAGGAACATATTATCAACAAACAAGGGTAATTTATAGTGGTATTGAATTTATTGAATACAAGCCTGGAGAAAAGGTTTTACATTACAGTAACCATATTATAGCAACCAAATTACAATTTGAAGCAATACAAAGAAAATGACGTCATGGAAATCAAAAGTGGAAATTGCCTATTGAAGAGCATGAAAAACTTCTAGAGATAATAAAAAGTAGAGAGGATCCTAAAAATACATTGTTTGTGGAGCTCTAGTTTACCTATGTACTTATTGTGGAGTTCTAGTTGAGCTATGCCTGTATAGCTCTTATACTTTCATATTTAATATTGATAGGATATTTTTTTTATAAATTTTTGTACATTGGATCATTTATCTTGGATATGCAAAATTAGACATGTATTGTTATTTTTATTTAAATTTGAAATGGATATCTCATTTAAGACCACCTCTTAGGACCTCCCCTTAAGACAATCTATTAGAATCTCCCCTTAAGACCACCTATTAGAACCCTTAGTACCACCTTTTACCTGACCTCTCCTTAAGACAACCCCTTTAGTATTTGTATGCATTTATATGTACATTGTTTATGTTTTCTTCCATATGATTGTTAATGTTGTTATGTATTTATGTACATATAATCTTTATATGTTCTTATATGATACATTCTTTATGTTTGTATATTATCGTTATGTTCTTGCATGTATTAACTTTTACTAATTAAATATTGTAACATGCATTCTTTAGGTCATACTCTTTATATGTTCTTACATGTATATGTTATATGAACTATGTTACATATTACATACATTATATTTTATTAATTAAATGTTGTTAATTATAGTTAATTAAGAATGTATGTCATTAAATATAGTTAGTTATAGTTAGATTAAATATAGTTAATTAAGACATGTCATTAAATAGAGTTAATTAAGACATTAAATATAGTTAATTAAGACATGCCATTAAATAGAGTTAATTGTTAAGACATTAAATATAATTAGATTAAATATAGTTAATTATAGTTAATTAAGGCATGTCATTAAATATAGTTAGATTAAATATAGTTAATTATACAATTAATTAAGACATGACATTAAATATAGTTAATTATACTTAGATTAAATATACAAAACTTAATTATACTTATATTAAGACATGTCATTAAGTATAGTTAATTAAACTTAAATTAAGGCATTAAAAATAGTAACATGTATGTATAAACATGAATATTGAAAACATATACATATGTATATTAACTTTTATTAATTAAATGTTGTAGTTCATGCATTCTTTCTAGGTGATCATAGTCTTTATATGTTCTTATGTACATGTATATGTTATATTCTTATGTACATGGACCATTAAAATTATATAATTAATTACACTTAGATTAAGGCATTAAGATGAATAACATATAGAAACATGTGCATAACACATACATAAGTTACATATAGATTAAGACATCAAAAGATCAATAAGATAGATGTGTACATTAAAAGATCAATAACATACATGTACATATATCTGGAGAATATAATGTACCCATATCAAATGTATAAAAATAGATCATGTATCAAATGTCTGAAAATAACATATAAAACATCATTTAGTGTCCATGATATAAACAAGTATATGAAAATAACATATAAAACATCAAAGTGTCCATATAAACCATGTATCTGAAAATAACATATAAGACATCAAAGTGTCTAGATATAAAATGTATGTATATGGAAATAACATATAAAACATCAAAGTGTTCATATAAATATGTATCTAGACATAACATGTGTGTAATAAAATAAAAGGCCACATATGATCTAATCAGCTACACCCCCCCTCCTGATCCTGGGCCTTGTCCCCAAAAGGATCTATCAGCTACATCTGAACCCTGTGTCAAATGATAACTTGAACCATTTAATTATGTGTATAGACAAATTATATCAAGATCTACCTGTATATAAATCAAATATATATATATATTTAAATTGTAACATACCTGGGACTTACGACATGTAGGATCTGTCGATGTCTGCAGATCAACAAAATGTAACATACTATCACTCAAACCCTATAACACATACACAAACACACACATATACATAAATTTAAACATATAGACATATTATTTACTATAATAAAAATAAATCTAAACATATAGAGATATTTACCATAGCATTATGTAATGCTCTACTGATCTTACTGATATCTGAATCATGTAATGAAAAAATAGTATCAGCGTCCAAGTCAATAGTGCAGCCCTAATCTGAAAGCATGGAAGTAAATAGACCAGGTTGTCTAGCACTAAGATCTTGAGTGGGGAGGTGTTGTAGGGTCCTAAGTAGTTAGGGTTGGTGTTGTAGCTTGGGATTGTGTAGTAGCAGGAGTAGTAGAAGGTGCAGGAATGTCCTCCCACCTCTGTGAATCCTCTAGGACTGTTGTATGTGACAAAATAAGACTAATCTAAGAGCTCATGTCATGAAGTGGAATCCCTGAGAGTGTAGATAATGCTCGATATGCATCTAAAAGATCAAATGCTAAATATGATTCCAAATGATGCAATGCATCCACCTCTAAGACTGCAGAAATATCTACAGGAGAAGGTATGTCTGCAACTCCATAATCATCATCAACAGATGGGCTAGATGATGCAGCTGTGGGAGTGGTACCTCGAGACCGTAGTATATATCTACTACATCGATCAGAAGAAATCTCGTGTAACTGTGTGGTGACGGTTGCGATGCTCGAAAAAATCTGTGTCCTAATTGTGTCATCAGGAACACTCTCACCTGCAATAGCCATCTGTGGACCTCTCGGCATAACAAAAAAGTTTGGACCCACCATTACCCATTTGTTAATGGGTGTAGGAGTGTCCACAGGTCTAAATCTGTTAGAAAGTCTCCCCTGACCCTGCCCAACATGCCCTCGATAATCTGTATAGTCAACATCGTAGTGTAAATGAAATTTTGCAAACAATTGTTTGCAGAAATATAGAGGATACTCATCCTTCTGTGGCCAACCAATGAGGATATATCAATGGTGCGACGAGTGGATTAGTACACTTCATCGTAGAGTAGCCTCTGACTCTGCGACGATCTATATAAGATGGAAACATGGATTTCACCATGCCGGTGTAAACCTCAATGTCAATCTGTGTGTACTTCACAGTACCAGTGACATTGTGAGATAAAGAAGAATAAAATGTCTCAATGCTCATATCATCAAAAGGGTTGTATGATTCAACTGTCTGAATCATACGAAATAATTCCTCTCTCATCGTTGTGACCTTCTCCCTATTGGGGAGGGTGATAGAAGAGGAAAGTGAGGTATCCAAAACCTGCCTAGCACGAGATAATCTCGCAACTGTATCTCTAAATAACTGTTGTCTATCATGAGTGGAGGAGATTGATCTGCGTGCTGTACCAGACTCAGCACTCTAACCCCCACCACAAACACTGGCATCCCCTAAGGATGCAAGAGCACGATCCCCAAAATCAGATGCCATAATGTATATATGAAAATAAATACGAGGATATGAATGTGAAGCTATAAGAGTGATAAATATCTAGAGATTTGCACATGCATATATATACAAATATAAACATACAAGTGTATTTAAATTAAAATAATTAAAAGTTAAATTTAATTTGAAACACACATACATATAAATACACAACATTAAATGTATGGTGCTAAATTCAATCATGTAACATGTATGTATTTTTAAACAAATTATCTTAGAGACCGTATCTAATGTAAATTGTAACGTGCTCATGCAAATGTGAAAAATAAATATTTGTACATGTACATGTGTATATGCGATAAAAATAAAATAAAATTTCTTGATTAAATGATAACTAAGTGTACACATGTAAACATGCAATAAAAATATATAATTCCTGACTAAATTCTAGATTTTGATGTAAATGCTTTGATGATTATGGGGAGTGTAGATGAGAGTTAGGACATAGGGATAGAAAAATTTGTTACTAGATAAGCAAATGAGTTTAGTTAGCAAATGTTAGTTTACAATTTAGAATGCATGACTTAATTTAGTAGTTTGAATTAGAGTTAAGAATGTTAATAAAGTAAATGGGATATAGTTTTATTAAGGTTGATAGTAAGGTCAGTCTATCATGTGCTAGTAAACATATGAATACCTATTAGAACCTATAATAGACATAATGACCTAGTAGGAGTCCCTAGGTCCCCTTAACAGATATATGAATAAAAATACCTAGAAATGTATCATAAGAGGTCGTTATGTGTCATTTGGTAATGTAAGAATCATCATTACCTAATAAGACCTATTATATCCTAATAATACATATTAAAACTTATTAGAACCTATAAAAAATAGTATGACCTATTACGACTCCTATGTCCCCTTAAGACACACATGTATGGATAACGTACTGAAAAATGCAACATAAGTGATCTTAATGTGTTGTTTGGTAATGTAAGACTCATTATTACCTGACAATACCTATTATGTGCTAGTAAACATATGAATACCTATTAGAACCTATAACAGACGTAATGACCTAGTAGGAGTCCCTAGGTCCCCTTAACATATATATGGATAAAAATACCTAGAAATGTATCATAAGAGGTTGTTATGTGTCATTTGGTAATGTAAGAATCATCATTACCTAATAAGACCTATTATATCCTAATAATACATATTAAGACTTATTAGAACCTATAAAAAACGGTATGACCTATTACGACTCCTATGTCCCCTTAAGACACACATGTATGGATAACGTCCTGAAAAATGCAACATAAGTGATCTTAATGTGTTGTTTGGTAATGTAAGACTCATTATTACCTAAAAATACCTATTATGTGCTAGTAAACATATGAATACCTATTAGAACCTGTAACAGACGTAATGACCTAGTAGGAGTCCCTAGGTCCCCTTAACATATATATGGATAAAAATACCTAGAAATGTATCATAAGAGGTTTTTATGTGTCATTTGGTAATGTAAGAATCATCATTACCTAATAAGACCTATTATATCTTAATAATACATATTAAGACTTATTAGAACCTATAAAAAATAGTATGACCTATTACGACTCTTATGTCCCCTTAAGACACACATGTATGGATAACGTACTGAAAAATGCAACATAAGTGATCTTAATGTGTTGTTTGGTAATGTAAGACTCATTATTACCTAACAATACCTATTATGTGCTAGTAAACATATGAATACCTATTAGAACCTGTAATAGACGTAATGACCTAGTAGGAGTCCCTAGGTCCCCTTAACATATATATGGATAAAAATACCTAGAAATGTATCATAAGAGGTCGTTATGTGTCATTTGGTAATGTAAGAATCATAATTACCTAATAAGACCTATTATATCCTAATAATACATATTAAGACTTATTAGAACCTATAAAAAAATAATATGACCTATTACGACTCCTATGTCCCCTTAAGACACACATGTATGGATAACGTACCGAAAAACCTAACATAAGTGATCTTAATGTGTTGTTTGGTAATGTAAGACTCATTGTTACCTAACAATACCTATTATGTGCTAGTAAACATATGAATACCTATTAGAACCTATAATTGACATAATGACCTAATAGGAGTCCCTAGGTTCCCTTAACATATATATGGATAAAAATACCTAGAAATGTATCATGAGGTCGTTATGTGTCATTTGGTAATGTAAGAATCATCATTACCTAATAAGACCTATTATATCCTAATAATACATATTAAGACTTATTAGAACATATAAAAAATAGTATGACCTATTACGACTCCTCTGTCCCCTTAAGACACAAATGCATGGATAATGTACCTAAAAACATAGCATTTAACTGATCTTAATGTGTTCTTTGGTAATGTAAGACTCATTATTACCTAACAATAACTAGTTGTTAAAATGAACATCATGAATATCGGTTAGTAGAGTGCCTATGTTATGGTTAGAATGTGGTATGGGTTATGATTGTAGTTAATAAAGGGTTATATTAGAAGGTGTATTTAATGTCAAAATTAATTTCACTATAAGAGATTATTGTTTCACCTGTAGATCCATCAGGTTATGTTAGAAACTGAACAATGTCCCCTAAAGGTTTGCTACATTTTTTACTAATGTTTTTCTACATTTTTTACCTCATGTTTTTCTATATTTTTTAACTAATTTTTTTGACATTTTTACCTAATGTTTTTCTATATTTTTACCTAATGTTTTTTTACACTGTTAACTAATGTTTTCCTACGTTTTTATCTCATGTTTAACTACATTTTTGTTAACAAATTAATTTAAATACCATTCTAAAACAATCTAAAATTATTAAATTAATTACAATAATTTAAACATATTAAAAAATAAATATTTTTAAATATTTCACTCACAAAATAGGTAAAAAACAACTACTTTAAGTGCAATTAACATTTATTAATCAAAAAACACATTAAATTTTTTTTTAAAGTAGGGAGAAAAAAGCCACTAACCAGTTACGGCCGAAACACTTGACCTGCTCTCCGAGAACCTAGGAACCACAATAGTCAAAATGATAGCCACAAGAGGTTTACGATGGTTTTATTACATTGCAAGGTTTCGGCTGGAATCGTTTCGGCCAAAACGGTTTTGGCTAGAACAGTACAAGCCACGTAGGCGCGTGTAACCACCACGTATGTTCGGTTGAAACTGTTCTGACTAAAACTGTTCCGGCCGAAACACCTAATGATATCACAAAGGGTGACACAGGTTTGTGCGTCCACCCCTCTAATAAAGAATATACATGTAAAGAATGGCTACAACCTCATAATCTAGATTTTCCATATCTTGATTCTAGATATGCTAACTCAAGGCTTTAAAAGTAGGTCTTGTGCATGGTAGACATTGGTCTATGTGTCTACTCTATGTCTCTTCACATGCCATAGAATCCATTTGGATGGAATGAATCATGTGCATCCATGTTGGTTGGAAGAGCATTGCACCCCAATGTGAACAATGACAAGATCATGATGAGGATTTAACATGACCTTGCAATATGCTTCCATGAAATATTCACAATTAAACCATGTTGGTAAACAAAATTTTCACTTAAAAATACATGATTTAGCCCCAGTGAAACATGTGGCAAATCAATTCCTCCAACAGTTTAGGCCCTTGATAGTCGGCCTTCCTCTACAATTAGAGGGGCAACTTCCTCGTAAGATATTTTTATTTATTTTCAAATAAAGATGATTACAACTTAGAAGATAGAAAGGAAATTATTGATGACAAATGCACCACATGACTTCAAAGTTTCCCTAAAATTGATGTAAACTGCTAATGAAAACAAATAAGGACTACACTTGAAAGCTATCATCAACACCCTACTAATTCAATGATTCATGAATATTTACACAATACCATGAAAATACTCATTACAGAGAATCAACACTTTAACAATTTAGAAGTATGGAAAAATGGTGCAGGGGCCTTCAGTCCTATATAAGGTGGGCAGACATCAAGGAGGATAATATAGAAGGTCAATAAGTGCCAAAGTTGACACATGATAGTTTAGGCAATCTCAAACATGCATTTAGGCAAGTTGTTTACATGTTGTAATAAGGTTATAGGAAAGTCAAAGGTTAGTCAACAATTGGTCAAACATTGTGAGTTAACCAAAAATCTCCATTTTTATGTTTTATAATTTTTTACATATGTTGGTATAGTTTTGAAGGCATGTGGAGTCTTTTATTTGAAGTTTGTGTAAAAGTTGTAAAAATTGTAATAAAAGTTTTTGATTAAGTAAAACAGGTTTTATAGGGATCTTGAAACCCAAAAGTTTTTACATAAAATCTAAAATAGAAATAAAAAGTAAGGTCCAGCAACTATGCATATGCTTATAAAAGGCCAAAACCAAAATATACTACCCTAGATAAGGACGGGACAAAAAATGAAAACAGAAACTATTAGTTCTCCCTATCTAGAACCTGCAGAGTCTCTGTAGCTTCATCGGCCCTCCGGTTGTTCACACCCACTTGGTCCTAGTTCTGATCATCAGTCGCTCCCCTAGACTCTTTCATTTCTTCCTCAGCTTGCCCAAAGTACATACTGGCCTTATCTTCTTTATCCCCTTCGAATCGAACATTCTTCAGTGATTCACCCAAACTATTGATATTCTCATCCAGGGTGTTCAAAGTTGCAATCACCTGATTAGCTAGGTTCTGATTAGAAGTCTCCATCCTTTGAACTCTTTCTTCGACTTTTGAGATTTGATCATCCTAATCTACATGTTATCCCTAGTCATTGCTTCTCATCTGGTCGTTCTTCTAGCTTCTTTTCTCCTTGAGCTCTTCTATCTCATGAAATAGCCACTTGATAGAGCAAAAATTATCTATCATATTGTTTTTAGCGTTATTGAGTAGATTGAGCCCATATTCTCTCGCATCATCAAAAATTGCAACCAGAGACGGGTCAATAAGTTCATTGAAATGGATTTTTCCATCTTTATCCTCCATCACTTGGGGGTTCATATCTCCTTGACAATCCCCATCGTCGTCATTTTAGTGTTGAAATTTCTCCATGATGTCCTCCTACCTTTCAAAGCCATCTCCCCACTGTCTTCCACCAGAAGTTCAATCTTCCCGTGTGGCGAAGAAATAGAAGGGATAGGGTCCGAAACCTCAGGAGTCTGGCCTTTTGTTTCTTCCAACAACAAAGCCTCCTCGGCCTTCCTTTTCTTGGGGTTCCCTAGCATAACAGTCGTATCCTCCTCAACCTTCTCACTGTCCTTCCCCTTCATCTCTTCCTTCGACTCCGTTTCCTCTTCTTCAGCAATATGCTCCTCCTCCTAATCCTCAGACTTGGGGGGATTGGGGATTAAGCCCCGAGGGATCTTTCTACTAGGAACAATGCTGACAGAGGAAGAAATTTTCTCCCCATCCTTAGACTTCTTGCCTTTAGAGGGAGTATTATCCTCATCTTCCGAGTTTATGCTTTGCACTTCCTCATAATTTGAGCTCTCATTTTCCTCAGATACATTCCCAATTTCACCAAGGGATTTGCCTCTGGTCTGAGCCTTTAGGTACTCATAGACCAAAAGGAGCAAACCCTCATTAAGGGTTGGGTTTGTAGTAGGTTTCTTTTTAAAACCCTCAATGCCCTTGCTCATTGAAGTGAAAAGATAAAAA
This sequence comes from Cupressus sempervirens, assembly GCA_028749045.1. Classification (NCBI taxonomy): domain Eukaryota; kingdom Viridiplantae; phylum Streptophyta; class Pinopsida; order Cupressales; family Cupressaceae; genus Cupressus; species Cupressus sempervirens. The sequence continues at coordinate 577,381,870 of CM053789.1, read as the reverse complement.
GGGAAGGAAATTTTTATGCCATGCCTAGAATGATTTAACAGAATGAAGTGATGTCTTCTGACCCTATCGAATCTAGTATCCATAGATATATATTCGATAATGACCCTTAAGACATACCTCCAAAGCTTTTTAATTGAATCTGTTTCGTAGTATGTCTCAGTCTTCATGAGTTTCTTCCTTTCATCCTTGTCCTTCACAAAGTCTTTGGCTGCATTAGCCAACATTTTCTTGTCTCTGAAGAAGTTTATTCCCTCCAAGGGGATCCCCGTGACCTGGGCTTTCAATTCCACATTAACCTGATGAGTGACCCCATCGATTTTTACACATCCATCCTTCCATGATTTCACCATAATCTTAGTAATCTCTTTATCAAAACCATGGAGTTTTTCCATGAATCTCATAATACCACCCTTCTCCAGCTTATGGCAGACCTTAGAGCTTTTCCTCTAATTCTTTGCCTCCCCCATTGGATCCTTCCTACTTCTCTCCCCTACCATAATGTCCTCTAGTTCAAAAAACCTACACCTGCTCATTGTTCTCACATAGACTTCATCTTCCTTCAATTTTTGAGCCCCAAATAATTTTTTACATTTGGAAAATAAAATGGTTGAAGGCAAATCAACCCATAAAACATGCCACACGTACTTGATATGATGGAAAATTAATACCTTCACATGGTTTTCATTTACGCTTTGTCTGATGTGCAATCTTGCAAATCTTACTATAATTAATATTGGATTGCCTTCGTACTTCCCTGGATACAATCCAACAAGATTAAATCTTTCATGGCCCCTAGAAAACTCTCTGTTATGCCACATCAATGCTGAGTTTTTTACTACTGATTCATTTGCAAACTAGTCCGCGGGTGAGTTGGCATTCTTGTAGACATGGCTAATGTGGACCTTGTTAAATTTGCCCAGGTTAGATTTAATCTCCTCCACCACATTCCCGATGGTCTAAGAGGGAAAAGATTGACCATTCAAGCAATTAATAATATTTAAAGAATCCCCCTCCAACCAAAGGTTCTCGATCCCAGAAGCTAGGGCCAATTTGAAAATGTGACAAGCTGCACTGGCCTCAACAAAATGGTTTGACTGAGTCCCAAGAGGGAAAGAAAAAGCCGCAACACCGCTCCCATGACTATTTCTAATAATTTAGCCATAGCCAGTAGGGTCAGGATTCCCTTTGGCTGCCTCGTCAAAGTTGGCTTTATGCCAGTCTTCAGGGGGAAAAAGCCATATAGCCTCCTGTCTTTTCCTTTCCCTGTCATTTTTCTTTTCTATGTTGTTTCCTCCTTCTTCTATGTCTCCTCCCTTTCTAATAGAAAAATTCTCCTTCATTGAACCTTCAATTCTCTCTACAATAACAAATGCAGGGGATTCCCTGTCTCTGAAGATACGATTATTTTGCTCTTTCCATATTCCCCAACAAAAGTGCAGAAGAGACCAAGAGCATAACATTTGAGTCTTCATTCCGATGTGCACACTTTTCCATTTTCTGAAGAACTCTTGGATGTTAGCCAGGATACACCAACTGACCCCATAGTCCCTGGTCAAAAGATTCCAAACCTCGAAGGAGTAGGGACAATGAATAAAAAGGTGGTTAACCGTCTCCAAATCTTGCTTGCAAAGGCAACACCTATTAGGAATAATCTGACCTCTCTTTGCCAAGTTATCCAAAGTAAGAATTTTGTCTTGGAGAAGGAGCCAAAAGAATATGTTAATTTTTGGGGTAAGACCAAAAATCTAGGCCTTGGCCCAGATGGATTTCTCCAATCTATCCGACTATGAGAAGTAACCTGAAGCAATAAAAGTTGTCATGCAATTTTTTTGCAATTTTCTTGCAATATGGAAGTCTAACAGTTAGATCATCATTTGGATCGAACATGGAAGGAGGAAGTTGTAAGGTCAAGGTTTGTGACCTATAAATTGATTATCTTCAACCTAGTCAGGGGTTGGAATAGTACTATATGGATCTAGAATGAAATAGTAATCTTTTTGGTGGGAAAAGCATGCACAGTCAGATTGTATCTCTCAAAAAAAATTGTTTACAAAATATTAACCAGTTGTTGTTATGTTTATAAATTTGGGTTTTTGAGGATTGATGAAGGCAATAACTTTTTTTTGTCGAATAGGAGAAAGTGGTTTTAGTTTTTTATTTTATTAGGCATGTTGTTTACCCTACCTTGCAACAAGGATTTGAATGAAAATAACAAGTATCTACTAATTCCCATGGTAAAAACTCTTGATTCTTGGTGAATAGAAAGGTATAAGGATGGGTTAGACATCCTTGGTTTGTTTTTTAATTACTTCCACTTATATGTGTTGTTCCTTTAACATCTGTGTCTCAACAGTCTAACTGTGGATGTACTAACAGACTGAGATTACATCATAGAGATCAAATAAGGAGTCATAGAGGTTGGAGCTTCAATGGATGGTAAGGGCTAAGGATGTCAGTAGTGATGGGAGAAGAAAATCCATCGTGGGTTTCAAGGTTGGGAGCCTAAAAGACCAAATAGTTTGTTTAAGCCTAAAAGCCTAAAAACTAGGGCTCGAGGGTTAAGGTGCCAAAGGAAGTGATACAGAGCTTATTTTTTGGAATTAACTAGGTCTTATGATACTATGAAGGATTCTATAAAAAAATTTGGAGGTTGTTTGTAAGTTACTTTATTTTGGTGCTAATTTGTTAAAACAAGGCTAGTAGGAAAGTGCCCCTATTAGGCCTCCTAGTGTAACTTGTAGATTTGGCTTAGGAAGAAGCCCAAAACCTATCATATAGTCACGAGCCTTGGTGGAAGAGTAGAGAAGGATGTATTGGTGTGTGTGGAAGCTTGAGATCTTGGAGTGTGCAAGGGAGTGAGGTGTGTGAGAGTTTGTTTTCTTGTTGAAGGCTTTAGGCTACTTGGAAGATAGGGAAAGGATTGAGAGGGTGAAGTTGGTGTGTGAAAGAGATCAATCACCTCTACCCTAGTCTTGAGTAGGTCCTAGGAAGGGATAGTAGGATATCCTTTGGGAATTATACCTCTTACTTGCATCAAAAAAGAACCCAAATGCATGTTCCTTTATTTCCTTGCACCAAGAACATAATCAAAAAATTTGATTACAAAGACAACCTTTGTATACACTTTCCAAAAATTGTCTTATCACAAAACTCTAACATAAGTGTTCCCTTATTCCAAAATTAAAAAATTCCTTCTTACATTGATATTTAGGAATTTATAGTCATTCTAGCTTAACTAACTTTTTGGGTTCGTAACCACTCAAAATGTTAGATTTTGGACTACCACGAAGATGGTTCATAACCAACTCTAAATTTTAAAGAGTGAAAACTAAAATTTTAACTTATGAGTCACAACAAGTGATAATGTCAATTTCACAAAACCATAACCCAAAAATGCAATTTACTGATTGGTCTTGCTAATGTAGCCTTCTATCTTTATCTGCCTCTTCTTCGTTTGTCATCACTTCACCCGCTGAATAGTTAAATGTCTACAAGGTAGTCATGCCTTCAAATTGAACTTGGATTCTTTCCTCTATCCATGAGTAACCTTTATATCCAGTTTAAAACATTAGCTTCCATTGAGAACTTCATCTCACCATAGCACACACATCAATCTTGAATTATTTTGGGTTATTTTGAAAGTTTGCAATCTTATGGTGATCATTCCATTTCATGGCTCTTGAGATCATTTAATCTTGGTACATGAAGATGTTTTAATTATGTTTCGAGAGTTGGAGGAATCACAATGTTTTGGATCCAATGTGAATTTGGATATGATCAAGATCTACATCATTTGGATTACTGATATAACTACAATAGTATTTGAACTTTAGGTAGTTGGCAACAAATGTTTTATGATGTGCAACCTTTAAGAACTGCATTTGTGAAGACATTCCTTTAAACATATCCTATGCTCAGTTGCATTTGATAGAAATCCATAGTATGAATTTTGAAAGTCATTGTAAACTTGAACATACATAACTTGTGCCTTGTTGAGTATCGATGATCTAGCTTCATTTGATTTCTCAAATCTCTTACTTTGTCACGATAATGAACTGATAATTCACTGCATACTTGGATTGTTGATCTCTCTCCCATAATATATTCATCCTCATTTGTCACCAACCAACCTTTTGATGTGTCGTCGGCTAGAGCATTGTGTGAAATAGTTTGCATACCTTGTCAATGTAAATTAGATTAAACCTTGCGGCAGGTAGGTATTAGCGAGCTCCATATTTTCATTTTCATGCTAAGGAGGAGACAAGAGCAAGGAGGATAGTAGATATATTTGATAAGTTTGTTTCAGCTAAATAGTTCACTTGTGGTTGCACTAGCTTGGGGTTGTCTATCAAATAGTTTGTGTGTATGTCCTTGGATTTGTGCAGTGTCAAAACATCATGCCCAGCTTCTACACTGCCATTTAATGGGAGATTGTGCATTCGTGTTTAGATATTTCTTTCAATAAATCACGACATGTAATAGGGTCAATGTAAGAGTATTTGACCAAATGCTTCATTTCTATTGTGGTTGGAGGTAAAGTGTGAATCATCTTGTAGTTTATGAGACTCTCAATTCCCCAACTTTGATTTGGGTATGTGCCAATAAGAGAAGACTGCTTGGTAATGGTGCCTTTACATGCAATCCCAAACCGAGCCTTTCAAGACTGCTAATTAACCATTTATCTTCCTAGCATTATGAGTGTCATTTTATTTTTATTGAAAATGCAAGAGTTCAGATTAGGATTAGGTCAAAAGGTTTTAGGAGAAGTTTGAATTCGAACACAAACTTCCTAACCTTAACCTACGAAAAAGTTTTAGTACGTAATAAGAGATGATTTTAGTACGTACAGAGAGGTAGTTCTAAAATTTTGTATGTAGAGAGAGGAAAGTTAGATTACGTGGAGAGAGAAAAGTACATAGAGAGAGGTAGATTTGAATAGTTGGGAATTAACCTCTCTCTGGAATTTATTTGACTAACTTACCCAATAAAATCTCTAGGTAACAACTGGCTCTATCTGGGGGAAAGGATTATGTAGGATGTTGAACAAACCCAAACAAAAGTGAGAGCGATGCTTTATCACAAGGGCTATAGAATCACCCAAAAAGGAGATAATATATGAAAAGGGACTAGGCACAACAAAATTGGGAACACAAGCCAAACAAAGAGAAAGAAAGGTACGACAAAAACTCCTAACTAAGATATGTACAAGGTGGGAAACCCCTACCTCTAATAGCCCCATCTCCAATTGATTCATGTAAACCCATTGACTGGCTGAGAAAAGTAAATGTCGTGGTGAGCCAAAAGGTAGTAACTCCCAAATTCTATCAAACTCAAATGTAGGCTTTCTCCTTGGATTCTAAATTTTAGATTCCTAACATGCTCTATTACTTTAGACAAAGGAATGTATCCAAATAACCATGTCTCATCAAAGACCTCTAGCTTTTGAATCAATTCTCCCTCATAATGCATGTCATCGATGGCTTCATTTTGAATGAGGTAGAGCACCATAATTTCAAGCTTCTCAATGCAATTATGATATTTTTCTCCATCTGGAAAGCCCTGCCTCTAGATTTCTTGCGATCGATCATCATGAAGCCCTTGACTCTTTTTTGATACATAGAGGCCTCCTTCTTCAATTATCATGGTCCTTGTTGGAAATCATGAGCAATCCTTTAGGTTCGAAGGTACATTTTCCTTGAATATAACTTGTGTTTGTTGGCATGTGTGATCATATATACCAAGAAAGAGATCTCCCTCATAGAACTTTGATTGTCGGTGTGGTAGGGAAGGGTTTTCAATCACTTCGTCTTCACATTTCTTCATCTCTTGATTCAAACATACTTCATGAAATCTTGACCTTTGTGCACATTGAGATGAGGTTTTTGATGAATCATAATCAAGAGTAGGAGTTTGAGAAGATTTTGTAGTACAAAAAGAGTCACTTCCTGAAGCATCATACAATTGATTGAGATGGAGTCCTGCTTAGTATGGACATCATCATGAACATCTTTGGGTTTATTTAGCATCCACACTTCCTTGATCACATTCCTTGAGATGGTCTTTAATTTCTTTACTCATAGACATAGAATGGATCCTTTCCAAAATTACTTCATTCTTGATATTGGCATCGTTCATATCTAGAGATTGATTTTCAATGTCAGGATCTATAATTTGAAACAAATGTGATGGAAGATTATTTTCCTCAACTTTCACAAGATCATCATGAGTTTCATTTCTTAGCAACATGTTAAAAGAAGAAATACATGAGTTCATACCATGAATTTTATCAACATTTGTCTCATCTTTGACAACCAGTGATAGAGAATTGGGAAGGTCTTCTCCACATAGGAATTCATCATCCAAAGCATCAAGACACCAACTTGGAATAGTAACCACATATGATTCATCTTTTGGCACTCTCTCTTCATCATTCTTTTCAAATTGTGGGTGCAAGCACATTTGTAAAGACTTTGATGCCTCTTCATCAAGATCCTTGTGTTTAGATTCATGAATGACTTCTATTACCTTCTCAAGATCTTATCACAAGGCTCAACACATATTTCTTTTCCTTTTTCACTTACCTCTTCTTCATCATCTTCTAGGCATGCATCTTCTAATAAATCTCTTTCAATGTTCCTCTCGCAAGGTATTCCATCAACAAGAAAATAATTTTCTCCTTCATCTACTTGTTCAATTTTCTGTAATTTTTGAAGCAATGAAGGGTGTACTTTAGTAGGATCAAGTCTTCAATTACAATAGAAGCGTTTCAAAAACTAAACTTGAATAGGATCACTGGAAGTATGATTCTATTGAGCAATTGGTGAGGGTGTTGAACTACTTTCTTGATCACCACCAATTAATTTTGATTCACATGAATCATAGTTTTGAACAAAGTCCTCCTTATGTGTGCATGCAAAACTTCTTTTTGACAAAGATCTTGGTTTGTGAGAGAAAAACTTATTATCTTTACCATCTTCTTCATCTATCTTTTGCAAAGTTTGAAGCAAAGAGGGATGAATTCTCGTTGGATCAAGTCTCTATCCACCATAGAAACTCTTCAAAAAGCTACCTTGCTTTGGATCAATGAAAATCTGATTTTGTTGACACATAGGTGTATGCGGGATACTTTTATTATTCTTCACCACTGATTTAGGTGAAAAACATTTTGCAACAAGGCCTTCTTTATCTTCATATGTTGAGCCTATTTCCATAAAGGATTCTTGATGACAAGAAAGAAAACCATAATCCTTCCCTTCTTCAATCTTTTGCAAAACTTGAATTGAGGATGAACCATTCTAGGATCTAGCATCCTACCACTGTAGAAACATTTCAAGAAATCAACTTGTATGGGCTCATCAAGAGCTTGCTTCTTCTAACATGCAAAATATTCATCATCACTATTTCTATCACTATCACTTTCAACTTTTCCATGGTACCAAACCATGTTTTGAACTCGAACCTTCCGATAGAGTTGCCAATATAAATCTTTTAAATAGAGTCACCGACCTTCATTCCAATGAGGGTACCTTATATCAAATAGCTTACTGACTATTGTTTATTTGATCTTGGATGTGACCAATATTTTGCCTGTTTCTTCTTGGAATAGCAACTATTCTTTCGATCACCACAATGTTTTGACTGATAGGAGATCTTTGTAAGATTTCATCAAATTCTTCTTCTTCTTCTTCTAGAACCTGGTTCACTTGATGATATTGTTGAGCACTTTGTCTACACCTCTAGTATAGAGTGTTCAAATTTGAAATAATGTCTTCTTGTGTGTCTTGGAAACCAAGATTTGGCTGGAGAACTGCAAGCACATTCTCATGCAACAACACCATCTTGCTTCATTACAAGGGACTAATTAATCTTTCTTGTTTGAATTCCCAATAGAGTCACTAAAAATATGTTTTTGATTAAGGAAAACATGTTTTGAAGGGTGCCTGAAACCCTATACAAAGCTTAAGATTTTCAATAAGCACTATAACAAAGAAACAACAAAATTAGAAGGAATCGATTACCCCCCAAGAAGAGAGGTAACCATGGTGATAGAAAAGCCTATCATCAACAAAATCAAAACAACCAACTAGGAGCCAAAGGACCCAACAATGGGCTCCACCTCCAAAAAACTAGGCACTACAAGGGAACTCATGATTTGCCCTTTGATTTAGAGCCTCCCTTGCTCGACCTAAGAATCATATCTTGCTCGACCTAAGAATCATATCTAGTGGAGGAAAAGAAGGCTTAGATTCCTTTCTTTTTACAGCAATCCATCCATCCTCCACCCTTGCTACCTCACCACACCAAGCCCCAAAAGAGTCTAAGGAGAGGAGGCAAGGAGAAGCAAAAGCACCCAATAGATCATTCTCCCTAGGAGGAACCGAAGAAGACAGGCCCTCACCAGGACTAGCACTAGCAGCCAAATCAGAGACAGAAGATGGGACAGGATCCAGATCCAAAGGTCAGACATCCTCTACGACCATTGGCCCCGAAGAAGCACCATCCGGGAGAGAGCCAACCATAGGGAGAGAGCCATCTGCAAGATCCGGGAACACTTCCAGAGACTTATGCACCATATAGTGCTCGGAGGAGGCCCCTGGCCACCAGGAAGGAGGTTGCCTCAACTTAGTCTTGACAGTAGAGCAACAAGCAGCCATGTGACCTGTCATACGACAATTCCTACAACGGAAGGGGATACCTTCGCAATCCAGTATTTGGGTCCAAGAGCCCCACGAAGAGGCCAAGAAAATTTTCTCTGGGAGGCCCTTTGAGACATCCAACTCAACAAGAATTCATGCACATGTCAAATGGAGAACATCAGAAGTAGCCGAGTCCACAAACAAAAAATTTGCAATAGCGTTCCCTACATATTCCAAAATAGAGCCAAGCCAAAGATGCATAGTCATGTGATTTATCCCAAACAAAACATGTGGCAAATCAATTCCTCCAACAGTTAGATAGGCCTTTGATATCTAGCCTTCCTCTGCGTTTAGAGGAGTAGCTCCCTCGTAAGATATAATTTTTTATTTTCAAATAAAGATGATTACAACTTAGAAGATAGAAAGGAAACTATTGAGGACGAATGCACCACACAACTTCAAAGTTTCACTAAAATTGATGTAAATTGCTAATGAAAACAAACAAGGACTACGCTTGAAAGCTATCATCAACACCCTATTAATTCAACGATTCATGAATATTTACACAATACCATGAAAATACTCATTACAGAGAATTAACACTTAAATAATTTAGAAGTATGAAAAAAGAACGCAAATGCACATTCCTTTATTTCCTTGCACCAAGAACATAAACAGAAACTTTGATTACAAAGACAAACTTTGCACACACTTTCCAAAAATTGTCTTATCACGAAACTCTAACATAAGTGTTCCCTTATTCCAAAATCCAAAAAGTCATTCTTCTTTTGATATTTAGGAATTTATAGCCATTCTAGCTTAACTAACATTTTGGGTTCGTAACCACTCAAAAAGTTAGAGTTTGGATTACCGCGAAGATGATTCGTAACCAACTCTAGCTTTTACAAAGTGCAAGTTAAAATTTTAACATGAGTCACAACAAGTGACAATGTCACTTTCATAATACCAAAACCAAAAATTGCAATTTACTTATAAGCATAGGATCAGTCTTGCTAACATAGCCTTCTATCTTCATCTGCCTCTTCTTCATTTGTCATCACTTCACCACCTGAATAGTTAAATGTCTATGAGGTAGTCATGCCTTCAAACTGGGCTTGGCTTCTTTCCTCTATCCATGACTATCCTTGATAGCTAGTTTAAAATATTACCTTCCATTGAGAACTTCATCTCACCACAACACACACATCAATCTTGAATATTTTTGGGTTACTTTGAAAGTTTGCAATCTTATGGTGATTGTTCTATTTCATGGCTCTTGACATCATTTAATCTTGATACATGGAGATATCTTAATTATGTTTCAAAAGTTGGAGGAATCACTATGTTTTGGATCTTGTAACGCCCCGCCAGGGAACCCAAGAGAAATTAACCTAAAGTTTCACTAAGTTTTTCAAAAAAAATAATTAAAGATAATAACTTAAAAACAATAGATATAAAATAGTAGAAGCAATCACATACACATAAACACATACCATAAAATAGATTACAATTCTTAAGGGTCTCATGACATTAAATCACATTTAAGTTTAATTAATACTAAAACCAATATATAACACATCCACATTAAAGAATAACTACAAGTACAAATCCACTTAAATAATATACAATTATCTCGAATGCCACTTGGCAATAATCGAAATGCACAATCGTCCATTGTACAGGTCACAGGGTATGAAAGGTTGAAAGAATATACATCATAAAAATATATTACATCATCTCTTAAGATACATGAATTAAAATACAATACAATAGGTATAACCATCCATCATAGTAAACAAGAATAGAATGAGAGGAAATACAGAATAGAGAACTCCAACCACAGCATCGAACTGACGGATCTCAATGGTAAAAGTAAAAAACACTACCACTTGATGTCATGAAACCCAAAAAGGTCCACTCCCACTGCGCTGAGGAGATAGTCTCAAGTCCCAAACAAGATATCAAACTCCAAGGTAAAAACCAACATCTAGGGTCAAAGAAAACCTGAAAGCAATCTAACTCAAAGGTACCAAGATATAAATCACATCTAAACCCAGAGGCAACAATGACACTTAGGAAATCTACTATATAAGAGGGAAAGTGTCATTGCATAAGCCAACTCTAAGGTTACCTAGGCAGTCTTTTAATACTTCGGTCCACTAGTGTCTCTATGTGGCACCAATATCCTTTCGTATAGACAAGGCATACTAACGAAGCGAGGTCACAACCAAGAATCCTCCATACTCCCATACTAGTCTATACTAGCACTAGAGGGATGTGCGAGGAAAAAAAATGACTCTGATTAATTCATTTTACTCTCATTTAATGTAGTATTATCACTTATTAAAACAACCTACAATGGGTTACCCGTCAGCAAGCAACTAGAAAATTATTGAAAACATTGCTGATCATAACCACAGATTTCACCAATATGATCATCCTAACAAGACTGATTTAAAATCAAATACACATATACAAAATCATGACATCACATGACATTGCTAATACAATAACTCAATATCACCTCAGTCCTATACAAGCAATTGGGAAGCAATCCAAAGATAATTGATCGAAGGCTCAAAGGTTATATCAGGAAAGACACACCATTCACCTCAGTTCTACACAAGAGAAACTATAAGCAATAACAAAACATCTGATCAACTCAGCATAGAGCACACATGACACATCACCATGGTTAGGTGTAAAAGATCATAACCAAAATAAGCCATAACATCATCATAAAAGAAAACTCCCAAACCTCCGATAAACATCTAGATTTGATCAAAGAGCTAAATCAACCCCAAAACCCAATACACAAGAAAACATACAACTAACAGTGTTGTTTCATAGTTATTGTAGACACCTAAAATTGTCCAAATCCCCTTATCCTAACTAATTAAATAGATATTTATCATTTATTTAATTACCATCTTATCCCTACCTTTAATTAAATAAATTTACGTTTATTTAATTATATTTGCCTTTCTTGATTTAAATGAACTAAGGTTTATTTAAATGTTAACCCCTTTCACTTTAATTAAGTACTTCGTTTACTTAATTAATCCCCTTCTAATCCCACTTGGAATTAAATATTACATTTAATCCTATTTGAGCACATGGCTCCTAACTTTAATCCTTTGTCTAACCTCATTTTCCTAACTTAACCCATCCTTCTAACCTGGGTCAATCCACTTATCCACTAATTAATCCTAGTTCCTCATCTAATTACACCCTTAATCATTTGCACAATCCTAATCAAAGGATTATATTTATATTTATTTAATTATATTTGCCTTTCTCGATTTAAATGAACTAAGGTTTATTTAAATGCTAACCACTTTCACTTTAATTAAGTACTTCATTTACTTAATTAATCCCCTTCTAATCCCACTTGGAATTAAATATTACATTTAATCTTATTTGAGCACATGACTCTTAACTTTAATCTTTTGCCTAACCTCATTTTCCTAACTTAACCCATCCTTCTAACCTGAGTCAATCCACGTATCCACTAATTAATCCTAGTTCCTCATCTAATTACATCTTTAATCATTTGCACAATCCTAATTAAAGGATTAGCAAACCCTAGTCACATGTGACATGTGACTCTTACACACTTACACCTTTGTCCCCTTTCACATGTGAACCAAAGGTGTCTCACACGTGTGAGAAACCTTGAGCCTCCAACCCTCTTACACATGTCATTGACCCATCACTTTCAAAGGTGTCTCACACATGTGTGAAAAACCTTGAGCCTCCAACCCTCTTACACCTGTCATAGACATGTCACATCAAAGGTTGCTCACACATGTGTGAGCATATTTCCCCCTTTGAATGGTCAAAACCCTAATCCACATGGAGTCTACTTGGCCTCCACCTCATGGACACCTCATCAATCTTAAAATATCCTAGCCCTTCATCTTGCATTCAATCTTAGCCGTCCATTGCATCTCTTTTCCTATAAAAGGAGAGCCCTCTCCTCTTTTCCATGAAGCACTATCTACCTCATTGTTATGTTGCTGGATTTGTGAGCAACCACATCCCACAACAATGAAATCATCTACACTTGATGATTTCATGAGGTTTGCATTAGTAGTTTGAGGCATTGTGATTTCATGTTATCTTTGTTTACATGTTATCTTGCATATTTTGAGGTTTGCATAATCATGTAGGAATAGATGTTAGTTGCTTAATGTTTATTTCGTTTATTACATTTTTATGCAATACAGTTATGTTTGGTTTTAGGTTTGGTTTAATAGTAGGGTTCACGTTTACATTTCATTATAAGTTTTCAACTTTACTAAAGTTTATAAATTTTCACCTTACGACTTAACCCATTTCCACTTTCAAATTTGAACGCATCAATACCATTAACTGTTGAAGATAAAAAGAATGCATCTATTAAATATCATAAGATAATTTAAATAATAATGACTGGATTATCAAATATCGATTATTTAATAAAATAATCACAAGATTACTATTGATCATAATCATTAAATAATAACATAATAACATCTTCATTTAAACTTATTAAACAATATTTACTTATTAATAAAACTTAATTAAACTAAATTAATTAATAAATACTAAATTATAATAAATTAATTATTAATTATTAATAAATTTAATAATTAATAAAAACTATTATTAAAATCATTAATAAAATTTAATTTAATTAAAAAAATTTAAAAATTTAAAAAATAAAATTTAGCGTTTTTAAAGGCCCACTGGCCTACAGCAACAGTACATAGTAGTGTTGATGTTATAGCAGTCCGCGTCACACAACAGTGAATCATAGTCATCGTCGAGGAGATTACAGGGAGGGGAGGTGGGATGTGGTGGGTCCGCCTCCCTCCAAAACAAAAAGTTTTTTTTAATTTGTTTTTTTTTAAACAAAACAATAAATTCGCCTTCCCCCATTATATACATACATACATATAGATATATGTATATCCATTCCAAATCTGATAGAATAATTAATTGTAAATAATCGAATCTACAATTTAGAAAATCAAATTCTTTTTCAAACCGCACCCATTTTAAAAATACCATTCTATTCACAAAATGAGGATTTCTAAATTTACCGTACTCATACAGATAATCTCAGAACGAAGATCAATTAAAATATACAAAAAAGGTTTTTGTTTCATTTAATTTGTTCAAAGATGTAATCAAGAATATAAAACAATAAATTTCAATCACAAGGGTTTCAAACAATTCTAAAAGTTCTAAAAACATATTTAACCAGACACAAAGAAGACAAGAAAATTGAAAAATGGAAATCTACTGCGCAAATTAATCACAAGATTCTACCTAAATTTGATGTTAATTCGACAACACACAAAGCATGCAAGAATTTCCTTTTCTTTCTGAAAACCTCCTCCGAAATTGCTCCTTTAAAACTCCTATAATTGCAAAATGAGCTCTCTATCTCTGATAAAGAGTTCTCTCCTAAATTTAGAGCTTCGATTGTGCAATCACACAAGAAGACTCGTTGTTCTTTATCTTTTATTATTTTATTATATTTTAAATATTCATGCATACTTTTTGCAATTTAAATTATCTTTATTAAATTATTTTTCCTTTTCTCTTTAATTAATTTTTGAGAGTTTTTGATAAAAATATTTATTAACTTAAGTAATAATATTTAGCATTTAGGCAAGAGCCTACAACACAACGGTAAATTGTGAACCTCTTATCAAAGAGGTCTTGGGTTTGAATCTACCCGTGCTTAATAAAATGATAATTAATAATAATACATAATAATTAATCATGGCTTTGGCCTCTTGCTGATCAAAATAATAATAATAATAATATTTAGCATTTATTTAAAAAAACGATCTCCTAAACATTATTATTAAATTAAATTAATTTTATTATGCTCCAAAATTAGAACTATAACTTCATCTTTAAATTTAATTTTTTTGTTTAATTAATTTCTCAATTAATTAAATATGATTAAATATCATTTTTTTTTCATAAGTTTCCATTAAATTAAATCATTAACTATTCTTTTAATTCAATTTAACTATAACAGAAAATCACCATAGACCCACAAGACAAACTACAAAAACCCAACATAAAGTACTAAAGACTAGGTCAAACTCAAGGGTTATAATCACAAATTTATGTCACTTGACGAATTTGGAAGGGTAAACAACTCAGGTACTTGTCCTATTTTCTAGGACAAATGGTTTAAGGATAGTATTCGGACTTAAGATTCATCTCCCCTCTCTTACCATTTAGATATCGTGATAGGGTACGCTCATCCTAACAATTCAGGGAGGTCGATACTCGGTACTTGCAATCTGCATAAAATCCACGCATGTAGATACACATATATTCTAAACTAGACAGACAATGGCAGGAAGTGGTGCATCGTGTAGATCCCAACTAGTAGGTGACTACAACTCCCTCCCTCAACCATATCAAAAACATCATACATAAAATAAAACATACAAGTACACCATACACATGCAAGTATGGGTTAAGTATCCATAGAAAACACATAAATAATCCATCTAACTAGAATCACTATACAAACATACATGTATAATCATTAAATTAATCTTGAACACATGAAATAACTAAGCAACTCATCACATAAATAAACTAAGTATGAAATAACATTTAACAATCTGGAAATCAAATGTCGCTAATCATCAAGCATAATCATAAAGATGGCCTAAAAGAGTTCGACAATAATAATTGAAAAGTCAATTAGGGGTAGGCACTATAGATCCAATGTTAATTTGGATATGATCAAGATCTACATCATTTGGATTACTGATATAACTGCAACAGTATTTGAACTTCATGTAGTTGGGAGCGGATGTTTTATGATGTCATGCAACCTTTAGAAGTTGTGTCTGTGAAGACATTCCTTTAAACATATCCCGTGCTTAGTTGCATTTGATAGAAATCCATACTCTGAATTTTGAAAGTCATTGTAAACTTGAACACACATAACTTGCGCATTGTTGAGTATCGATGATCCAACTTCATTTGATTTCTCAAATCTCTTACTTTGTCACAATAATGAAATGATAATTCACCGCACACTTGGATTATTGATCTCTCTCCCATAATATGTTCATCCTCATTTGTCACCAACCAACCTTTTGATGTGTCGTGGGCTGGAGCATTGTGTCAAATAGTTTGCATACGCTGTCAATGCAAATTAGATTAAACCTTGCAGTAAGCAGGTATTAGTGAACTCCCTATTTTCATTTTCATGCTGAGAAGGAGACATGAGCAAGGAGGACAGTGGATATATTTGATAAGTTCGTTTCACATTTGAAGTTGCACCGACTTCAGAGGTTGTAAGAGTTCCTTATCAATTTGATTTTGTGCATATTTTGCAATCATTTTGTTTCCCTCCTTGTGATGAGACTCCCCAATGTATTATATCCAACAATAGCAATGCATTCTTTTTAATGGTAGCTGCATTATATCTACAAGTAAAGGCAGTCCAAACTTTGCACTGGGCATATTATCAAACAACTCATGTGCCTGCCAATGTTGTCATTCCAAGACCTTACACTTGCGACATATATTGGCTTGAAAGCATTCGGTTAAATAGTTCGCGTGCCTTGTCAAGATGTTCAGCTAAATAGTTCACTTGTGGTTGCCCTAGGTTGGGGTTGTTTGTTAAATAGTTTGTGTACGTCCTTGGATTTGGGCGGTGTCAAAACATCACGCCCAACTTCTACACTGTCATTTAATGGGAGATTGTGCATTCATGTTTGGATATTTCTTTCAATATATGATGGCATGTAATAGGGTCAATATAAGAGTATTTGACCAAACACTTCATTTCTATTGTGGTTGGAGGTAAAGTGTGAATCATCATGTAGTTTATGAGACTCAATCCCCCAACTTTGCTTCGTGTATGTGCCAATAAGAGAAGATTGCTTGGTAATGGCACCTTTACATGCAATCCCAAATCGAGCCTTTCAAAGACTACTCATTAACTATTTATCTTCCCACCATTATGAGTTTCACTTTAGTTTTATTGAAAATGCAAGAGTTCAAATTAGGACAAGGTCAAAAGGTTTTAGGAGAAGTTTGAATTCAAACACGAACTTCCTAACCTTAACCTACAAAAAGGTTTTAGTACATAGTGAGAGATGATTTTAGTACGTAGAGAGAGGTAGTTTTGAAAAGTTGTATGTAGAGAGAGGAAAGTTAGAGTACATGGCGAGAGAAAAGTACATAGAGAGTGATAGTTTTGAATAGTTGGGAATTAACCTCTCTCTCTCTCTCTCTCTCTCTCTCTCTCTCTCCGGAATTAATTTAACTCATGTAATAAAATCTCTAGATAACAAACCCTCATTAATCATAAATGTTAATTATCATGAATAGCCTTCAATTAATTATACATGAATTTATGAAATGATGTTTAAAAAAACTATGCATGGTTGGACTAGTTATTCAAACCTTGTGTATCTACCTAAGAACTCTAATTTTTCTATTAAACATAGTTGTAGGATGAAACAAAGATCCCCTGCATTTATTCATTTGCGTAAGAACATTATGCATGGTCAACAAAACTACTCAATACATACCATTTAACATTAACCATATGTATAACATCGTGTTAACAATTTAAACGGATTTTTTTTCACTCTACAACTATTTCGCTTATTTCCCACTCCTTTGGCATTTTGAATTCGGATGAGTGGGAATGGCCCCTAGGTACTGGGCCAAGTCCTAGAATCCTACTCACACCTACAACTTGTTCTGACCTCATCTAGGGTAGCCCAAGGGAGTGTTGACGCTGATTGTCCTAATGGTGGGGTGCTGGTGGAGTCAACGATGGCATTAGTGGTGTGTCAAGAGGATAAAATGAGTCTTACTGTGGCTCATGGATGGAAGGATGTGGTCCTTGGAGAGAAGACGACTCATGTCTCATTGGAAGCTCCCAAGGTGATTAGTGGTGAGGAGGGAGTGGAAATCATTGTCCCAGACAGCCTAGTTGATAGTGTGTCTGCCAACCTAAAACTTTGCCTGATTGGCAGGTTTGTAGCCTTTCGCCCATCGATTGAGATGTTCAGAAAGTGGGTAAGTCAAAGATGGAAGTTAAAGGGGAGTTGGACAGTTTCAGCAATGTCGGGGGGTATGTTCTACTTTAAATTCATGGCTGCTGAAGACATAACAATGGTGATGGTGGGGTCTTGGTCCTCTAGAAAGCATAGTCTAACGGTGGCTAAGTGGCACCCTATGTTGGATCCGGTGAAAGAATAGAACAGTATGGCCCTGATTTGGGTTAGGCTTCTAGGACTCCCCTTGGAGTTTTGGGATGAAAGGATCTTGAAATCTATTAGGAACTCCTTTGGACATTTTGTTACGGTAGACACAGTTACCCTATAGAGGTTTAGGTTAGTGTTTGCAAGATTCAGTGTGAATGTTGTTGTGGGTACTTCCTTACTTGAGTCCATTATTCTAAGCTCGAAGTGGGGTAAAAAATTTCAACACATCATCTATGAGAATGCGGGGCTATTTTTCTAGAAATGCTCATCATTTGGGCACTTGATTGTTGATTGCAAAAAGAATAATAAGTCAGTTGAGGGGGAGTCAGTAGGGGAGAAGGAAGTTGTGCTTGTTCCTTTGGATATGGGAGAAGAGGGAGTTGTGTCACTAGATAAAGGGGAAGGAAAGTTGGAAGGGAAGGTGAAGACTATTTCACCTAGTAAGGAGCTAGAAGAGAAGACAATTAACCACCAAGGAGAGGTGGAGAGTAATAGGATAGAAGAGACGGTGACCCACCAAGGTGAGGGGGAGACAAGTATGGCAAAGGCTTCTGAGAAGACTTGTGAATCGGATGGGCCTTCGGGGGGGGTTTAGAGAAGGTGAAGTTTTTTATGAAGAGGAGACTTACCCTTTCTGCAAGGCATTGAAAATCTCCTCAGTACCCTTCAAGAAAAATGGTGATTGAGGAGGTATTTGGGGATAAGGACATAAATAATGCTTGGAGAGAGGAAAAGAGAAAGACTCGGAGGAGGGGGAGGTAGCTAGAGTACTTTTTTGGAGTGAAGATGTTCCCCCAATTCCTAATAGGGTGGAATTACTAGCCTCGTTGGAAGACATGGAAGGGAAATGGAAAACCTAGAGAAGGCAAACAAGAGTATCAAAGAAATCTGAGGTGGTGTTAAAGATGGATGTAGGGAAATCGAGGAAACAGAGTAGAAGAACGAAGCGGATGGCAAGGGAGGTGACTAGTGGCAAGCAACCCACCTTGGAGTCCTTGACAAAGGGTAGAAAATAATCATTCTATCTTGGAATATGAGGGGGTTGAATAGCCCTCAAAAATAGTTTGCTCTCAAGCAACAATTGTCTAACCTGAAAATTGATATCCTTCTAATCCAGGAAGTTAAATTGACTATGTCTAATTTGCAATGTATTGCTAGTTACGTTTGGCCAAGTGCTAATTTTTGTTATAGTGAAGTGGTGGGTGCATCAGGAGGTGTGGTTACTTTCTAGAACCCAAGTGTTGGTAAAGGAAGTTTTATACATAGTTCTAGAAACTATCTAATTACTCAACATAAGAAAGATGATAAGATATGGAATATTGTCAATGTGTATGCTCCTAATACTAGACAAGGAAGAAGTTGTCTTTGGGAGGAGTTGTTTGTCTTTCTCTCTTGTAACAAAAATACTTTGTATGGGAGATTTTAACTCACCTCTATACCCCTCGGAGAAGGTTGGAGGAATAGTGGATTTTAATGACAGTATGAAGGATTTGGTTGAATTCATTAATAAAAATGACAATGGATATGGAGATGTGTGGAGTGAAGTTCCCCTGGTCAAACAATAGGAAGGGAGTTGACCTTATCCAAGTCAAACTAGATAGATCGATTGGCTGGGAGGGTCTAACCTACTCCCTCACAGGATTACTCAAGATGGTCTCGAATCATGCTCCCATCTTTTTTAATTTGAAAGAAGAGTCATACTGGGGCCCAAGACCATTTCGATATGAAATTATGTGTCAATCTCATCTTGATTTTAGTACTAGGGTGGTGGAGTGGTGGGGGATTAGTGTGGAAGGAACTGCTATGTATAGACTTTCTACTAAACTGGAGAATGTTAGAAGGAAGTTGCACCCCTAGCAGAAAAGATTTTTTAGAGATATCTTTAAGACTAGCGCGGAGGTGGAAGAAAAGTTAGAGGAGCTCTAAAAAGCAATGGGGAAAGGCCTAGCCTCAGAAAATATGACTTAGGAGGAGGACAACTATAGAAAGGTCCAGAAGGAATTGATGATTAGAGAGGAGACCTTCTGGAAGTAGAGATCTAGGGTGTTATGGCTCAAGGTGGCTGATAGGAATATTGTTCTTTTTCATAGATCGGCATCAATCCATAAAAAGGAGAAACATGATTGACAATGTCAAAGATGATAACAATGTGAAGCTCACTAAAACTGAAGAAATAGGCAACTGGGCGACTGCTTACTTCAAGAATTCTTATTTGGAGGAGCAGAGAAATATCAAGGAGGACAAACGATGGTTGATTAATTCCATGCCCACTATGATCTCAGCTGAAGAGAACAAGGAACTAAGACAATTGGTCACTGAGGAAAAAGTCTGTAGAGCTATCTTCTCTATGAAGGCCTACAAATCCCCGGGCCCTAGCGGTTTCCCCTTGGCTGTCTTCCAACACTTTTGGGTCGTAGTTAAATTGGATCTACTCTGGGTTGCTCATGACTTTTTCAAAACAAGGAAGCTTCTCAAGCAACTTAATAAAACATTTATTGCCCTGATCCCGAAGGTTAAAGACCCAGGGGCCCTCTCTGATTTCAGGCCGATTAGCCTCTGTAACACTACTTATAAAATTTTCTCTAAAATTATGGTGAACAGGTTAAAACTGTTGCTGCATAAATTCATAAGGAAAACCCAGCATGGGTTTGTCTCGAGGCGCCAAATCCTTGATGCAACCATAACCACTCATGAGGTGCTTCACACCATGGAGAAGAGTGGTAATCCGGGCATGGCTTTGAAACTTAACATCTCTAAAGCTTATGATAGGATCAATTGGACTTTCTTGTATGAAGTGGTGGTTAAAATTGGTTTTAGTCAAAAGGTTATAAGGATGGTTAAATCAATGGTTGAAATTGTTAATTACTTGGTGATGGTGAATGGTTCACCTTGGGGGAACTTTGGTGGGGAAAGGGGACTAAGATAAGGTGACCCTATCTCCCCCTACTTGTTTATTATGGTTGCTGAAGTATTGGGAAGGGCATTCTTGAGAAAGATGGAAGGGGGGGTAATTAAAGGTATTAAGCCTGTATCCATGCTTCCGCCTGAGGTGATCCAACAATTTGTGGATGACACCTTCCTAAGTGAGGAATCCTCTGTGGGCGAAACTATAGCTTGGAAGTTTTTCGTAGAGGTTTATGCGGTCAATGTGGGACAGAAAATTAATCTGGATAAAAGTAAGGTGTTCTTCTTCAACACTCCTCCTAATATCCAGCAAAGGATCATAAATATTTTGGGTTGTAATACTGTTGTGTTACTTGACACGTATATGGGCCTCCCCTTGATGGTGAAAGATGTAACAACTTTTGAAATACCATCCTAGAGAAAATGGAAAAGAAGTTGATTGGGTAGAAAGGTAAAACTCCAAGTAATGCGGGTAAGCTTCAACTTCTGATATCATCCATTCAAGGTTTATCTGTGTATTTCCTATCATTGTTCAAAATTACTCAGTGTATAGCAGATAAATTGGAGAAAATACAACATAACTTCCTTTGGTCATGAGGAAGTGAGAATAATAGGTTAAGCTTGGTGAACTGGGAAATGGTTTGTAAACTTGAGAGTAGAGGAGGCTTGGGAGTTAGAAAGATATCTGATTTGAATAATGTACTTCTCACCAAGGTGGGGTAGAACCTGATGGAGGAAGCCAATTGGTGCAAAATTGAAAAAGCCAAGTACTTGGGGAATTTGAAATTCTCTCATTGCACCTAGAGAAATGATCTCCCTATTGGATCTAAGATTTGGAGAAATATTGTGAAAAACAGAACTCTCTTGCAAGGTGTAAGGTGGTTGGTAGGTAATGGTAATCCGATTAATTTCTAGGAGGATCTATGGCTTATTGATAAACCTTTAACAAGAACAAAGTATGGGTCCCTTCGAGATCACCTCCAAGAGCAGAGGAGTAAGGTTGTTGATTTTATATGCCCAAGGAGGAAGTGGAAAAAGGTTGAGTTGCAACATAATGCATTAGATGAAGGGGAGCTGATTGAAGAGATAAACGGTCTGCTTGAAGGGTACGGAATCCCAGGAATGGATCAGAATGATGCGTTCATTTGGAAGGCCACTTCGACGAGGGAATTCTCTGTTAAATTTGCCTATAGATTAATTTTTGATAAAACCTTGGAACCTAATTACTGGGGGAATATATGGTTTAATCATTTAATCCCAAAGATAAATAATTTCTAGTGGACCACCATTCATGGGAAATACTCACTATTGATAACCTTATGAAAAGGGGTTTTCAATTATCCAATATATGCTATTTGTGTAAGAAAGTGGAGAAGAATATTACCCATTTGTTCCTTCATTATAATTATGCTTCTAATGTTTGGGGAGGATATTACAGAAGCTGGAGGTGACCTGGGTGTTTAATAAGGGATTTGAGCAATTTGTGGTGAGTTGGCAAGGCCCTTTTGCCCACCCCCTCCTTGTTAGTATGTGGAAGGTTATCCCCCACCATGTCTGCTGGGGTATTTGTAAGGAGAGAAATAATAGGGTGTTCAGGAATGAAGAAAGAAGTGAAGAGGTTGTTGTGGACAAGATTAGCAAACTTATGGTCGAGAATATGAGATGCAACAAGTGGAGAAAATTGGCGTTACCACCCGTCCCCCCCTAATCAGCTGGATATTAGAATTGCCCAGGGCTAGAGTTTGGAGGAGGGGATAATGGAGACTGATAATTCCAATCTATTGGCAACGAAAAGGACACAATCGAAACCCCTGCCAAAGAATTTGATTAAGCTCAATTTTGATGGTGCTACCAAAAAGGAGCGTTCGGCGAGAGGAGGTCTAGTTAGAGATAGCAAGGGTAGGATGTTATTGGCGTATGCTAGACAGTTGAGGATAGTGTCCAACAATATAACGGAAGGTATGGCTCTTTATTGGGGTCTAAATTTGGTGATAACTGTGGGATGGAGAAACGTGGAGATTGAAGGTGATTCAAAAATCATTATAGAGATTGTTAAAGGCATCATGAAGGAAGGTTGAGAAAACACTTATTATAAATCGATTTGATTTGAATCATATTTATTGGGAGGGAAATATGGTGGCTGATGGAATGGCGGCTTTAGGCCTAAATGTGAAGGGACTAAGATGTTGGAGGGAATGTAATGCCTTGGCAAATTTGGTAAGAGATTTAGTGAATAAAGAGATCAAGCATGATGAATCCTAGCTAGAGGATTATTCTAAATTTTTGTGATCTGTTGCTAAGTAGGTGAATAGGACAGAGTCATGATGGACAGAGGGCAAGGAGTGGTGGAAAAGGTACTTGTGATAATAAGTTCGCATGACCTGAAAAAGAAAGAATTTTGAAGTTTGAGATGAAAGGTCTTCTAATGATTTTTCTGTGCTCATTCTCGTACGCTGGGATGAGTAAAAGTTCAAATTTTAAATGATCTGAGAGTATTGGAAATGATGGAAAAGATTGGAGGAGAGATAAAGGCGGTTGACACGTGACATTAATGTCTAGAACGGACGCTGCTATTATTAACAATAAAGGCCTTTATGTCCACTTAAGGGCTATTATTTTTTTGCCTAAGTGTGACTTCATTCTTAGTAATTGCCACTGGGTTTGGAAGGAGAAGAGAGTTTTAGGGAAAATTGCAGAGATGGGTGGCAATCTTTTTTGAATTGAGCCTTCCATGATAGAGGAGAATGCTAGGAAACCACTGGTGTGGTACATGTTGAAGGAAGGTAGTTCCATCCCATTTATGGAGGCGTTAAATGGGTATGATGAAAATTGTTCTCTGTAGTTTGTCAATTCCTGAGAGGACCGAAGAGTCATGATTAATGGCATCTCATTTCATATCTCTGAGGAAGTCATCTCTCTGTGGACGGGTCTGGCTATGAGGGGAAGGAAATGGCAAAAAGTGACTAAGGGTACCTGACAAAGCAAGTCTCCAGCACTTCTTCTTGGAAGGGGAGGAACCTATTCGACATAGAGGCGGATTTATGCAGGAGAAGCTCCCCAAGCCATGGAATGAGGTATGTCTGAGGTTCCAAGTACCTAAATCTAGAAGGGAGCTATGGTGTCTCTTATTACTATCACTTCCCTCTCCTAAACCATTTTCGCCACCGTGACTTTATTTCCATTTCATTCTTTCTATTGCATGATTTAGTGGATACGATTACTGATGTTAAAGAAAAATGAGGAAAGGTGTTAATTTTACCATTCTGCATCAAAGGTTGATGTTCCAGCTGTATCAATTTCACCTAACTTTGGTCCCCTTAGGATCGTTGAGATTGATATTCCTACCCATCCCAACCCCCAGCCCCAACAAGTCCCCCTTAGGATCACAAGTCCGAAAGCCCCTACCCCACATCCTTTGCCTAGTGGGTCCCCTGTTGAGTTGAAGCCCACCCCCCAAGTAAAAAAGGGAAGTTGGATAAAGGGAAAGATAAGGAACCAGAGGAGTTGGAGGACGAGGGGAGAGGTGGTAGGAGGTCAAGGAGGATTGCGAAATCCAATGCTAAAAGGAAACTAAGATCTAGGGCCTCGTAGGAGTCAGATTCGGGGGACATGGGCCATCCTAAACAAAGGATGAAAGAGAAGGCTTTGAATTTTGGTGAAGGGAACATGGAGGAGGAAGTGGAGGTTTCAAATTCCTCACGGTCTAGCTCGGGAGGTGGGATTAAGAGGAGAAGGAGATGACGCAAGTGTCGACCACCATTGGGTTGGGGTGTGTGGACTTTAACTCGGGACCAGTTCCCAGAAACTATGGATAGAGTGCCCTCCCATTTAATAATATCCTCTCTTGTTAGGGTTTCTTCCAAGGATAATGTTGACCTCCAGATTGTGCAAGATGTTACTAAGGTGCAGGTGGATGACTATCTTTGCGACAACTAGGAGGTCACCATGGAGATCAAGAAGACAGCTGGCAATGATGTGTGGGAAAGAATCCATGCTCTAGAAGAAAGAATGTGCCTCTTGACAAAATTTACTGTCAAGGTGACACATGCAACTACAAGTATGCTACACCTGCTTAAAGACCAGGAGAGTGATCTGCCAAAGGAGGACTCCAAAATGTTGTTTGACTTCCTTGCGAAAGATTGGGCTAATATCCTTTTGGGGAGAAAGGAGGCCAAGAAGCCTTAAGGGCTCTCTCCTTCTAATTTTTCATGTTATTTTTATGTTGAACTTGGTTGGGTTTAAGGCAGTTATGCCTTTGTTTTTATATTTCCTTAGCTTTTCTAGTTCTAGTACAAGCAATATTTATGTCATGCATGTTGAAACTCCTATGGTTAAGTTCCCAAACTATGTTTTTATGTTTTAAGTGGTAGGGGGTAATTTTGGATGGTGGTAATCTGCTGGTGGTTCACCAGTTTGACTGTTTAATGGGTCGACCTCCTAGTTTTAGCTACTTTTAATTCAAAAACATTAACCAGCTCCAACTTGGAAAGGGTGTGATTTGAATGTCTCTGCAACACATAAGATGCACTATTGATCATATACGTATTTATTGATTAAAAATTAATACAATACTATAATTTTTTAATTTTCTTATAGCATTTAATTATTAAGATGCAACTTCTGGTTTTGATTGTGTGCCAAATACACCAGAAGCCACATCTTAATACTATGAATGATGAATGATAGTGAAAATCTCTTTACGTTAACATTTAATTAGTCAACATGATGGAGATGCATTTTATGTACTAGATAAACAATTACACCTACTGGCCCTGTGAGGATGAGGTGAGCATAGGCCTAAACTTGAATTTAATCACTCAAATTCATTATTTCCAAGTTGTACTCCTTTTATTGTCCAATCGCTATCCCATTTCCCTTTCAATATCCAATATTATTTGTCCAAGATAAATATATCAATGATTAGCTTCAACTATCATATTTGTTAATGCTCAAACATGAAGTCTACCCCATTTCCTTATTAGCCAATATAAATTCCAGTAGATCTTTCTACCAAACTAGTATCAATGTTGTAAAATATCATATTTACGAGGTGAAACTATAGTATAATGATGATGGATCATGTAGTGAGATTTGAAACGTTGATAATAAAAACACACAATCAAATCCAAAAAACACTATTTTACAAGTGGATTGTGGAAATCTACTATTGTGAATAGTATGATGAATCATCCTTTATTCTACTTGTAAAATTATTGCATTCACTATATAATTATAATTTGGTTGTTATTAAAATCTTTATACAAGCCAAAAAAATTATAAGGAATAAATTATCTGTATTATCTTATTTTTTATTCATATTTTTTAATAGTCCACCTAAAAAATGATTATAATATTATATTACAATGTATACTATTATATAATACATTACTATATTTTTATCTTCTTTTTAAATCTTTATAGAATGAAAAATATTAAGACTACATTATTTATATTACTTTTATTTTATATTTTCATTCCACTTGAAAATAGTTTTTATGTTCCGATTAAAGTCTTAAAACAAGCTATATAGGTTAATATTATTATACCATTTTAGATAACATCGAGTTATTATAATACTTCACTTGAAAAATATCTGATTATTATATAATTACAATATTTTAATATTATTTTTATTATAATTTTTTCTCTTATTAAAACAACAAATATATATTATAGTTATATCATTAAAAAAAATTAATATTATCCTAATCCTTGAGAAAAAAATGGATTCTCTTGACATCCATTTTCAATCCCCTGAATAGCGAAGGAAAATCAACAACTGTTTCTTTTTTAAAAATGTTAATGAATCATGTTGAAAAGCAAAATGCTGCATCTTAAAAGTTTCCCCTCCATGACACATCTTAAGAACTCCAAAAGCATCGGAACAGATACAAATTATCATCCACATGCCCAAATCCTTTTCCCTGAACCGATTTGCCAAGTTGCTGCTCAAGATCCTGCCCTCTATTTGATTGAAACGATATAATAAATTTAGAATATAACACAGTAGATACAGCAGCATACTGCATAAAGAAGGCGGCATTGCTTACGTACCAGATTTAGAATTACTGAAGCCCTAAGGATGTTGAAGACCGACATCACGATTTTGCTCACTCATGGCCCACCAAGGAGTACAATATGTAATATGATATTATGAGATGAATTGATCCAGTGTAGATTAACGCTTTTCTATGGGCCAGCAAGGAGTATAATACATGTCTATTCATGCTGAATAAATTGCTGATGACATTATTAGAAATAC
This sequence comes from Cupressus sempervirens, assembly GCA_028749045.1. NCBI lineage: Eukaryota > Viridiplantae > Streptophyta > Pinopsida > Cupressales > Cupressaceae > Cupressus > Cupressus sempervirens. Next base: position 577,354,814 of record CM053789.1, on the reverse strand, counting down.
AAATACTATATACAAGAGCACCCTTATGGTAGCATAATTAAAAGGGTAGTTTGTCATAGTTCATGGCTGGTTGATTTTATGCTTAAAAGCACTATTGAAAACCTGCTCATGCCTCATTAAATCTCTATACAAAAAATTCCTTCATTCATAATTTTTTCAGGAAGAAGGTTGCAAATGACATGCCATTGCAACCCTGTCCTCAAATGAATTGATAAATATATCAATTTTCTGGCAATGGCCATAAATTGAACTACCGCAGCCTGTTTTAAAGGGCCAACCATTGGCAAAATCATCCATTGAAACAAATTCTGGGAACCCACATGAATCAATTTATCATAGTCCCTCTTACTCAACTGGCCATGAAAATTCATATGCTTTGCACAAGTTCTCAGAATGCAGCACTGGCAGTTGATCAATTATTTTTCCTTTAATCTGTTCTTTTGGTCCTTTGTACACAGAATACTGAATAAATTTACCTTCGATGTTATGATCTCTCTAGAATTAACTTTCTAAAAATACAATCAGATGGAAAACCCCTTTGACTCCAGGATATAAACACAATCAGGATATAAACACAATCCATGAGAGGCACAATGATCCTCCATCTTATGTCATAGTTATTGCCTGTTATTTACAATATAATTTTGTGAGGATACTGGACGGTTATCCGACTGAGGTGGAATAACAAGCCTCTGCAATGGCTTGAGAGCAACCATGAGTTCGGAAAATGAAGGCCGTAAACTTGGTTCACTGCAAATAAAAAACAAAACAGTTTTAATTCACATTTGACAACTATTTAAGGAAATCTAAATTTTATTTAGAGAAGTTTTCCATAATCATTTCAGATGAACATAATTTCTGAGCAGCTCTAATGTGTATGTGGTATTATGGGTTACAGTTTGTGCTTACTTTTGCCAACATTGCCAGATTATCCTTGAAACAAGTGGATCTACTTCTTTAGGAATATCTAAACGTCGATTCTGAAAACCAACAGCACCTACTACCTGCATAGGATTCATCCCACTCCATGGCATTCGCAGTGTAGCCAATTCCCACAATATTATACCAAAACTATAAACATCACACCTGTAAAGATAACATGATGGCTATTGAGAAATGTGCCAGAGAAGTTAAGCACAGTATTTCATGATGCGAAAGCACCAAAGTGACGAGTTGGTAGACCTCAAGCACTCCAAAACCTATCAAATGAAGTTTCTGGATTTAACTGTGTAAATTTTTGCATCAACGTTTTGGATCACACTCTGTCATCCATCTCAAGGATGAAAATGAACAGCTACAAGACGATTTTTTTTTATCTCTAACAGTTGTTAACTTTAATCCTGATGATAGATCACCAAGTGCGATCTGAAACATTTCAAGTCTTGGAAATTGTTCATGCAATCATTCAGGGGCTGTGGAAATCTAATCAATTTAATTCCATAAATTAGTTGATAACTTTAAGGATTGTTTAACATTTTGCCTGGTTCAGAGACCAGAGTACAGCATAAAATCACAGTTTAGATAAAAAGGAACTTACTTTTCATTTGAAGGTTCATTGCGAAGAACTTCAGGCGCCATCCATTCAGGCTGTAACATAAATGGAAACATAATATAATGAACTTCAAAAAAATATGATCATGCAAGCTAAAATAGTCTATAATTATTTTTTAACACCAGAAGAAAATAACAAAAGCTATCGGGTGCCAATTTGAGTTTATTCAAAGCATTCTTATTAATCATTTATCCAGTCAAATCACTCATTCATTTTCCCTCAAATGTGCAATTTCACATTTATGGAGGTCAAATATAGGACAGAAAATCAACTTTATCTACAAAAAGCCATGCTCTTCTTCATAAATATCTATATCCAGACCTGATTCATAAAGAGCTTCTATCTTAGATAATGAACTTCTATTATTTTAAGAAATGAAATATAAATTGCACTTACCGTTCCAGCTGTAGATTTTGATGATAGAAATGTGTTGTGCTTCATTCGTGACAAGCCAAAATCACCAACCTGAAAAAGTTAACATAGATAGGTTCTGAGTACAAACAACTCTCAAACAGTAAGCTATATACAACATTATATGTTATCAAAATAAATTTAAAAATTAAGTTTTAACAATGGAACAATGGACTCCTGTTTATAATTGTGTTCAGGAAAAAGTCCCCAAACACAACAGAGATGCTACTTTTTCTAACATGAAAATCTCAGATAGGAGGACCTGGAGAGAAAATGTTACAGAAAGAAACTATTATATGCAAGATTATTTCACTTAAATGAGGCGGAAATGAGAATCAAAATTTAAGACAACCAGTTTTCTATTTGAAACTGATCAACAACAAAATATTAAAAGGCCATTATCACTACTCTGGATAAATAATCCTTCCATATATTTTAATTTTGACCAATGAAATGGGTGTATCTCTGCAATATGGGAATCATCCGAGAAATCCCCATGATATGCGAATATGGGAACATCCCTGCCACCTGCAGTGCCAAACAAAGAGAACTTAAAGAAAACTCTGTTTGACTAATTTATAGATCTCTCTGGTATTTCTTGGCATTGATTTACTCAATGCCAATAGCTTAGGACATTTGGCCCACAGAGGTCACAATGATCATTACAGAATTTGATGTATTCGCCTTTCCCTCTAACTAATTGTATTTATACTTGTGAATGCAGAAGTAGGTAAAGACGTCCCCTAAACTCAAATTTAACATTACTAAGTTACAAAGTTTGACTTCTAGTTTGTGTTCAGCAACAACAATAAATTCAGGTAAGTTTCGCAATTTGACATTATTTCACCAAATATACATTTATTTTTTGAAATATAAATAATATATCATCTTGATGATGGATCACAAGTGTGATCCGAAATGTTGATGCAAAAACATTGACACAATTGAATCCAAAAACATTCTAAGAAAATAATATATCTACAAAATTTGTCAAAGAAAATAATATTTAATATTTATAACATTCACTAAATTTTATTTTTAAAAAGATTAAAACAAAATAGGGGAGAGGACCCAGTACTTGAACACCCTAACTTCGTGCTTATCAAAACCCTATGTAAAAATTTCAAATCACTCCCAATTTTTTACAGCAGCTTACTTGGCGAGTCACCTACTTATAACTAAGGTTTCAAGTCCATGTCACCCGTTATGATGCCACATCAGCATGCTTTTTGCCAAGTTGTCCAAAACAGCCCAAAAAAAAAGTGAGACCAATGGTCGTGCATAAAAGGTAACCATAGTTGAGCAGCTGATGTGGCATCACATCATTTGTGGCATCACATCATTGGTTAATTTTTATAACTAACGGTACATTATATTCAATTTTGGGTAGTTAGCATTGTACTAACAACTTTAAAGTCACAAGTATTAGTACAATCTTGTCCAAAAAATTGGACATTAAGTCAATGAGTGTAGGTATCAAGTGAACAACTCCACTCACAACTATTGGAACGCATTCAAGTACTGGGTCCTCTCCCCTATATCAAAAAATATTAATTTCTACTTTTAACTCTGAAAAAATGTGACATTCTAAATTCTATTTTGAAAAATATAATATAAATTTAAAAACATTAAATATTTTACTTTTAAAAACACAATATTATCACTTTTTTTAACTACCTAAAATGAGAGTACAAAATTTTACTAAAAACATGAAAATAAAAATATCCGTTTTCAGCTTTTAAATTTAAAAAATGGGTTCTGATTGTTATTTGATATAAGTTACTATTTTATCATTAAAAATTTTATTCCTAAAAACATAACATAATATAATACTAAACTAACAATCCCACCTTGGGTTGCAATTGGTGCACGAAGAGATTTAGAAGGTTAATTAGGGAAATTTTTGATGTATTCTTTGCATAGATGTGGATAATATGCAATTATTTGCTGTCATCATCAACAAGGACAACTTGAAAGTCACAACTACGATGCGATATTGTCAGAGAAAGAGTCATAAGTATTAGAACATGTTCAACTACTATTGGACCTTTCCCCTATTATAAGGTTGCTTACAAATTGTATAAAACTTTGACACCCATAAACCAAATGGTTTTCATCCTCTGATTAAAAAGCCAAGGGTTATCATCCATTCATCTCAATATTCAATGGGTTTTTGAATGAATTGATACTCCATTACATCAAAACTTTAGTTTCATACTCCACCAGCTCAATATTTTGATTCATACACAATCAAATAGGAAAATAGGAAAATTTACAACCTTACAAATTATTGAACCCATTAATGTTAATTTTTCAAGAAGAATATTGAAAATTAATTAAATTTTTTTTTTTATTTAATAAATTATTAACCAAATCTACAAATAACTTGCATGCAAATAAATACATAGTTACACCGTCATTGGGAATGGGGGGGCATCAGAACGAGGGGACAGGTTTCCAAACAGGGGACTAAGGGGCCTCAATTTGTAAACAGTGGGGGGACAATGGCAAGGGGTGGCACAAGAGGGAGTTGTATATACTATATAATATACATATGGTACTTAAAATGCTAGTTATGAAAAGATGTATAAGACTATTAAGAAGTACAATGGCAATTACTAAATACTAAAAAAGTAAATACTTGAACATTAAACACAAAACATTGAAGTTTTCTTAACTCTACACTCTTCTTCTTTCTGTAGCAAACAATTACAAATGAAAACATGAAAACAAATGAAGCTTGGAGGCCTTTTCAAAGAATGGAAGACCATAGATGGGCCCCACATACCTTTAGGTTTCAAATAGAACCAAAGAAAGAATTAAAAAATGTTTGTGTTTTAAAATATGCTTTTTATTTTGCCACAGCAAGGGATGCCTAGGCTTCACCAAGATGCTCGAGGGATGCATAGGCATCCCCCACAACGTTCTAGGGACGTCGGGACATCCCTGCATTCCTGGCGGTGGGAGCAAAATATGGTGGCACAATTGGGGATGCCGGAACACCCTCCCCAAGTCCACAGCGTTTTGGGGACGTCGAGACATCCCTGCATTCCTAGCGGTGGGAGCAAAAAATGGTGGCACCACTGGGGATGCCAGAACGCTCTCCCCAAGTCCCGAGTGCGTCAATTCGATACACTAAATAAATACTTAAACAATAACTTTACATGTTTCATACTTCACTATGCAAAACTTTTTCCATGCTTTTTCTAATAAACCCAAATGCTTTCGTACTCCAGTCCACTCATTCTGCAATTAATTTTAAAAATTTGTAAGTGATATAAATCTATTCATGAAACAAATATAGTATCACTTACTTTCCAAGAAGGATGAAAAAATAGTCAAAATTATCTTAAGACAAATTCTATGATTAAGATAATGAAGAAATAATGATGTAAATTGTGTTTAAAAAAATAGGCTTAAATTAATATTATGCTTTCACGGATGTGTAGGTTGATAACATGTAAGTCAAAAAATAAATGTAAATATTTAGATGTGTTATGTTTGACATATTATTAATTAAGATACATAAAAGTATGAAATCCAATTATAAAATGCAAATATTTTAATAAAAATTTAATTAAAATAAAATAGTAGCATATTTTAATTTTAATTTTTTTTTAAAATAAGTGGAATATTATATAACGCAGAAGCACCAGCCTATCTACAGCAAGGCAATCAGCAGGTCAACACTAGGTTAATGCCCTCCTATCACCCACTACTCTACAAATAGGCGTCTGAACAAACTCGACATGAGGTTACTGAAAGAATGAGGAATGCCGTGCAATCACTGGCAGAAGAAATGCGCACACTAGTTGCTAGTTGTCATGGCTGAACAACAACAAAACAGTAAAACATTATTTAAAAAGCCAGTCAGAAACCCTAAATGAAAAATGGTTTTTAATAAAAAACTGCCGCTTTATCTGGACGAATATTAATGTGTTCTCTTTCTTGAATGTTTGCCAAATTCCAAACCTCAAGCTAGAAACTTGGCAAACCCTATGACTTATGAAGACAGGCCTTGAGCTGAACATTTTGAAGACATGGCAAGGAAAGAAAAGGAAAAATATCTATCATTCCTATTTACTACGGAAACTCTCTCACCTTGACTGCCCAATTTTTATCGACAAGAAGGTTTGGAGATTTCAGATCTCGGTGAACTATAGTAGGAGTGCTACTATGCAAGCAATTCATTCCTTTAGCCTGCAGGGTTATAAACATTGTCAGTAAACATTCATAAACTTGCCTTACATTATTCTTTTAACAAAAAGGAAGAAGCAAAGTTTATGCTCTCAACATTAAAGAGACAGAAAGGTTGTGTGCTTCTTAGTAATTGAGACTCACAACATCAAGAGCCATTCTTATGCGTCGCTTTTCCTCTATCTGAATGTTAGGGCGATGAATCAATCTATACAAGCTCCCCCTGCATAGCAAGTTTCATATGTTGAAAAATGAACTCTTAAAAATTGTCAACTTCCCAAATTCAAAACATAAATTAACCACAGGATGGCTCACTGTAGCATTACAAAGATAATGAAAATTTAGTAATGTTCCCTTACAAAACAAAATAGTCAACCTAATTTATTTCTTTTACAAGATATTTGCAACCTTAATGACAGAGAATTGGCCTAGGAATGTTCCTAGTTTTAACAACAGTAGTTCCATGACTTCCGTACATAACTGAGACAGAGCAACATAATATTATCATGCATTATTTAGAGCTTCACCACAATCTTCATTAAGCCAAAATCAATCCCTTTATATTACACACTAACATAGTCAGCATTGATATATCCCATCGTTATTTTCTATTTGCAGAGAGTCAAGGTCATTGGACAGAGCCTGACAGAAAAACAATTAACAAGGTAAGGTGAGTTAAATATGTAGGTCCCATCATAGACAGCATGCCTCATAGGTATATGAGCTCCCCACGTGGGAATCAGGTTCGAATGTTTACCACATTACACACACAAACTTATACTTCTTGCTAACAAATGAAAAAATGTATCATGACAGACTGGTATATATTTTATTCATATATTATAATTTGTAAGGTGAGTTAAATATGTAGGTCCCATCATAGACAGCATGCCTCATAGGTATATGAGCTCCCCACATGGGAATCAGGTTGGAATGTTTACCACGTTACACAAACACAAACTTATACTTTTTGCTAACAAATGAACAATGTATCATGACAGACTGGTATATACTTTATTCGTATATTATAATTTCATTACATTGCAAAAAACAAAGTCCTCCCCACTGAAATAAACCTCCATCTGATTACCATTTTAGATGCTGACCCCAACAGCAGTCCCTGAGGACAAGCTTAATATAACATTACAATTCAACAAGGGCAAAAGAAACCTGAAAGCTTAATCTGTATTATTAACAGCAAGCAGCCCTTCTTGGATCTGGCTCAAAAGCCCCTTGCTCCATAGCAGTTCAATCAACCAGGCATCTCATGTTTTATCCCATATTAGACAAATGCTTATATAGTTAAAGGATGTCGACTGATTTCTCTGTAACATATGACCTGCTTTGGATACCACGATAACTACACTTCTAGTTCATCTTTCATTCCATGGATAAGACGGTAGAAAATGTCATGTTTTTATGGAGAAGGGATTGTAGGGGATATAGGGAGGAAAGCAATGAACATAACATCTTCTCAAATCAAGCCACGAATCTTGCAAATGCACCATTAACTTTTGTCATGGTTTGACATATTTTTATGACGCCTTTGGGACCATCATTTAAAAAAGAAGGTAGAAAGACCACACCACCTTGTTTCTTGTCTTTTCTGCAATGCAGGCCTTCTTTTCTTCCACTTCACACTTCATGTAGTCCATCAACAAACAGAATAATGAAGAAAATAGTTAAACTTTTGCCATGCTTTCTCTGTACCTCACTAAACTTTTTACTGTGCACATAGAGCTTCCAGCTTGCCTTCATGGCCTTATGTCCAATATTGGAAAGAATACTTTCATTGAACTTGAAATTCTTCAGCTACACTCTATAAAGGCAGAATTAATGACAAGTAAACCATGCCTCAGTGGCATCTTTGCATACACAACACACTTCCAAAAATACGACTAAGCACTCTCTACAATGCCTTACCTTGAACTGAATGTGCATGAGTCTAATGAAGTCACAGCTAGAAGGAACTCAATGAGATCTGCCCAAACTGTGCAGACCAAGTCAACAAAGCAGAATCAACAACACAAGATCAATAATGAACTACAAGCATGCAATCTCATATCTTTGTATTAACACAGATCATGAATTTACATCAAATTGGCTTGCAACATCCATCTTACATTCTAGGCCTACATGCCTGATTTACAACAGAAATCTAGAGATAGCCCTAAACAAAGACCAAATGCCTCAACATATGGACCCTTCGCAAGAAACATGTCAGCCCAAATCAATCACATTTTCCCAGGTAAAGAAAACATAGTACCAAAACTATAGGTCACAACCCAAATCATAAGGATCTCGATCCCAAGTTGTTGAAATGAAATGTGATGCAAAAGAGATGTCAACCTAAGATCAAAGAACATCACGATGTGAGCCACATAGCTTCGCTGATCAGGAAATTGCTTTGTAGGATCGGTAAACTCCAACTGACCATTAGAATATGAAGAAGAAATAAGCTTGGGCAAGAAAACAAGATGTCTCCACTACGAAGTATTAGGTCGAGGTGCAAATCAAGACATAGGCAAGATGTGATTTCTAGAACATACCCTGAGGTTCACAACAACAATTGAGACGAATAGAAGGAACCACAGGATACACAGAAGCTAAGTGAACAAGAACAAACTAGAATAATATTGCCAACAACCTGAGGATGCCTCTGCATCAAACACTATTGGTGAGAAGACGTTCCATGTGATGTAAATCCCATGCTCATTCTTGATCCAAATATCTTTATCTTCAACTTTCTTCCTTTGTTCCTTTGCTCTTTCTTCCCCACATCTTTCAATATTACCTTCTTTGCACCTTCTTTCCCCCGCTTCACATCTGCATACATTAGTGAGGGATGTTTACTACGAATTATTTTCTTCTTCACATTTGATTTACCTCTTCAGCAAGATCCCATCTTCTCTACAACCTGTTGGCTAAATATTTTGTAACCCACTGTAACCACAACTTACAAAATGGGAACTTTACGCAATGGTATAGTGAGATAAATCTCTCCTCTCAGCAATAAAGGAGGCTCCCTTCTTACCGTAGGTGGCTACAATAGAGACCTAAATGGAATTAACAAATGGGTGGTTTAGTGAATCAATTCCTCTTCTTTCAAGAATGATCTTACACTAGCAAATACTATTTGCAATTTTAACAAAAGGAATCTATTGCTACCGTAATATCGGTGGCTTAAAAGTTGACATAAGAACAACCTTAAAACAACAGTTATAACTTGATTTGTGTGGTTGATAGCAAGAACCCAAAGTCTCTTACAAGCAACCTTCTTGACACAAAAGGGTGAACAATTAACAAAGCTCAAAGTCTTTGCTCAACTTTTATGATATGAAATAATCATGGTTACCGAGAGACCCGTCTCCCCCCTAAAAGCCGCGTCTCGGTCTCCGAGAGGCCCGTCTCCCCCCTAAAAGTCGCATCTCGGAGACCGAGACGCGTCTCGGAGACTTTTCGTGTCTCCAGAGACCTCAAAAAAGGTTGGAGACTTCATGACGAAGTCTCCCCATCTCCTAAACCAAAAAGTGAAGTCTCCCCAAAGTCTCATAATAAAATATAAATGTAAAATATAATATTAAATAGTTTTATATATTTTAGCCCTCATTTTAATGTTTTTAATGCAAAAATTAAGACCACCGACAATTTAAATGATTAAATTATTTAAAATATTTTATTTAATAAATTAATAACTTTGAAAACATTAGAAACATTTTTTTAAAAATATTTTTATTCGACAATTTAAATGATTAAATCATTTAAAATATTTTTGGAGAGTGATGATTTTTTGGAGAGCATGAGAGCTGAAGACCTTGAGATGGATGATCACAACCTTGTGGAGTAGATGATAGTACCATCGACATACTAATACTAGATATATTTCTGTTTTTTGTTTATTGTACAAAGTGTTCGTTTTTGTTTGCATATCAACAATTCAGCATCGAACTATACTTTTTTGAATTTAAAATTTGAATATGTAATGATAATCTCAGTGATTATCAATCTGATATGATGGTAATCATATGCAATATTCGAAAAACAAATGTCTATGAGATACAATATTCTGATCATGTGAGTTTTGAAATGTTTGACTCTATGAGTCTATTTTAATTTTTAATGTGACATTACTATTATTATTTACTTTAGTCTTACAGTATTACTATTTTCAAATTTTGTATTTACTTTTAGTATTAGACTCTTTAAACTATTTAAAAAAATTTGCCGTCTCAAAGTACCCCCGTCTCCTATTTGAAAAATTGCCGTACCGGTACCAGTACCAGTACTGGAGACCTCGAAGTCTCCCTGTCTCCCGGTGACCTTGGAAATAATATACTAAGAAGTAAAGCCCAAAGTCTTTAAATCCTAGTACTTGCAGCCACTATCCAACTATATCAATATTGTTTATGATAGCTCAAAGTCTTTCAAGAACTGTCGACGGTAAATATTGTGTAGCCAACAGGGTGTTGTCGACGGGGTGTTGTTGTAAGTTATTGTTATGTAGCCGACAGACCCCTGGGAAGGTTCGGCTACATAACAATAACCTACAACAACACCCCGTCGACAACACCCTGTCGGCTACACAATATTTACCGTTGACAAGAACAACACTAAATACTCAAATGCTTCAAAAAGAAAGAACAAAAACGAACTAATCAATGCAACATAAGAAACAAAGATTGATTCCAAGCCTCATAACACAAAGTTTGGGAAAAACTTGCTTCTCTATTTACTTCAAAGATTTGCAACAAGAAATACAAAGCCTTCAAGTCACAAGTCCAGCCTTCTCCTATAAAGAAAAAGATGAATATTTACAATGAGCTCTATCCTTTATATAGGAAAAACGAAGAGAGAAAGGTGGAGGAAAGAGTGGAACAACTTCAACCATCTTGACCTATCTCTAACTAACTAATTTGACTTTATTCAAAGTTGCATGCCTAATATGATTGCAATTTTATTACATGAGTTAGTTGTACAGGTGCATGTTATCCTATACTTACAACATAGGTGCTCTTTACATGTAGCTTTCCTACTACTATTCTACTTCTAAAACATAAGGAAAATGATATGTTCATAGAGTCTCAACAATCTTTGCAAATTTCTACAGCGAGTTATGCACAACTTTAGCATCAAGCTCACCAGTGTGCTCACAACCATTATGATCTTTCGATATGTACTGCTGCTCCCAAAATTTCTTTGATAGAAACTTCCCTCTTGCTCTATAGTTCATCTAGTGAACATTTCTAGCTTGCAAATGCATTCATCACACTGAGATTAAAATCATCTGCTTCAAGCTCTAAGCGAATGGCTTCAGTGAACCCTACAAGAATATCTTCTTCTTTCTTGAGTTCTTTGTTCTCGGTGATCATTCCACATGACAGCTTCTTGTAACATTCACCGATCATGTCTTCATGTTCATTAATCTTCATTATTGCTGCGTTCGCGTCTTTCCTGAGTTGTTGCAAGACTTCTTCTATGTTAATCATCAGATGCTTGTAATCATGGTACATCTCAATAGATGAGATGACTTCATAATCACATAAACCATCCAAATCAAACTCCATCATGCTCTTCCAAGCACCAATGTCTCCATCGAACAACTCTAGCTGTCGTTTAAGTGACTCTTGAATATCACTTAATTGAGCAACAGCTTCCTTTCCTTTCCTCAACATCATGTAGATATCTCGATTGACATGAACACCTTGGATTCAATACTGGCAGCCAACTCATCTACACCTTGCGCCTTTCTTTTGATTCTTTCAATACATGTATCTGGAACAGGTTTAGCACCCGAGGAAGAATTCTTCATTTCTTCAATCATTCCTAGGAGACATGCATTCTCATCCCATAATTCATCATTCTTCCAAGCTAACAAGTTGACTGCCTCATATGCATCCTGTTGATAACTCATCCCGGTTTGTTTACCAATTTCAACTCTCTTAATTCTATAATCAGCAGGCTGCAAGTCCTTAGTAGATTTCTCCACAAGTGGTTCAGTTACTTCAGCATACTTAATATACTTTTCATCAACCACAACTCAAGAAATGTCTTGGCTTTTTTATTCTTTGAAACCCTTGGTCCGATCACTTGCTTGTCAAACTCTTCAGGCAGGAATTCTTCTTTCTTTCTTTTCTACGTGACAGTGCTCAACCATGGAGTAAGGCTGAAACAAGATGTGTCGGCTGAAGTGGTAGTCACCATAGTTAACTCTGAATAGTCTTGTATGACAGTAATGACTATAGTGGGCGCCTTAGTCTGAATGGGTGTAGAAGTAGGGCTGCTATGTGTAACTTCAGTCATGAATTGCTCAAACTGAGTTGAAGTCACATCTAGTAATGTTGTAGACCAAATAGTAGCAAAAGGGATTGACAAGGAATATGTATCAAAGACACTCTCCTAGTCATACTAATCTCCTCCTATTTCCAATGCGGGTGCAGCCAAGGGCATAGGAAATGTTGGAGTTATGGTCACAGGATCCTCAAGAGATGGATGCTCGGCTGAGAATGCACCATAGCCATGCTCAAGGGTGAATCATGAGATTCATCTAATACTCGTGCTGAATCTGGAAGAGAGGTCGCAACATGAACCTCAAGAGGACATGGAACCAATGGCGAGGGCTCCTTTGATTTCCTAGCATCATCATCACTTGAGTGAATTTGGATTGATTGAGTTTCAATCCTGTTTACCTCAAGAAGTCTCAAGTCTTTCCCTCCTTTGATAGATAGCTTGGAGGTTCAAATGTCGATGATGATGTCCCATCTTTAGCTTTACCTTTTATCTGAAATCTCAATTCAATAGGACCAGCAAGATCAAAGTCCTCTTCGGGTTTTATCTTGATGCACTTAAGACCTCTTCTTTCATTCAGGTGTTGGAATTAGCTAGGATGGATTGAAACCTATCCCAAATCGAAGTACTTTCCTTGCATGACTATGTAGGAGGAAAAATAGGTAATCTCTCCACATTATGCTGAACATATTTGGGATCTAAGATTTGATCATCATCCTCAAATCTAGGAGGGATTGATGCTATGTTGAAATCCACAATCTGCTTTACAGTAAACCAAATATATCCACTTTGGTGCATACAACATGTTGATTCCTAAAACCACAGATTGGAAAATTAAGAGCTTGCCAATTCTCCAATAGGATTTCTCAATCAATTCTAGCCAATGAACGGGAATGACTTCAATTCCCATGCACTTCAAGCTTCGCTACACTTAGGCAAGTAAAGCTTCACCTCAAACGTAGACTGCTTGGTTCAAATCTTTTATATAGCGAATTTAAGCTTTGGTGAGTTCTTCAGATGGCAAAGTCCTTTAACTCGATCAATTACAAGTTGAATGTTAAATGCTTTAAATGGATGCATGTTGAATGTTTGGTATATTAGTTGTCAATAATGGATTTGATGCTTGTAAGAAGGAAGATATAGATTTTTTGACTTCAAATATAAACCCAATAATTGTTAAGTATAGTGGATCACTGATAGATAAAACAATTACAAATGAATGCTTGCAAAGAATTTCTAATTTGAATAATGCAGAATATATTTACTTTTCTTTGGCTGTGACCTCAATAATATATTTGATTGTCTTCCTCCTTCAGCAGTAGTCATAGCACTAGACTGCTATGTAACAAATGAAATGGTGTTGATAACAATAAGTAATGTTTCACAATACTAATGCTGACTGCAAGTACTCGGATGCCATATAATCGATGCTTTCCCTGCGGTGGTTTATACATATATATATACAAAGGGTAAAGACATGACTCCAAAGAGTCATGTCTCTACGTGGCCCAAGGGCCACGTGGAGACATGCCTCTTTGGAGGCATGTTAGTTTAACTAACAACTAATCTTTGCATTAGTTAGTGCCTGATAAAAAATCAAGGCATGATAAGATTAACACCCAATAAAGTAATAGGGCACGATATGTATTAAGACCCGATACAAGGCATGATACTGAAGTCTGCCGATAATATGAAGCCCGACCATTATGAAGTCAGTCAATAATATGATCTCTACACTATTGATAATCCATCAAGCATAACAGGGATGTAGGCATATGTATGTGTATACGTATATTAATATGTATACATATATGTATGCTTATATCTCAGTGATTCATAGAAAACAGTAGTAAATTTAAGGTATCAAGAAATTCATGTTTTGCTTCTTTTGACGCTAAACATTAACAATAATAATACTTCAATGATTCAAAAGACCAATGCCTTTGCTTATTCGAGTAACAGAATCAACTACAATGAAAATTTTCATGTACAACTTTATAAAATTCTATGCACTTATATTGTCAGCAATTTAACATTCAAGATGCGACAGATCAGATATATATGCAATCTTAAATTAGTCCACGTTGAACTTTAACTCCTATGGTAGGGAAACAAATTGGACATGGATACAAAAACAATTTGATATTTCACTATATCTATGATGATCACATTTAAGATGCTAAATGACCGTGTCCACTTATCTAACATTTAAATTGTTTACAAAATTTAAAGATGATTATTATAAAGGACGAATCAACTGTAGTTTAAATCTCTATGCCTTTTAAATAAACAAAAAGCAAAAAAGGCTTTTATTTATCATTAAAATATAACATTTGAATTTTTATTACAAAACCATTCTTTTTATCCTTATTCCTCCATACAAATTTATGTATCTTTTTTATTTCTAAAAATCAAATGTCTTTCTTTCTCAAATGCTTCATCTCCTTTTATATTTAATAATATAAAAGAAAGTGACTTTTCAAAATGAGAAGGTTATGTCACTTCAATAATAATACTCTTTCTTTTAATAATCACACCCCTTCAATAATATAACTTATAAGCAAATTTAATTAATTTTAAGATCATAGTCACCCGTCAATAACCATGTGATGCTTGTGTTCCAACTTAACTCAAACTTTATCATTATTTCCATATATAGTATCTTTTCGTGAATTCTTCTGGTAGTATTGATCATCAATATACAGGTGACTCGTGTAGTTCTTCTGACGATAACCTACACAACTGATAATAAGCCTTTTCCTCCTAGCGTAAATACGATATCAAACCTCCACAATGCATCTAACAGCCTATGTATTTGTTTTTGAAGCGGAGCTTTTTATTTTTTGAGCCCTCGTGTATGATCTCATCAGGGAAGAGCACAGATCAGAAGACAAATTGAACCTCTCCTACAAATAGCTCTCATCGCCTCTTGGTTCCCAAAACTGCAAATTGGAATCCTACGAGCCTTGCCTACTCGATGTTGGGATATCGAACCAATTAAGGCCAACTTGACGGAATTGATCGATGCAATCCAAATCCCCTGCGCTTCTAGCTCTGCAAAACCAAGGCGGTTGTACCTCATCTTAGACAAAACACTTAGATCCAAGACACTTATAGCAGATTGATTAAAACGCGAATGTATTGAAATTTTCCTAGAGGGTAAGGATTATAGAAAACCTCAAACTTGCAAATTATGAATTAAAAATAAAAGTAAATGACTGTATAAATGTGATAATGTTTTAAATAAAGAATTCTTATAGATTAATGCAACAAATGAATATATTAATTCCTCAAAGGAAAGAAATGAAACAATTGCCAACATATAAATTATGAATCAAGAGCAATATAAAGACCAGTGCTTAATTAAATGGGCAGTCAGAGTCAAATATTATAAGTTGACACGTACAACTTTATAAAGTTCAATATATTTAAACTGTAAACAATTTTAACAATTCAGACGCGACAAATCAATTATATAAACGCAATCTTAAACTAGTCTAGGATGCACTTTAACTCCTATAATATGGAGACAAACTACACACAAATACGGAAACAATTAAATATTTCACATATTCTATGTTTATCAAGTTTCAAATGCAATAATGACCTAGTCCACTTGTCCAAACATTAAAATATTTATAGAATTTTAAAAAATATATATTTATAAAGGACACAACTTAATAATATTTCAACTCCGAAATTTAAAATAAATAATTATGCCAGAAATAAAATCACAATAAAGACACTCCTTACAGATGATCAATCTATTGCGAATTTATCCGGATTGCACAAAATTCACCCAATAATTCAATCCACAGGCTTTGTTCAAGAATTCATTTCTTCACCAATCGGAGAATATAATACATCATAAGTGTCTCATAGTATATAAAGATTAGAAAGTGTATATATGAATATGAACCCCCCCAATTGTTTTTCACATATTGAATTTATAATAGACGGAGAGGTGTCAGTTGTCTCTTCAGAACATCACGACCCTTGATAACAAGAAACTAATCACTCTTAACTCATTGATCAATGTTTTAATTGGCAGCATATTACTTGCTACTACCAAATCAGGTAGTGTTGGTGGGAGATTATAGACCCAAATATATTTGATCCTTTATATTGACGATATGCCTTCTGGATCTTCTCTGCACCATACTTACATATTCATCGGGCCGCTTTATCATGTCAGATTCTTTTTCTCCTCTACTCAGTTTGTGAATTCAATATGCCCTCTTCTTGATCGCTTCTTCTTCCGCTTGAGAGCCTGCAACAAACACAAATGAACAATTAGTATCGCTCGATTGATTCAAAATGATGCCAATAAAATTATCGGGGAAGGAAATAACATCCATGGTTATATCAAACCCAGCCCGAGCCTTATCACTAGAATTCTCCACAACATAAAAACCAAATTACATGGTCCTATATAGGAGTTTTGCAATGTAATATCAGGTCCATCTTCTGTGTACATGCCCTAGACATAATCATGGATATTGTATTAGGCTTTTCCAACAATTGTTCACTTCTTCCGGCTGTAAAACTTTCCCTGGGTGAAAATGGTGATGCAAACTCTCAATCTTGCTGCTCCTTTTACTCAATATGGTGACCTCTGTTTCAATGTATTATTGGTGCGTGTCTTTCTGGACTCCTTGATTGGACATTTTAGATATACCTATTTGCTTTTAGTTATGCCCGAACATCATGCCAATCAATATTTCTGCTAACTGTGCGATCATCACAAGAGAATTCTCTCGCTTTATATATTGTGACAACACATAATAGTTGACTCAGTGAGCAATCTTTGTACCATTCTAACATACCGCTTTGCATACTCCTCCATCGCTGCTTCAATATATATTGATGTCACAATTGCATGAGTAACTTGGTCTATAATACATATCCAAAACTGAAACTTGCTTCCAATAGTACCATATATAGAAACAATCATGGAGCATCTCAAAAGTTTATCCCATTCACCCTCCTTGAATGTACAATCATAAAAACAAATGAAATCACAAATTCATGTTTCAAAATGGCATATTTTTGAGCAATAATTGAGATTCATATGCGCCTGAGTGTGAGAGCTTTTGGAAAAGAAGCAACAAAATCTAGCATGAAACAAGACTTCTATTTAAATCAATATTTTCCTCCAAAACCTGTCTGAGACAGTGTTGCTTCTAATATGTTGCGTAGTCCCAATGATTTGGAACCTACTGTATATATCCTCTAATGACTTCTCTTCACTATAGGAACTTACAGTTGCATCTGTATAATCCCATTTATAATCATTATCATATTCTCTTTTGCACCATCAAATCGTGCATATGAATGTAACTCCCCAAAACCACTTGTATTCTAGGCTTCCGTATTCAATTAAATATGCATAAAAATGAAATAATTTGACGCATCCTGATAATTGAATTGTTTATAGATTTAACATACATAATATCATAGAGTTGTATGTGAAAACATCTAGTTTTGACTCTATCGCCCTTCTAAAATTCAGCACTAATTATTAACTTGCTCATATTTCTCAATCTATATGCTAGCAATATTCTAATCTTTTTCTTCTAAGGGTTTGATATCTATTTGTTTTAGTAATTCACTTTTAATCTTATTTCAGCATTCACAAGTTTATTAAAGTAATCGTATTTTGAAGATTAATACTCACTATTATCAATCCAAAAGTTTCCTTAAAATCTCGCCATTTCAGGAAACTATCTTTGCATTGAATCTATTTGCTATAAACGTCTTGGATCCAAGTTTGTTGTCCAGGATTAGGTGCACCAACCTTGGTTTTGCAGAGCCAAAAGTGCAAAGGCTCTAGATCAAATTGATTGATCTTGTCAAGTTGGCCACAACCGATTAGATATCCCAACATCGAGTAGGCAAGCCTCGTAGGATTCTAATCTACAGTTTTGGGAACCAACACCACCATGATAAAGTCACACCACTTTCTTCAATAATACCCATATAGGGATATTTC
Organism: Cupressus sempervirens; assembly: GCA_028749045.1. Classification (NCBI taxonomy): domain Eukaryota; kingdom Viridiplantae; phylum Streptophyta; class Pinopsida; order Cupressales; family Cupressaceae; genus Cupressus; species Cupressus sempervirens. Next base: position 577,336,377 of record CM053789.1, on the reverse strand, counting down.
ATCTTAGTGCTAGCACCCAAATATTATCTTGATATCTTAGAAGAGGCTATCGAGACTATGGTTATTTCATTTCACTATAGTTCAATCCGATGGTGACACCTGAGTTATTTTCAAATAATAGATGCGAGCATGAACACCCCGTAGTACATCCTTGCTACTACAGTCATGGTTTTATTGTCGTCTTTTCTTTTCAACTTGTTTGTTTTCTTTCACAACTTTTATTCTTTCGCGTCTTATTTGCTTGTAAACATTTTCTATATTCTTGGGTCAACTCAACTTCTTTAACAACCCCTTCCACAACAAACAACTTCTTAGGTGCAAGCATACATGCTTCTAATATTTCCAAAGGATCAATCTCTTCTATTGCAAGTGCAAGAACATTTTCTTGTGTGGACATATCTTTGATAACCAGCTTTGGAATAAAGTGGAAATCAAAAAGTGCATCCATCTTCACAAATAACTTCTTAAACGAAAGAGCTGCTTCATTTTTCAATGCATCAGATGCGGATGTTGGGGCAGTTGGTAAGCCTACCCTCTGCATATACTTCGTCTTGTATAGTTTTGCAAGTCCCTTTTTATTTTTATCAATAGCTCTATTGTCGTAGGTTCCTTTTACTAGTCTGCCAAAACAAAACAAAAATCTGAAACACCATCGAAGTTCTGGTATGTTTGATTTTGGATGCAACTATTTGCATGTTCAGCTTGTGCAATTAATTCCCTGAATTTCACAAGGACTTCATTGGTTATTACTCATTTCTTCTTGAGTTATTTATGCTTTTGGGAATTGTAAATCCTATCTTGCAATCTTATATTTTGCTTATAAAGCCAAGAAAATATCATTTCAACCAAGACTTAAGATTTCATCTTGGCACAAATTAATTAACCATACATCTAACGATCTAAAGTCAAAATAACTAGATAGATTTGATGAGTATTTGAACAAATGAATAGGGTGAAGAGATTAAGGAGACCCAAAAATTTCGACTACATCACATCATTCTAGAGATCTTCTAGACGATGTATGTATAGGACTTGCTTCCTTGTCATGTAGTCCTCTCCAATCAAAGCAACTCTTACCTGCGAACCTCTTCAGTGTGATCCTTTGGAGTTCAAACTCCGTGTTCTTTGCTTTAGGCACGATGTCCAATGAGTACCTACCAATCTTCAAGGGGTTGGATGATGAAATCCAGACTCTTGGCTGATGCAAACTCAACTGATAAGCATGTACCTCCATGAGTTGTGTTGCCGATTCCATGAGTATAAGTTTGTAGGGTACCTTGGCAAAGTGCATGGCTCTCCCTTGAACTATCCAACTCGCAAATATGTGACCATACTCATTTACTTTGTTCCACGCTTCATCAAAGACTCACCTATTTATGAGCTTTTTATCAAACAAGCACATGTAATGTCCAAAGAAGGCAACCTAAAGGCTTCGGAAATGCATCTAGCTTTTCTTCAAAGGCTTCTAATCATAGTACTCCCACACATGCACTATAGACCTGTCATTTTTTGTTGACAAACCTGGAAAAATACCTAGGGCAACAGCAATATACACCATGTAGGAATTCATGTTGAACACACTGGTAGACATCACGTTCACCAACAGTTCCCAGATTGAATCATTCACTAATTCAGCCCAAAATACATTTTTCTTTGACCTTATTATGAAAGAAGTGTACTTATACATCTAGGGTTCAAAGGTGTTTGAATCCTTGAGCCCTGCAAAGCAACTAAGCAATGTGATGAGGTCATTGATTTCTCTTGGTGTCTAGATTTGATTGTCATTTTGTAACACTCCTCGGTGGATTCCTTCACACTCATGTCCTTCTACTTCAAGCTTTGTAACTTCTTGAGCAATTCCAAGTCATAATCTTCTGGAATGAACTTAGCCTTCATTCTTGCAGCCATTTGCCTCCACCTAGTGCTTTTCATTTCACCATTTTCCTCTCTATTCTTATGCGATTTTTCCCACCATAGGGCAACATGTTCTTTCAACTTAGTTTGTGTTAGCCTTACCCTCTATAAATCTATGATATCCTCAAGCTCAAAATAGTCTTCCAACTACAAATCCAGTTTATCAAATCCTTTGAAAGAAATGAGCCAAAAAAGGTCAAAAACCTCCATTCTATGACTTCTATTATCATAAGCCATTGCCCTCAACAATCTTTCTTCATTTGTAGATACCTCAGTTCCTTCAATCTCAAGATCTTAAGCAACCTCTTCTTATTACTCAGGTCTGAATTCCTTCTCAAACCAACACACACATTTCGGATTTCATTCCTAATCCCATTTCTGAAATCCTCCATCATTTTCTCTAACTTCCTAGGGTTCATCCTTCTTGATGGCATCTCTTCCTTCCCTCTGGTGCAACTTGCTCAGCTCAAAGATTAGACTTCAAGGCTTCAATTGCCTCTCACTCAGTGATCTATTGAACACACCCTCACCTGCACAACTCGGCAATCCGTTTACGCATGGGATGTCTCAACAAATCATTCAAAGCTAACAACCATCTATCATTCCTCTTTAATCCATCTTGCACAAATCCTCTGCAACTGTAGACCAGATCCACACTATGCCATCCCACAACAAGGATTCATATGGCTTTGAAAGCTCAAGAATGAAGATCTACCATCATAGGATTGAAATCTTGCTTTGATATCATATGGTGCAATCACGGCTAGAGGGACCTCAATGAGATCTGCCCAACCATGCAGCCCAAGTCAACACAACAGAGTCAACAACACAAGATCAATAATGAGCTACAAGAATGCAATCTCATATCTTTGCATTAACACAGATTCATGAATTTACATCAAGTTGGCCTACAACATGTACCTTACAGTCTAGGCTTACATGTCTGATTTACAACAAAAATCCAAAGCTAACCCTGATTCTAACCTTCCAAAGGTTATCCTTACAATCAACTATTAAACAAAAAACAAATGCATCAATACATAGAGAATTCACAAGAAACATGTCCGCCCATAGCAATAACATTTTCCCAGGTTAAAAAGAAAACGTAATACCAAAAACATAGGTCGGGACCCATATCATAAGGATCTTGATGCCAAGTTGTTGAAATGAAGAACGATCCAAGAGAGATGTCAGCCTAAAATCAAGGAACATCATGATATTTTCCAAAAAGCTTCATCATTCGGGAAATTGCTTTGTGAGATCAGAAAACTCCACCTGGCAGTTAGAACAAGAAGAATACATAGGCTCGAGCAAGAAACCAAGATATCTCCACTAGGAAGTACCAGATTGAGGTGTGAACCTAGACATAGGTTCAAAGCAGCAATTAAGCCAAATAGAAGGATCAATAGGAAACACAAAAACTAACTGAATAAGAACAAACCGAAAAGGAAATATTTTTGGGTGACGCAAGATTGCCAACAACCCAAGGATGCTCCTTCGTCAGAGTCATTTGATTAATACTTTGGAGCCCCAATATTCGACGGTTCCTCCTCTGTACTGAAACCTCTAAGACAACACATAGACGGCATCCACCAAATAGTATCCTTGTAGAACACAGTACCAAATTCAAAGGGGTGCAGCTATTATCTTATTTTGCAGTACACATCTAAGGGAGGTCTTGTTTTACTTTTAACTGAAACACATTGTTAGCTCTCTTGCACAGCCAAAAAAAAAGACACACACATTGCCTCATATTGATATGCATAGTCTTCGAAACACTTATTCATTCCACTATTTAAGGTACTGGCAGCTTCAATAGAACACACCTATAACCTCACTTTGCACACCACACTTTAACAGTTTTGGTAATACTCATACAGACAAAAGAACAATGGGTCATACATTATCTATTCTCATATTGATAAAAACAGTGTGCAAATTGCCTCAATCATTCCCTAATTTTCTAGCTTTTGTCCTCTCAAATTCAATTCCAAATTCTTTTGTCCACAAACATCCTCCTATTAAAAATGCACAATTTATTTTGTTTAGTTTTAAATGCGGGCACAAAGAGAAATATATAGAATTTGGTCAGAAGAAAATGATGTCAGCCACTCAAAAAAAAAAAATGGCTTGGGATAATTGATAATAACTTAATCAACTCAGTATGAGTATATACTATTGTCCATCTTTATTAGCTGAGGCAGGATGGCTGGGCCACAACTCTCATTGCAGTAATTCAATAGGAATTGATCAGTCCAAGCAACTACTCACAATGGAGGTATCTCATTATATTGTATATACCTTGGAAGAAACTCAGTCACAATAGAAAGATTTGGAGGACGTGTAACAGCACCCATGAATAGAACAACATTTGGATGCCGCAATCTCCTCATTATTCGTACCTGAATTACGAGGACAAAATGCATATTTCCTTAGATGGTGAACATTGCATATTGCTCTCTGGTAAAGAAAACATGTAAGCTCAAAAATGGTAAGCAAGAATACAGTTTAAACAAAGATATCTTTTATATGAGATAAACATTTCATAATTTCTTTGTCGCTTACTTCACTTCTGAACTCTTCCAGTGCATCCCCTGAGAAATCCTGGTCTAAAAACTTTTTCACAGCAACTTCCTGCCAGGTGATGTCAAAATAAGGAACGCTGCTTTTAGTACCAATAATGTCTGTCATCATGTAACCATATATATACCTAATAGTATACAGTACTTTACACAAGATAGGATTAAAAGTGGTTTTACCCATTTCCAACAAAAGATATCTTCCATTTAATGAACGTCATAAATATAGATAAAATGACTCTTGATATTACAGAAAGGCTAACAAAATATTGAAAACAGTGCATTCTTTGAAAGTAGAAAAATGTCAAAATAATGGTAGAGCAGGTGTCTCTTGAATATTACATGGATAAAAGTGACTGTTGAAATCAGATAAAGGCTAAGAAAATATTGAAAACAATGCATTCTTTAAAAGTAGAAAAATATCAAAATAATGGTAAAGCAGGCGTATCTTAATTATTGTACGAGATGCATTCTGTGGCACCTAATCCAGCACATACAAACTAAGAAAACATTAGACAGAAATGCAGATAAGCAAATATAGACCAGAAATCAAAATAATTCACCATACAGAAAATCTGTATTTGCTTTATAAAAATTCTGACAGATGTAGGGACTTAGGATATTCTCCATTGACATTTAGAAACAGAACAATGCAGCTAGAGGGGGAAAAAAGTCAACGAAATTAAACACTGAAAACAACTCAAATGAAATTAAACACAAAAATATGCAAATAAATACCTAAATATTATCCATCCAGAACAGAAAAATCCACAACCAAATGAGAATTTCAAGCACCTTCAGTTTTAAAACAAAAAGAAACAAAACCTTGTAAAGACACCACAATAGGAATTCATAAATTAAAGTTACCAGTAAGTTACATTCACCAAATTCCTCATCAGTGTAAACTATCTTCTTGATCAAAATAGTGAAATTTCTTAAACATTGAGAGACAGAAACTTCGAAAATATTCAACATCAGTAACCATCATAAATAATATCTGGCATTTAATGGAATTATTTTGAAACAAAAAACAGAAAGTTTTTAGGATCATGACGAACAACGAGGCAGAATTTAGCGCGATATTTACAAGGTCTTGAATGTGGTAGAGAACTTGAGTATCCAAGAATACAATTGAAAGGGGATTGCGTAATAAAAATCAATGCTATTCAACATAAAGCAACTCTGGTTTGGAAATTGCAGAAGTGGCTCAAACCAATCTGGGAATTGGTGGATCAATTTGAAAGCAATTTGGGAATTGGTGGATCAATTTAAAAGTTTTGTATTCTCACATATCTACAAAAAAAAGAATCTGGTGACAGATAAATTGGCCAAAATGGCCACAGAGCAGGACTGCTTGAATTGATTTGATAATGAGGTGGTGTGACATGGTGGCAAGTTGGACCCAGCATAATAGAATAGTCATATCGCCCGACCCCCAAAATGGAGAAATTGTACCTCCCCAAATTCATATAAATTTGTTACAGATTTGTGAGACTTGAAAGGGACAGCTAACACCTAGGTGTTAGAAGAGATTAAAGTTTTGCTGGAATGAGATATTTGGTGGTGGGTAATTAGAATGAAGAGCAGTAAAGTGCAAAAGGACAGCAGCTTCATTGACATTTAAAGAGTTTGCATGATATGAAATTAGTTGGGAGTGAGAAATAAAGTGCGAAAAAACAAAAGTTTTCATTGACATTTAAAGTGTTTGCATGAATTGAAATTAATTGATACTAAGGAATAATGACACTACCATTAAATGATGGAAATGGTGACTCAGTAGAGAAGGCCTGCAAAGGACTTCAAATTGAGTTGGTGGTGTTAAAATACAAAATAAAAACTGCTTACCACTGCACAAATTTCAAGGACAATGGACACGTGCATCCTGTTATGATAATAGATAGTTTCTAATATTATTAATTATTATTTAATGGTTATCTATTGTAATCTCCTGTAAATCTTAGAATGCTTCTATTCTTTATGATTGTTTCCTAAGGAAACATCGTTCATTCTATTCAATATATTGGTCATTGTTAATATCAAGCAAATATTTACCAATTACTTCGTAATATGGTATCGAGCCAATTCTTTGAATTTTTTTGAAAAATATTATAATTTCTTGATCGAAATTATCAGAGCAATATTTTTCAAAATTATTTTCTGTGGTCCAAGGGATTTCGCTTCATTGGTTGAAGCAATGAGTTCTCATTGTGGAGACCCTAGTTCAAATCCCAAGGGGGGCATCTTTGTGGAATTCTAAGTTGTGACTCTTGGTCTCCAAATGTTGTTTCTAGTGTGGTTGCTCGAAAGGAGCTTGAATAAGCTTGTAATTCTAATGTTGTTGCTTGAATGAGCACAAGATTTGTAAACGATTTCTATATATATATATATATTTTTCTCTGATATCTGCTTAGACTAAGGCTTTTTTTGTCTGCAACTTACAGCCATTTTTCTGCAATTGTTGTCTATAATTTTCTAGTAAAATTGCACCCAATTTCATGCGTTTTTTAGAAGTGCGTTCATGGTCATTTTTTCCTACAAAAACATCAGTCATTTTTCCCTGTTTTATGATTTTTTTGCCTATTTAGAGGCATCTAGGGTTTTTACAAACCTTTGTTGTTGATTCATGCCCAAAATCTGTTGCTTTTTTTTGCAAATCCATCATTTATTTTAAAGCTTTTTTCAGCTCGGGCCATTTTTGTTCGAAACCTTATTTTTCTATACTGAATCAAAATATTTTAAAGATTCTTGATGGGTTTTTCGAGAGCTCAACAAAGTTGTCATCTGTTCCTTTTGGGTTCCTTGATTTTTGTGCCTCCATTTTTGAGCCAGTGGATCTAGAATTCGACAACATTCTTTATGGGTTTTTCGAGCTCTCTATTGGGTACCTCTTCATGTTTTTTGGGTTTGCTGCTTTTTTGCCTCCAAGGACATGCCTTCACAGATATTCACGTTTTTCCACTGAAAAAATGTGCTATGCTATCTCTGACTAATATTTTTCTCAAGGGAAATCAGAAGTTCAATGGTCGCAATTATGGCACATGGAAACAACAAATGCTAACCATCTTCGAATATCGCAGCAATGATCAAGTATTTCTGACTACTACAACTCAACCTAATCAAGCTGGTCCTGATCAGATTGCACATGATTAGCACAATCAGAAGGCGATAATGCTTCTCATATTATCCGCAATTGATGATCAACTCCCTCAGATTCCATCCAACAAGACAGCTGCCGAGATATGGGAGCATCTCAAGACATTTCATGAGACTTCTGACAAAAGCAGAGCTTTATTTCTCAAGTACACTCTATTTTCTATTGTCATGAATGAGCGGAAATCGCTCCTAGAACACCTGAATAGGATTCAGGAAATCAGTGATCAGTGGCTTGCCATTGGACGCAAGATGGAGGAAGAGGACATTGTGGTCATAACTCTCAAGAGTTTACCCAAGTCCTACGAGCATTTTATCGAGACTCTCAACATCACTTTTTCTGGTGTTGAACTAAAGTTCACAGATCTTTGCACACTTCTGCTTCAACATCGGTGGAAACAACAGTTCGATAGCAGTTTAGCTCCACCTCCACAGAAAAAACCTTTATTGTTAAATCCTTTCAGAAGGATAAAGGCAAGTCTCATCCACAACAGTCTTCTTAGCATCCTCTACTCTAGCTTCAGAAAGCCCCAAGAAAAAGACTATTCAATGCAACTATTCCCACAAGTATGGTCACGTGAAGGTTGAATATCAGAAACGCTTAGCTGCCCAATCTAAGCAATCTGCTTCGCAACCCAAAGTGAACAGTGCAGATTACACTCAGTAAAACAAAATCTGCATTTTATGCCTTCAAGGCTAAAAGACCTATAGATCATGTGAAGTCGTATCCTGAGTACATTGATTCAGGTGTCTCTCGTCATTTCACCCACTGTAGAGACTAGTTCACTATCTACCAGTCTTATTCAAATTTTGTTATTTTTGGAGGGGAAGAGTACACCGTTGTTGGCAAAGACAACATTCAAATTCAGTTTGTTGGGAGGAATCTCATTTTCCTTGATGTGTACTATGTTCCAGGGATGGAACTAAATCTACTCTCAGTCACTCAATTGTTGTAACACTCTCCACAATTGGATGTCACCTTCAGTTCACATCAAAGAAACGTGAATCGGAATCGGATCGGAATTGGCAAGGCCGAATCGGATCGGAATCGGCAAGGCCGAATCGAATCGTGAATCGGCAATGAATCGGCGATGAATCGGCAAATTTGAAAAAACCCTTTAAATTTAAAGATTTTAACAATTTAAAACTTATTTCATGCACCCTTTATTGAATATAACTTAAGCACACTATAACATCATCAAATAGAAGTTAAAACTTAACATACATAAACATGGAACATAAAATCCATCACATACGTAACTATGTTATCTAAAATGTAAATTGTAGGCTAGCTGAAGTAAATAGAAATCAAATGATCATAATGATTTAAATCATAGAATGTATGTAAGATGATCCATAAGACATCAAATCATAAATTTATGTAAGAATCTAAGATGAAGATCCATGAAAGTTTGAAACATATGTCTATCAATGATTCAGTATCAATATCTGTAAACAAAATATAAAAACAAGGCTCCAGCTCAAGCCTCAGGCTCATAGTCATCATCATCCTCAACATCATCCTCAAGCTCGGCTACAGCCTCAGCCTCAGCCTCTGAGTATCCAGTCTGCCTAGTAGCAAGGCGTCTAATGTAGGTCCTAGAGGACTGTCGAGCCATATCTCCCGCATATAAGATGGGCTCACGAATGTCACTAGGGCCTGTGTCTGTGCGTGCACGTGTGCGTCTACCAATGCCTGAAGAACGTGCTCTAGCTGCCTCAGCCTCTATATCCACCTGGTCAATCCCCGCACGGTCTTCCTCAGTGAAGACTGGATCTACAACCTCTGTGAGCCACTCTGATTCTGGATCAATCTCCTCCAGAATGATCGAAGAGGAGTCAGTGCCCAAAATCTGTCTGATCCTAAGACGGAGGTTGTAATGAACGAAGACAAGATCATTCAACCTCTGCACTGTCAACCTGTTTCTCCTCTTCGAGTGGATGTGCTCGAACATGGACCAACTGCGCTCACATCCAGAAGCGCTGCTTGGCTTACTCAGAATACGAATGGCAATTTTTTGAAGTTTTGGGGTTGTGGCCCCAAACATTTGCCACCATCTATCTGAAATAAGGGAAAATAAAAATAATTAGTCTCATTTACAAATTACAAATTACAAGTTAACTCTAAAATTACATAATCAACTTTAAGTTTAGAATCTAGATTCATGAACATTGAATATATTATTTAATTTTTACCTGGCTGTATTGTTTCCCGAGCATCTATGGCTACCCTGCTAGAGAAAAGTGGCCCTTCTTTATTATTGAACTTATCAAGCTCAATAATTGCAGCACTGCTATCCTCATCAGTACTCAACCTCTGGATCACTGTATATAAGCCGGTGAGAACCTCCTCATCCGCCTTGAAGTCAGGACGAAAACGAAATGCCGAATTCAAAAAGTAAGCTGATGCATGGATGGGTCTGTGGAGCAGATTCTGCCATCTCCTATCAATGATGTCCCAAATAGGGGCATACTTCTCCTGCACTCCTGCATACTGAGCTCTAATGGCCTCCTTGGCCCTATCCATGCCCTCATATATGTAGCCCATAGAGGGCTTCTCCCCATCAGCAGTTCGTAGGAGAGATACAAGAGGCTCAGTGGCCTACATATAAAGTAAAACAAAAATTTGAGTCAAAACTTAAACATAGAATAATTCAATAATATAACTTAAGGTAAAACTAAATCATTAAACAATTAGCATAGTAAACTGTAAAATATTAAATGTTAAATTGCAATAAAATTACCTTAAGGATTTCTCTAGCAGGTTTCCAAAAACCATCATCATCAAATATGCAATCCACCACATCTATCCCTGCAGTGGTCGTAGCATAGGAAGATGAAATCCACTCCCACCCAACAAACATGCTCCTCAAATCATCCCTTGATGTCAACAAGGACTGCAAGGTGATGAAATTCGAGGCAGACCTCGTGATCCCTGGACGAGCTAACTCTTTGTCTCCTGTGTACTTCCTCATTGTGCTAAGGACAAATGAATGATTATAAATAAACTTGCATATGTTTTTTGCCCTTTCCACACATGACTTGACCCACTCAAGTTTGCCAATTTCCTCCAACATGAGGTCAAGGCAGTGTGCTGCACAAGGGGACCAAAATATGGTGGGGTGCCTCTCCATCAAAAGTTTGCCTACAACAATTTTAAGATAATTAGAAATTCAAATTTCAAATTTCAAATTTTCTTGTATCCTGTGGAGGTGATTGATCATTCTACTTTCCTACATACATAATTTTGAATCGTGATTGACTATTTCAAATTTTGATTGTTGATTGCTAATAGTAATTAATACTAATTATAATTCGTTGTTTTGTTACTTGTAGGATATACCATGTTCATCAAATCCATTGATGCTTCCGCACATGTAAAAAATGCCACATACTTATGTGAGGCTATTGAGGAAGTCATAGCAGAGGTGGGAGAACAAAATGTGATCCAGATGGTGACGGATAATGCAGCAAGTTATGTTGCTGCAGGTAAACTTTTAACTTTTCAAGTTTTGAAAATAAATTTATTTGAATTTTGAAATTTGAATTTCTAATTGACTTAAAATTGTTGTAGGTAAACTTTTGATGGAGAGGCACCCCACCATATTTTGGTCCCCTTGTGCGGCACATTGCATTGACCTCATGTTGGAGGAAATTGACAAGCTTGAGTTTGTCAAGTCATGTGTGGAAAGGGCAAAAAACATATGCAAATTCATTTATAATCATTCATTTGTCCTTAGCACAATGAGGAAGTACACAGAAGGCAAAGAGTTAGCTCGCCCAGGTATCACGAGGTTTGCCTCGAATTTCATCACCTTGCAATCCTTGTTGACATCAAGGGATGAATTGAGGAGCATGTTTGTTGGGCGGGAGTGGATTTCCTCTTCCTATGCTACGACCACTGTAGGGATAGGTGTGGCGGATTGCATATTTGATGAGGATGGTTTTTGGAAACCCGCTAGAGAAATCTTGCAGGTAAATTTATTGCAATTTAACATTTAGTATTTTACTTTAAGTTATATTATTTTATATTTAAGTTTTGACTCAAGTTTTTTGTTTTACTTTATATGTAGGTCACTGAGCCCCTTGTAGCTTTGCTACGAACTGCTGATGGGGAGAAGCCCTCTATGGGCTACATTTATGAGGGCATGGATAGGCCCAAGGAGGCCATCAGAGCCCAATATGCAGGAGTGCAGGAGAGGTATGGCCCTATTTGGGACATCATCGATAGGAGATGGTAGAATCAGCTCCATCAACCCATCCATGCAGCAACTTACTTTCTGAATCCGGCATATCGTTTCCGTCTTGAGTTCAAGGCGGATGCAGAGGTTCTCACTGGCTTATACACAGTGATTCAGAGGTTGAGTAGCGATGAAGATAGCGCTGCTGCGATTGTTGAGCTAGACCGGTTCAACAATAAAGAGGGGCCACTTTTCTCTGGCAGGATGGCCATAAATGCTCAGAAAACACTACAACCAGGTAAAAATTAAATAATATATTCAATGTTCATGAATCTAGATTCTAATCTTAAAGTTGATTATGTAATTTGTAAATGAGACTAATTGTTTCTATTTTCAATTTTTCCCTTATTGCAGATAGATGGTGGCAAATGTTTGGGGCCACAACCCCAAAACTTCAAAAAATTGCCATTCGTATTCTGAGTCAGCCAAGTAGCGCTTCTGGATGTGAGCGCAGTTGGTCCATGTTCGAGCACATCCATTCGAAGAGGAGAAACAGGTTGACAGTGCAGAAGTTGAACGATATTGTCTTTGTTCATTACAAACTCCGTCTTAGGATCAGACAGATTTTGGGCACTGACTCCTCTCCGATCATTCTGGAGGAGATTGATCCAGAATCAGAGTGGCTCACAGAGGTTGTGGATCCAATCTTCATTGAGGAAGACCGTGTGTGGGTTGACCAGGTGGATATAAAGGCTGAGGCAGCTAGAGCACGTTCTTCAGGCATTGGTAGATGCACACGTGTACGCACAGGCACAGGCCCTAGCGACGTTCATGAGCCCATCTTACATGCGGAAGATATGGCTCGGCAGTCCTCTAGGACCTACATTAGACGCCTTGCTACTAGGCAGACTGAATACTCAGAGGCTGAGGTTGAGGCTGCAGCCGAGCTTCAGGATGATGTTGAAGATGATGATGATGACTATGAGTCTGAGGCTTGAGCTGGAGCCTTGTTTTTATATTTTGTTTACAGATATTGATACTGAATCATTGATAGACATATGTTTCAAACTTTCATGGATCTTCATCTTAGATTCTTACATACATTTATGATTTGATGTCTTATGGATCATCTTACATACATTCTATGATTTAAATCATTGTGATCATTTGATTTCTATTTACTTCAGCTAGCCTACAATTTACATTTTAGATAACATAGTTACATATGTGATGGATTTTATGTTCCATGTTTATGTATGTTAAGTTTTAACTTCTATTTGATGATGTTATAGTGTGTTTAAGTTATATTTAATAAAGGGTGCATGAAATAAGTTTTAAATTGTTAAAATCTTTAAATTTAAAGGGTTTTTTCAAATTTGCCGATTCATCGCTGATTCATTGCCGATTCACGATTCGATTCTGCCTTGCCGATTCCGATTCGATTCCGATTCTTGTTACTTTGGTCTACATGATGCAACGTCCTAGTTTCAAGGTTGATGGTAAAGAACACCAGGTTCTTGGATTGGTGAAAGCTCTCTATGATTTGAAGTAGGCCCCTAGGGCATGGTACATGAAAATTGATAAGTACCTCAGTGATCAAGAATTCGAGAGGAGTTCTCCAGACTCAAATTTGTACATCAAGACTACTAACAGTGAGATCATCCTTCTGATCATTTATGTGGATGATTTGATCATCACTAGAAGTTAGGCATCTTTGATTCAGCAAATCAAACAGAGTTTATGCCATTCTTTTGATATGACTGACTTTGGGCTCATGCATTACTGCTAGGTGTTGAGGTTTGGCAACAATCTACGAGTATATTCATTTCTCAGTCCAAATATGCTATGGCTCTGTTAGACAAGTTTTGTATGCAGGACTGCAAGCTTGCATTTACACCCATGGAGAAAGGTTTGAAGTTATTAGCTAAGTCTGATTCTCCTCCAGTTGATGATACTATATACAGGCAACTAGTAGGCAATCTCATCTACCTCTCTTCTACTAGACCTAATATCATCTTCGCAGCAGCTACATCTCGCATTTTATGACAGCTCCTAAAGCTGATCATTGGATGGCAGCAAAGCGTGTGCTTCGTTATGTGAAGGGTACTACTAATTATGGACTTCTTTACTCTCAGAGTTCTAATCATAAACTCAATTGGTCACAAATTCAGACTAGGCAAGTTTTGTTGATGATAAAAAGTCAACTTTTGGATGTGTTCAGTTTGGGTTCCGGTGCCATCACATGGACCAATAAGATGCAATACGCAATTTCTCTCTCCTCTACATAGGCTGAATACAGAGGGACAATCAAGGCAAGCTGTGAAGTTGTTTGGCTTTGTCAGATGCTTGGGAATATGTTGATGTCACAAGCAAGCCCAACAACTTTGTTTGTTGATAACCTACGTGTTATCAAGTTAGCTTGAAATCTAGTCTTTCGTGAACGAACCAAGCATGTGGATGTTCATTGCCACTACATACGGCAGCTAGTTGAAGACATGACAATTAACTTGTAGTGGATTCCTACAACGGATCAGACTGCAAACATTCTCACCAAGCCTCTTGATCCAAGTAGGTTTGTTCAATTCAGAGGACGGCTTGGCGTTGTGGATAGATTAATCGTTAAGGGAAGGTGCAAAAATAATTATTTATTATTTAATGGTTATCTATTGTAATCTCTTGTAAATATTAGTATGTTTTTAATATTTAGTTTCCTGTATCTAGAATACAATGTTTCTATTCTTTACGATTGTTTGCTAAGGAAACATCATTCATTCTTTTGTAAATATAGATCTCTTGATCATTGTTAATATGAAGCAAATATTTACCAATTACTTCATAATACATCTGCTTGATCTGCAAGAACTCGGAAGAGACATATGGCCTTCCTTTGGGAGGTAACGCGGAAGCAATTGAAATGTGTCTGTTGTTCAAAGCATGATTTGGTTCTCCATGCTGGACAGCACATCAACATTGTGTAAATACACACATCTCTGCAATGTTTTTGGCAAGCTTGCTAATTGCTAGAGTATCCAAAGACATGGCAAATGCTCAGGGGCTTGTCAAGAAGGCCTTTTGCTGAGAAATTGGGAAAATGTTGGACAATGTTGAATGCGAGGCCATTCCACTGCCATGTGACTACTATGCAGCAAGGCATCAAGGAAAAGTGATAGAGAGACTCCATCTCTTCTCTTTGATGGACTAAGTTCCACGCAGAAAATTAGCACTGGATGGGATTATTCTGTTTCTGAAGAAGATAATTGATGCAACATCAAAAGATGGTGTGAGGCAGTTGAAGAGATACGTGGTGGAGAAAGGACTTGACTTAATATGGAAAACAATGTGAAGGAAGTCTTAGAAATCAAAATATAAGTAGCTGTGTCAAATGAAGAGCATATTAAGACTTTGGAGACTGAGGTGAGTGTTCATGCAGATGTGGCCCCAAATGTCTAGACAAGGTAATAAACCAGATGAAAAAGCAAAAGAATGCAGGGTAAGGGCATAAACATGGACCAAATTTTGCATATCTGTGTATGTATATGCTGATATATGATGATACACAGGAAATCGATTCAGTATGTATATGATGATATAGGTTATAGAAAATCTCCATTTTGCTACAGGGAGATAGGATAGCTTCAGAAGCCATGATTTTGTATCTCAGGATAGGGAATTTGGTTTAGATTGATCAGGGCATTGGGCCAGAAATCTCAAATACATAAATCTATCTTTATATTATCAGTGTAAATGGGTACAACCCCTTAGCTCTTTTGATCAAGCTGAGTGTGCATGGGTGTGTGTGTGCGCACATGTGTGAGGCATAGACTCAATGTTTTAGGAAACAAGAGTCATAAATTTCTCTTCCCGCAAAATAAGTTAAAAAATGTTTGACATTTTTGTTTAAAAACTTGATCCATCAATTCACAGCGCTATGTACAAACTTTAGCCATAATGCCCTTGAATTGTCATTTTCATTGATTAAGAGACGATTATATTAAAAGGAATAGATTATGAAAACCCTCAATACCACAGAGACAAGCATATCAATAAAAGATTATCAAATATACCTTTCACAAGATAACTAAAAGCAATTATATATGAAAGGTTATAACAAAAACAGCAAAAACAAACAATAATAGATGTACATAAGCTGTAACATCATAAGCAAATCATACAAGCGGTATCTAACAAGTGTGAAAAGGAAGACTTAAAGAATATTCATGATGATGCATTGCACGAGATTGTTGCCTCTTGTTACATTATTCCACAATATTTCAAGTCTGATAGTTTTGATGCATCCACCTCCCCATTTTTGTCCATTTGTGTCTGATGATGTGCCTCTAAAGCATGCAATGGGAGTTGAATTTAACTTTATGCCAATGTAACCCCAGTACTGGGGTATGTCGGGATGCCGGGACAAGGGGAAAATGGGCCTCATTTACGGGACACCGGGGGGGCAGCCAAGGGACAGCAACAAGGGGAGGACAGGGTAGGGAGGGGTGCTGTATACATATAGAACTTGAAATGCTTGCTTTGAAATGATTTTCAGTAGAACATACGAAATTAAAATACTTGAACATAGAAAAATTGCAACGTGAACTAAAACCATTGAACATTCAACATGGTAACATATTGCATACCCAATAGTAACATTCAAAACTAGAAATTCAAATAGAAATTCAAGTACCCATCCCAGCGGCAGCATGGTTGCGGAATGGCAGAGGTGGGGGTACTTGAGTACACAAGTACCCGGTGTGGGGACATATTGGGGATGGGTACTTCGAGGTTTGGGAGGAGGATGTGAGTCCCCGTGTTACACTGCTTCATGCTGGTGGGGTCGGATTTTCACATCTTGTTTATGTGTTCTCCAAATCCACCATTTGAGGTATGGTACATTTGATGAACACAAAACCCACAACCATTTATTCATATGTTGAAGGATTGCAGACAAAGATGTCCAGGGTAATCTGGATAAGCAAATTCTTTTGTGGTAATGGTGAGTGGGGGGATATAGTATAGGTACTCCCACCAATCCCTACTCTAGCAGACCAATTAATTAAGGCTAGGTGGTTGAATAGTAGGGGTGTGTTGTTCTTGCATAGGCTATGATCTAGCCACCCAATCTTTCTATCTGATGGTTTCCCTTTCTTGTTTAGTCCAACCCAAGGAACTGCAGCTCTTTTCAACTATATTTTTCACCCCAATATAACCACCCACAATTAATCTACCTCTGGTAGTATATTTAACCCTCCATAATTGTCTTCATTGTGCAAGTGTATTCTTTTACTGCAGAACTGATTGTTTTGCAGCACAAGAAAATCTTTACTGTGCAAATGATTGCCTTACTGCACAAGCTAGGATTTTTGTTGTGCAAGACAATGACTGACATAACAAGGTCATTAGGCTATCCAAAACCAATTTGCTAATGATGAGTGAATCACGTCCGAACATATACATCTTGATTAGCATAACAACACTCCTAAATGGGCAGAATCTGCCTGTAATGTCCCCTTTTTGGGACAATAGGAATTCTGGAGTCAAATCTAAAAAAATATTAATTTTGGCTTAAGGTAGCTTAATGCAAATTTAATAAATGTGTTAAATTAATATTATAAAGTCGATTAAGGTGACAAGAAGCAAAAAGTCGAAAGGAAAAGAGAAGGAAACTGAAGGGGCAGCGTTTTGAGCATAAAAGGAGGATGAGGAGTTCATTTTCAGGATGCTTGGATATTGATTTAGTTTGAGATTTCTCTTGTAGAAATTAAAGAACCTCCAGCTTCTAATTACGATCCGAGGACGCAAACCCTCAAGTTCTTCTTCAGTGGATTGGACATAGCCCTCATCTGTGGTGAATTCGCGAAAAAGTTCGCAGCTGTTTTTCAGGGTCATTTTTAATTATCCAATTTGACTATTATCACTATTTATATGATTGGATTGTTATCGTATTGCTGGTTTATATTATCACTATTTATATGATTGGATTGTTATCATATTGTTGGTTTATAATGCAATAATGAATTCTGAAGTAATTGTTGGTTATTTACTGATTGATGATTGTTGGTTATTTGCTAGTTATTATTGTTTAAATTCTTGTTTATGAATATGAAATTAATTTGAAGAAAAATTGGAGATAATATCTGATTGCGATATTACAGCGATATCAGAGCAGTGTATCCTGCCAGCTTGCAGGGTTTACGTTTGTGTAGTCTTGATAAGTTCAGTTCTGAGAATATTGAAATTTGATCTGATATTGAGAATCAGTAATTTTAACTTAGGAAATATATCTATTCGCGGTCATTGTGCTTTAAGTTTTCAGCATATTTCTGGAAGAATATAAGGTTATGAGAAAAACTGGAACAGGGAGAACTGGTCTGAGCATTGACAGGGAGTATTATTTCCAAACGTACAGATTTGCAACAGAAACTTGTAGCAGAAGTATATTGAGCTTATTACCTTTGGTTCTCAGCAATACAAAGGAGCATATTATTATATTAACTATATTCGGAGGAAGTGGCCAATTCGAAATTGGCACAGAGCGCACTTGCGGGGGTTGATTTTAAATTTCTGAAGAGCTGTGGGAAGTTGAATGGCACTGCCAGAGCAAGCTATGTCAATTTCAATTTCTTGGAATTATGGAATGAATGATAATAGAAGAAGCGAAGTGTATTGCCTGGGGTTTTACCTTGCCAAACTATTAAGCTCAGCCAAAATTAATCGCAGAACACATTTTTGTATTCTCTTAGTCCTAAAGTGAAGTATTATTAATTTTTGATATTTACGCAAGACAATTGCATCGGATCGTTTTTGAAAAAATTAAATATAATATATATCATCATGCTTAAGCTTGAGAAATATTATATTATTTAGCCAAAAGCTTTGGCGAGGATTTTTTTCCGGTGCCATAAATATATATCTGGGCTCTCACATAATATTAGGTTATCACAATTGCGAGGTATAAAAAAAATATCATCAGCACTTACATATTTATTTTCCATGAAGGTTTGTGGGTCCGCTTTGGCCTAAATAAATTTTCTTTTTGGCCCAATAATATTACAAATATTACTTGTGTAATGGCCAAAAAATATAGTCCGTATGAAGATTAATATCTGTGCATGTTGCTTGGAGATTTATTGAAATTGTCACACTACAGGCCCATCTCATTTGGATTTTCAGACTAAGCATTGGAAAATATTTTACAGGACCTATCCTTGTTTAATGGACGATTGATTTTGCCATGATTTTTTTAAATCGCTCACAAGGAAAATTCTTCACAAGACTATTGTCCAGCCTAGTTAAATATTTAGTTGGTCAATATATACGTATTCATACAACTCGCTACCATGACTATAGTGCAGAGGCAAATTTTGGTGAAATTTTGGATTTCTATTGGTTCTCGCGAGCCCAATCATTACAAGGAAACAAGACGATGCAAGAACAATTTGTTTGATAATGAAAGGGACCGTTTCTTGCCAAGGTTTATTTGCCCGTATAGTTTATATTTTGAAGCCAATGGAACGTCGGCCTGCATAGTGAGACGTTAACCTCAGCAAGCGTATTGGTTATTGCAGAAGTCAGAATTTTCATTGCTGCAGAAGTGATGTTTTATGGTAGCCATAGGTGAAGTTTATGTATTTTGTCATTTCATATGGACCTTGCCAATATCATTTCCGAGTCTTTGGTATTGATGGGATTGTATTGCGACCAAGGATTGTTGTGAGTTTGATTCTTTGCTATTTAGCAAAGTTTATACGAACTAAGAGATTCAAGGAATGAGTTGAGATCACAAATTAGCTGGACCTGTTGAAGGGTTGCGGTATAGCAGAGTTAGTATTCGTGGATTGAACTAATACAGGTGTCATGAAGTATCCAGATTGGGCTCTGTAGAGTTGGAAACATCGACCTGTGGTCAAGTCCGTATTTCGTAACTAGAGAGGAATAGCATGGGGTGGATACGGATTGTTGGTCACATATTCTTCTATTCGGAGTGTTGGTGTTCATTTGTTGAGGTATACTGGGGCAAGCAACAGTATTACATGGCCCTCTGCCTATTAACTCAGTCCGTATAGGTCATTAGATAAAAGGAATACTTGAACATTTAAATACATTTGGTTGTATTGTGTATTATTTCAAGAAATTTCTTCTATTACTGTTGTTAAGAACATTGGGCATCAAACATCTGGACATGAAACTATAGCTGTTATCCTACAGCCAGTTCTGGTCATTGGGGTACCGAAGTAGTTGTCAGGGAATCTGGACAGTTACTAGAAAGATGAGAAATCAACATCACTAATACAGAGCAAAGGCATCTGAATACAAATTTACATGCAAGACCAAAGAATGCCAGACTGGGAATAGCATTGTGGAAGAAAGACTAAATGAATTCTCAAACATCCAGGAAACAAATTTCACATTGAAGTAACTGTTTAAATTTTAGTTTATCATAACCTCAGCAACAGCTAAACTTGCATTGGTGAATATTGAACTATTCGCCTACTTATGAGCATTCAAAACTGTAACACCCATTCAAGGTCCAACTAAATTCAGAGACATCAGAACTGAGAAAAGACTAACTGAGTGCAAATAATTTCAGATAAGACAGGTGTAATCATCAGCACTTCAGATTTGGTGAACATGTTCGAGGTTTGCAGAAAGAAAACGAAGTGGGAAATTGGTTGTACCTGACTGGTTTGCAATTAGAACCTATGAATCATTAAATAGTATGGATAATGTCCTTTCAAGGTTAGAGGAATTGAATTCATCTTCAACCAAAGTAGAACAGTCCAATTAGAGGCATTTGAATTGGGCCTTACAACCTTCAATGGTTGCCTTAGTGCAGTCCAGGATGTTGGAACATCCGAATAATGGTGTGAAACTTATAGTTGCCTCTTGTTTGAGTGAGATTATTAGGATAACAGTTCCTGTTGCACCTTACACTGATAACATCTTGGAGCAGGTTCTACATTTGATAGAGGACAGCTTGTGTGGATTACAGTAAGACAAAGGCCCTACTTTTGGTAAGAAGGATAAGATTTTGGATATTACAGTAAAGCTAGACTTTTTATCATGTTGGACCTCTGTTGTGAATGAATGATACTTCACATGTTTCATGGTTTCTTAAGTGGATACAGGAAGCATCATTCAGACAATATGAAGGCATGCATTAAAACTATTATGTCATTAATCCTTGATGAGAACGATGACATATGTAAGCAATTAAAATCGGATTTGTTGGTTCTGTGGAGAGAGGAGAACAAAATCTCGCCTATGCCTTAGGAGCTTGTGGGGGAATTAACTGAACATAAGTTTGACATAATCAAGGAGTTTATGACTGAACAGGATTTAACATCAGCGGGTAAACAAGTTGCAGGATCTTCAAAAATGAGCAAAAACAAAAAGAGAAGAGCACAAATTTGTTTCACATGCCAAAAAACATGGACCACAAATCAGATTTCAGAGGATCATAATGAAGTTAAAGCAAACAAAAAAATTTCAGGTCAGCAATGAAGAAGATAAAAATCTCACAGCTTTGCTCCTACAGAATAACACAAGTACTGGTTACACAACCCTCTATAATAGTGACTTAGAGTTGGTTGTAGACAAGCATCTTGAAGGGGATGGTCTAATTAGAAGAAAAAGTGTGTTGAAGACTTTGGATGATGAGAAATTGCGTGAAAATGATAACATCACAGCCACCATGTCATTGCAAACAACTCAATCAAACAGGAGCTTGAAGCCCATGATGACATTGATGACATCATTGCAAGGAGTTCATGTTATTTTATGACAACTCACTTATATTGTCACACACCTTTTATTTGATACTTTTACGCCCATGTTTTTACTATTTGATGTCCTACTTGTATTTCGTTATTTCCTATTATGGTTTTGTAAATATGCTCTAAGCAGGAAAACATCTAATCTAAACAGTGGTTTTGTTACCCTAAATGGTATTGATTATTATGATACAGTGGTATAACTTTTTGTGCCCTAAGCGGTATATATGGACTAACCGTGGTTTTGCACATTTTGCCCTAGGCGGATTCCAGTTCCGGAATTTAGGGTAATGCAAACTTAAAATTCTTAATTTAGTTTTATTTGGTTATGCCTCAATTCTAATCAAATTAAGGATCATTTATATGGATCAAACTTAATTTTAATAAGCTATATGTTCATAGACATGGTAATGTAAATACATGATAAAGATCTTGTTTACTAGAACTGAATATAAAGGTTTAACCACTCGTTCCAATTGGATGCAGGAAGATCGTGAATCAAACCAAAAGGGGGAGAAGCTATCACCATGAAAGGGGATGTTGGATGGTCAAGTTCCAGACAATCAGGAAGTGGTAAGATTTGACAAGTTGTACCTATGTGGCTAAGCTGACTAAACTCTAGGGACTGACTCACCTCTATGTTTGCTCCTAAACAATGGACAATTTATTATCTTAAACATTTCTCCAAATCAATCTAGTGTCAGAGAGACCGGTATGTCGCCTATCCTATCTTGTTCATAACAACTATTCCGATCATGAAGAGATTCTCAACCTAATAAAGTTGATATTAAAAAAAAGATGAGGTCTTAGTATAGTTAAAACATTAGATAATTAAATTATATTAATTCATCTGCAACATTGCATTGGACCCCTTTCACTATTGTTAATGTTCTTGCGAAAATTATCTTTCAATGAAAACTTTCCTCTCTTTCCATTAGTAGTTTAATAATGCAATTATTTAATCCCAACTCTAACCTTGGATTCAAACTCCCCCGGTAGTCATCTTCACCCTCTTAATTCATTTCATCGATCATATATTGTATGCTATGTTTCCAAAATTAAGAAGTGGAAATATTTCATCACGGCAACCTTAGTAAAATAGCATGAAGGATTCTTGATCTGTTTTGAGAGCTTGCATGATAGGAAAGTTGGCAGAGGAATGGGTTACGTAAACAATCGAGCGGCCAAGATTGCTAGGGGTACCTTGATGTTCGTGGACACGGGCACTAGAACAAAGGAAAACCAAAACTTGTTATACACCACCTTGCGTTGGAGAAAGGAGTTGTCACATCAGTGATTCTTGAAGCTCATGTAAACTGGAAATACGCATGCTAGTCACGGCAGTAGTTTTAGGCAGTTTGCCTAGGAAAGAAGACAGTAGCCGCACACTTCCATCACTCAGCAGACTCACGGCTAATAACAGGTAAGTAAATGATGATTCCATAGTGTGTTGTCAAAAGATTGATTAACAAATGGAAATCTTTCTTTCTTCCTGAATCAGGACGTTTGAATGTCATCAATGCATTTCACTACTTGTTGAACAAACCTATCTTTTCTTTCTAGAAAGCACAGGCGAACTTACTCTGCTATAAATCATTTTAATAAATTCAATTTGGCATAACCGAACAAAAAATGGTAGTTTATTTTCGTGTTATAGATCCATAGATGAAAGAATGTGCTTTCCTCACATTTGTGTAGACAACATTGATATAGAATTTTGAATGATTATTTTTAGTTTCCTAGTAAGAAAGTCTGAAAGAAAATAAAACCAGAAGGACAGACTCGTTGACACTCAAGCAACAGAGAGTCTTGATTGCTATGCTGGAGCTTACGGACTTCTTGATAGTTAACCAGACTGGAGCCTAATCAAGACTAGCAAATCTAGGTTACGGGTGGCCAGATATCAGAGGAGTTTAACCTAAAGGAAAGACTGAGGTAAAGACAAAAGAAGAATTAGAGAAATCCATTCCAGCAAGACTTGCATACTTCATCATATCTAAACTGGATGAATATAAATCTCATTCAATTGAACAGGACATACAATTGTTATTCTTATAATGGTGATGAATGGAAATTTTCTAAGGTAGAGATGGCACTGTCTAGTGTAGGAGAATTTAAAGAAAGAACTGTGAATAACAATTCTATGTTTACTATGTATAATTTTCAGTAATATCATGTCTAATTCAACCGTAACTAGACGTCCCTTGCTGGGAGATTGGATCCAATGATTTCTGAACCAGTAGGATTTGAAACAATCAGCCAATGAATTGGAAGAGTGAGCCAAACTAGAATCCATCTCTAACGTCCTTCAGATCTGATGGTAAGAGGGAATAACAAATGACACATGATATTAAAGAAAATTGTCTATTGACTTAATAACATTACTATCTTTTCCAGTCGGGGTCAAAAGTGATAATCACTCCACTTAGTGTAACCAGCCAGTTTAGGCAAATCTAATAAGAGACTAGATTACCCTGAAATCGTATTATAAACCCTTCAGATAACTATCTCAGGATGAGGATGCCTTAACCTAGGGTCAAGGAAGAAGGTGAGACAATGGTTCCAAAGTAATAAAGAAAATCCTTGGCCAAGGTAAGATTAATGGAATTGCTAGATACATCTATGATAGGAGTCGTACTGAAGTAGTAGTATGCTACAAGGTGCAACCGATCATGATGTAAGTGGATCTACACCGGATTCCCAAGAGACTTGACTTGACTATCCACCATCCATCATGGAGGGTCAGGTCTGCTTCAAATCCCGAAGCAGCCTAGGGGGATCAAATACAATCCATAGTTGGGTGGTGAAATGCCCCAATGATACATTTTCCCCCTGATCGAGACACAAGTCGGAGATTTGGATACATTGTTCATGCAAAATCCTCACTATGAAACTCAGCGTCTTTCCATATAATGTGAGTATTCTATTTAGTATTGGTGCAGGTTATTTTGAGAATGTTAAAAGAAATGTATATACTTAAAAGTTGTATTTCGTTTCTTATATAGTAGATCGTGTAATTTCTTTCCTTTTAAAGAAGTTACTTGAAGTTGTTAGTTTTTTTTCAAATGCTTGTTCTTGTTAAGAATAGATTAGGTGTTTCCAATTGCTTTAAAAGAAGGAAAAAAAGTTGTTCACCCTCAACTCAATAATGTAAACAAGTTCTTTTAATCTTAAACAAGTATGTTACAATCAGTAAACTTTGTTATAGCTTTTAGATTATTACATATGGTATCAGAACACTAGGTTCAACACTGGACTTGGGCTTATCCAAAAATTATTAGAAAAACTAACACAAGCATTGTGGATGTTTTCCAGGATGCCCATTAGCATCCAAACCAAACGGAAGAGACCACGTGACCCAAGCCAAGTGAGGATAGCAAATGTACTTAGTCAAGACTTTGACTATTCTCAAGTCAAGCCCTTGTCCGACCATGAAACTATAGCTAGTGCCCTCAGGACGATTAAGCATAAAAGACGCAAGTGGACTCCTCAAGTGAGAACACAGATCAAGTAGAAGGCAAGCCAGATCTAGTACCAAAAACATCAAGCAGGACACCACAGATCATCCCAAACCAACACTTACTAAGGAAGTGAAACAAGATGCCATGACAACTGCTCTTACCACCCCACGGCCTGATACCATCCGACTTCCCAAACCAGGAAGAGCCCATCACAAATAGTGAGGGTGAGGAACAATGTATGGGGTGTACCGGTGAGGAACAATGTATGGGGTGTACTAGCGAGGACACCCAGAACTAAGAAATACTCTAGTAAGGAGTTATGTAAAAAAAAAACTTTTGTTGTGACCTTTTATCGGATTATGTAAATGAAAGTTTGCAAATCTATGAATAAATGGAAAAAACAATTTTATTGTACATGATTATTTGTCAAATACTTGTATCTTCAAAAAACAAAAAATTATAGTGACTTTGTTTCCTCCAAATAAAAATGGGCGATAACCAAGTCGGTTTGCCTAATTCATCAGCTTCTAGTTATGATGATGCAAACTCAAGACAAATTGGATGCTCTTGAGGACAAACTCAAGACTCTTGAGGGATCAGAAAATGAAGGATTGGATTTTAGATCCCAGAGTAGACTAGAACACACCACACTCACTCCATCAAAGATGAACAAAGAATGGGAAACACTCACCATACTAACCCCCATAGGGAAGAGCATTTTACCATGAGGTACACAACATAGAAGAAAACCAAAGATTAAAAATTATGACTAATGATATGAAAAAAGTCAAGCCACCCCAGTTTGATGGAGTGGTGTCAAGAAACATAGCAAAGGCCTAGTTGACAGGCATGAAAAAATACTTTGAGATCCAAGATTACACAGAGGTGCAAAAAGTTGTTTGGGATTCATACCAACTGACAGGGGAGGTCGCCAATTGGTGGGAAAGAAAGAAAGTGGAATTGAGGCTAACCAAAACATCAATCATGTGGACAAGATTTGTCCAACTTTTTAGGTAGAGGTGGCTTCCACAATTGTTGTACGAGCAAAAGTTGGCCAAGTTTCAAGAACTCAAACATGGGATAAATCGGTGCATGAATACACTAAGAAGTTCAACAGGTTGTTGAAGTGCATTCCCAAGTTACAGGACAATGAAACGTACAAGCTCAGAAAGTACATTATGGGTCTCAACAACCAAATTGGGGGACCCCTAGATGTATTATGCCCGACTACCATAGCGGAAGCATATGAAAAAGCAATTTGGCAAGAATTGAAACTAAAAAGGGACAAGTCCATTAGAGATAGGAGTCAAGGAAAAGAGAATTGGAATCATAATAATTAATTCAATAACCAAAAAACAAAGAAGGAAGTGAATGAACCCTGAATCGATAATAAGGTCAAGGGTAACAGTTATGAAAATTGAAGTAACAAGAAGGTACAGGTTGGAAATCGAAAGAATATGGAGCCAGCAGTTAAGGCAAGAGAGAAAAAAGGACCTCCGGATGGATGCTTTACATGTGGGGGCGAACATTACACTAACCAATGTCCCATCAAGACTCAAAATGCACCACCACCAAAAAGTCTATTGCCTAACTAGCAGAATGCCTTTTGTAAAGTTTCTACAAATTCTGTGTGATCAAACTAAAATAATACCTTCTCCAATGCTTGCTGAAAATTATCTTTATTCAAACATGTATAAGAGATATCAATAATGAAATTATTATTCTCAAATCTTTTATTTATGGAAGTGTTCGAATAGGGTGGACTTGCTTAAAGGAGCAGACTTTATGTTCTTTGTGTGTCCTTTAACTACAACCACACCCTACATAAATACCATACCAAAAGGGCATGTCCCTTAAAGGGACATGACCCTATCTAGGTTGGCCCATAATGCTTTCTCATAATCGGTGCCCAAACAAGGTATTGACTATGTAAGTAGACTTAACTAAGATTAGTTAAGGTTAACACAATCATTTCAAGAAGGGACGTCGATCATGCCTAGAAGGAGCAATATAAATCTTAGGCCTTCATAAGGCATTTTGTGAACGATAAGGTCTATGCGATCTACACAGTCAAATCAGTATTGTGATCAGAGTTGCGGATTTAACACTCCCTCTTAACTTGATAATCATACTGAGAGATAACATATCTAGCACCATCAATTACGATGAATAAGCATAGAATGACACTCCATATCTATCTAAATTTTCTTAGCATGTGGTATCATCGAACACATGATGCTATGTCATATTGCTATGACATATCACAATACTAGTGATAACAATATTGCAAAGAATACAAAATACAAGATTATATTCGGAGAATAATTAAATTCTTCATTTATCCAAGTTGTGACTCATAGGTACTGGCATTCCTATATCACAACATGATCCTGAGTTAAGATCTACCATAACACAGGATAAACTTCGAAGAATAATAAAATTCTTCCTTTATCCAAATTGACTCATAGGCATAACAATGTCTAATTCACAATGTGATCTTGAACTCATCTAGATCTGACAGTAGATCTCTACTGTTTAGCACATTATTTAAGAGATCGTCATCTCTCATAATGTCTTTTATACAAGTGTTCATTATCTCAGAGATCATCACCTCTTAGATAATGAATACAATTGGTGCAGCCCATAACAGTCAATAGCCTGACAATAAAAATTATTTTAATAATAATTTAAAGAATACAGATGAATTACAATTCAACCATACCAAGTCTTTTCTTGAAGTGATCTATCTTCACTCGAGAGAGAAGTTTGGTAAGAATATTTGTTGTCTGACTTGCAATTCAAATGTATTATAATTTTACAGTATTCCTATCTACCATATCTCTTACATAATGGTAAGGAATTTCAATTTGCTTGGAGCTGTCATGAAAAACTGGATTCACAGAAACTTTGATTGAACTCTGATTATCACAATGAATAATCGTAGGATTTATGGCTTGACCAAATAATCCCACAAGTAACTTTCTAAGCCAAACTGCTTCTCGAGAGGCCATCGCTGCTGCAATGTATTCAGCTTCTATGGAACTTTGTGCTACTGAAATTGCTTTTTGCATATCCATGATATCATCACTGAACCTAAACTGAAACAACATCTTGAAGTGTTTTTCCTATCAGTAACACTTCCAACCCAATATGAGTCTGTGTATCCATGTAGGTCCAATTCAACTTTCTCATACTTGAGCCCAAGGTTAAGAGTGCCTTGTAAGTGTCTCATGATGTGTATGACTGCAACTAGGTGAATCTAATTTGGTCACACATAAACTGACTTAATGCATTAATAGCATAGCAAATATTAGGTCTTGTATTTACCAAGTACATAAGGGACCCAATCATCTGTCTGTAAAGAGTAGAATCTATGGAAGGTGATTCTATTGTTGCTTTCTTAAGTTTATGTAGATTAGTCTACATGGGAGAAGACATAGGCCTGCAAATCCACATTCCAAATCTCTTCAAAATGTCGATTGTATACTTTCCTTGATTAAGTATGATGTTGTCAGAATTCTTCCATACTTCCAGTCGTAGGAAGTAATGAAGGAGTCCTAAATCTTTCATCTCAAATTCTCCGATTAGATCTTTCTTGCATTGATCTATGAGATGATCACCACCCCTTATAAGGAAATTATCAAGATACAGTATCAAAATTACCATATCATCTTTATCCCTTTTATAATATAGATTTGGATCAGCTTCATTCTTGGAGAATTCTAAGCTGGTGAGATACTTATCAATTCTTTCATACCATGCCCTTGGAGCCTGTTTAAGCCCACAGAAAGCTCTCTTGCCTACAAACAAAAATTTTAGGGTTATGAGTTTCGAATCCTTCAGGTTGCTCCAAATATACCTCTTCTATAATCTTTCCATTCAGAAATGTTGTTTTTACATCCATCTGATGTACTTTCCATCCTTTCAATGTTGCAATAGTTAGGACTGCTCTTGCAGAGGTGTACCTGGCAACAAGAGACAAGGTTTCTTCATAATCAATCCCCTCTTTCTGAGAGAATCCTCTAGCTACGAATCTGGCTTTATATTTTTCAATTCTACCGTCAACAGCATGCTTGATTTTAAATATCCACTTAGAAGAAACAACATTGGTTGGTTCTGATTTAGACAAATCACTCATGTTTACTGCATAACTAGAAAATCTTTTGGGTCTTTTTCTTTGTCTGGAGGTTCTAGATGGTGCAAAGAAGTCTTGTGCTTCCTCTACTATCTTAATGGCCCAATGTGGTCTTTTCTTTGAATTTTGAGTTTCCTCAAGATTGAAATTTTGAATTTCATCTTCAATTTCTTCAATGTTCTCCTTCTGAAACTGAGATTCAGTATTTTCTTCATAACTAGGTAAGGGAGAGGGATCTCGAGAACTAAGGGCTCTTTTGAATGCTAAATCTTCTTCAAATATTACATCCCTACTAAGTTCAATATTTTCTAACCAGGTATGAAAATCCTATATGCTTTACATGTTTCCCTATACCCAACAAAAATTCCTTTCCTCCCAAAGGGTTTTAACTTAGTTCTCTTTTCTTTTGAAACATGTATATGTATTGGGCACCCAAAAATCCTAAGATGACTTATATTCAATTTAACCTTAGTAAAGATTTCTTCAGGAGTCTTATCCCTAAGGTAGGAGTGAGGAATCCTGTTTTGAATATAGACAGTAGTACAAGAGGCTTTTGCCCAAAGATAATATTCTAAATTTTGATCAAATATCATAGCTCTCGCAGCTTCTATAATTGTTCTATTCTTTCTTTCTGCTACCCCATTTTGTTGTGAGTTATACCCCCTCTTAATTCTTGTTTCTTTAGAAAACTCTTTAAACAAATCTGAAGTATATTCCCCTCCATTATCAATCCTAAGAGTTCTAATTTTATGTCCTAATAAGGTTTCAATTAAAGTTTTAAATTCTTTAAATCTCTTAAGGATTTCTTTTGATTCTTTACATTTTAAGAAGTAAATCCAAGATTTTCTAGAGAAGTCTTCTATAAAAAGTATATAGTGCCAGAATCCTCCAAGAGAAGGAACAGACATAGGTCCACATAAATCTGAGTGGATTAATTCCAAAACATTGTTAGTTTTTCTAGTGCTATCTTGAAATGGACTTTTGGTCTTCTTACCCAGAGCGCATCCTTTGGATATGCTTGAGTGATTTTTATTCAACTTAGGTAAACCAGTTACCATCTTTTCCATAGTTGATAAGGTTTTGAAATTTAGATGACCTAACCTTCTGTGACATATTTCATTATATCGACAACTTCATGAATTAAGGCTTGCATAGGTTGACTAGGTTCTGTATTTAATTCATACAAGTATCCCATTTTTTGACTAATCAACTTTGATTTCTTAAATGAAGAGTTCTTAGACTAGGTCAATACTTTACTGTCCATGAATGCAACATTATGTCCATCATCTTCAAGTGTTCTAATAGAGATTATGTTCCTTTTTATTCCTAGTACATAGAGTACTCCTTTGAGATATTGAACACTACCCGTCCTTAGTTTCAGAGTGCAATTTCCAATTCCTTTGACGGAATGTGCTGAATTATCACCGATGGTGACTTCACCATCAACTTCTTCTGACATAGAGTCTAGTGCTTCTTTGTATCTTGTAATATGTCGAGATGATCCACTATCAATCAACCATGCCTTACTTGAGAATTCATTTGATAGTGTCAAATATAATACACGATTCTCAATATCATAGTTATCTTCTTTCCTAGTAATGTTTGTATAGTTTACTTGCTACTTAGAATTCTCAGGGCAATTAGATCTATAGTGTCCAAACTTTTTGCATTTGAAGCATTTTATTTTGAATAGATCTTTCTTAGGTTTGTCATTCTTTTGATTACCCTTTTTCTTCTTGAAGTGCTTCTTCTTACCTTTGTAGGAATTTGTGTTGAGAACATGAAGTTCTTCATCTTCAATTTTCAACTTTCCTCCTTTCTTAAGTTTTCTAGATTCTTCCTGAAGACAATCTCCCTTAAGTCTATTGAAGTCAAAAAGATTGTCTCTAGCACTTACTCCTTGTGCGAACGTTTCCCATGAATCTAGTAACCCATCTATAGCCATCAGTGTTAGTTCCTTGTCATCAATTATGGTTCCTATACTTGCAAGTTCATCTCTTAGACTGCCAACCCTTAGGAAGTAAGAATTCATCGATTCTCGCTTCTTTATCTGTATCTGATTTAGTTGCATTTTTAGTGCGAGGACTCTAGTTGCATTGTTGACCTCATATGCATTTAATAATGCATTCATCATATTAAATGTTGTTTGATGTTTCATTAGCATGGGTACTATTTCATCTTTCACTCCATCTAATATATCTGCATGGCTTTCCTATTTCCTTTACTCCAAATAGTGTCATTAGGTTCAAGAGCAGGTTGTTTGGATGCTGAATCAACATATTATTTTACATCATTTTCTTCAAGAATCATCACGATTCTAAATTTCCAAGCATCGAAGTGTTCTTTCCCATCAAACCTATCCTCGAGTCTAATTGTGTATGTCATTGAAGATAGAAGAATGATGCTAGATATATTCAATCTGGTTGTTTAATTTTCAAAGCCTAGGTTCAACTACCAGAGCTCTCATACCATGTAAAGTTTCTACAAATTCTGTGTGATCAAACTGAATAATACCTTCTCCAATGCTTCTTGAAAATTATCTTTATTCAGAATTGTATAAGAGATGTCAATAATGAAATTATTATTGTGAAATCTTTTATTTTTGGAAGTGTTCGAATAGGGCAGACTTGCTTAAAGGAGCAGACTTTATGTTCTTTATGTGTCCTTTAACTACAACCACACCCTACATAAATATCATACCCAAAGGGCATGTCCCTTGAAGGGACATGACCCTATCTAGGCCAGCCCATAATGCTTTCTCATAATCGGTGCCCAAAACAAGGTATTGAATATGTAAGTAGACTTAACTAAGATTAATTAGGGTTAACACAATCATTTCAAGGGACGTCGATCATGCCTAGAAGGAGCAATATAGATCTTAGGCCTTCATAAAGCATTTTGTGAATGATAAGGTCTGTGCAATCTGCACAGTCAAATCAATATGGTGACCAGAGTTACGGATTTAACACCTTTCAGCAGAGAATTCATGCAGCAATGAATGATCCGCAAGAAGACTTTCAAGTGGCACCTATAGAGGTGACAAGCATACTCTACGAAAACTCAGCTTTCATTCTTATTGACACTGGAGCTACAGAAAAATTTATTAACCCTAAAATCTTAAGGCGTTTTCCAAAACAGACTGGGTTCATGGCAAACCCAAGGGCCATAGATTATGCAAACCGGTCTAAAGCTTGAGTAGAGAAATGCCTATTCGAAGCCAGGTTAGAACTTCAAAGGTTTCCTACTGAAATCAACTTGTATGTTGCACCTCTAGGTTTGTATGATATTATTTTAGGAGTTAAATGGTTGTGGCAACATAAAGCCTAAATGGATTGTTTTGGAAAACATGTTGAGTGCCTTGATGACTTAAGTAACCCAATAACTGTCCAAGGAGTTCAACGAGATATGAAACTCCGACAACTCTCGGCATCCCAACTTAAGCGAAGTGAGAAGAAAGGGTGTCAGCAATTCATGATCAAAATGACGAGATTAAGAACTGCTAATGGTATTCATTCGAACGACTACATAATTTTTCAAATGGAAATTTCAACAAATCACGAACTAAAGGAAACATTCAAAGAGAAGTACCATTCGCTGAACAATTTCAAGGATGTTTTCCTGAGGATTTACCAGGGCTGCCCCTGAAGCGGGTGTTTGATTTCTCTATTGATCTAATTCCCAGAGCCAAACCAACATCGAAACCACCGTATAGAATGACCACAGTGGAGTTAATTGAGCTTAAGGCTCAACTACAAGAATAGTTAGATAAAAGTTTGATAAGGACCAACATTTCGACTTGGGGAGTACTAGTAATTTTCACTAAGAAAAAGGATGGAACATTAAGGCTCTACATCGACTATCGAATGTTGAATAAGATCACTATAAGTATCCCTTACCTCGCATTGATGATCTCTTTGATCAAATGCATGGGGCCTTAGTCTTCTCTAAGATAGATTTAGAATCGAGATACCAACAGTTGAGCTTGAAGGATGAAGATATTCATAAACGGCCTTTAGAACTCGTTACGTACTATGAGTTCATAGTCCTCCCCTTTGGATTAACTAATGTGCATGTTGTCTTTGTGAATTGAATAAACAGTGTTTTGCATGAGTGTCTGTACAAATTCATCCTAGTCTTTCTCGAGGACATACTTATCTATTCGAAGGATGGGCAAGAGCATTTACAGCACCTTCACTTCGTTCTTCAACGTCTTTGAGAACATAAGTTGTATGGAAAATTATCAAAATGTGCATTCTTCCAACAAGAAATCTAGTATCTAGGTCATATGATTTCCAAAGACGAAATAGTTGTGGATCCTACAAAGATACAAGCTATAGCAGAATGTCTGGCACCTAGAAATGTCCAAGACGTCAAAAGTTTTATGGACCTAGCAGGTTACTACAGCACATTCCTCCTTAATTTCTCACTAGTTTCACCAAGCTTTTGATTTACTTAAGGAAAACCTAACCACTACACTGATCTTGATAGTGCTTGATCCAAAAGGACAATTTCTTGTGGTTAGAGATGCATCTGGCGAAGGGCTTAGAGCAATACTTATGCAAGATAGGCATGTTATAGCATATGAGTCATAGAAACTCAAGAATTATGAGGTAAATTATGCGCCTCACGATTGGAACTGGCAGCCATAGTGCACATGTTACAAAAGTGGAGGCATTATTTGATGGGAAAAGCATTTGAATTAAGATCGAATCACCAAGGCTTCAAATATATCTTCACTCAACCTAATTTAAATGCACAACAAAGGCAGTGGCTAGAGCTTATTTCCGACAACTTTGAAATTAGTTATATTAAAAGAAACGAAAATAAGTTAGCTGACGCCTTAAGCCGAAGACGGCATGTATCCACCATAGCAACCATTCAATCAAACTTCAAACAACAGATTTTACCAGGTTATGGGAATGACATACTACCTTGATGCAGGAGCACTCTAGGTTGCCTTGTTATCCTACTCATTTTGTTCACCTAGTAATTTCTTCATGTGCCTAGCAGTTCCTTCTTGTGCCTAGTAGTTCTTCATGTGCCTAGCAATTCCTTCATGTGCCTAGCAATCCTATTTTCTTCATGTGCCGAGTTATTGTAGCAATTCCTTCA
Organism: Cupressus sempervirens; assembly: GCA_028749045.1. Lineage (NCBI taxonomy): Eukaryota > Viridiplantae > Streptophyta > Pinopsida > Cupressales > Cupressaceae > Cupressus > Cupressus sempervirens. The sequence continues at coordinate 577,302,075 of CM053789.1, read as the reverse complement.
TGTGCCAAGTTACTGTAGCATTCCTTCATGTGCCGAGTTACCCAGTGTATGCTGAGTGATTCTTCATGTGCTGCGTTACTCAGTGTATGTCGAGTGTTTCTTCATGTGCCGAGTTACTCAGTGTATGCCGAGTGTTTCTTCATGTGCCCAGTTACTCAGTGCATGCCGAGTGTTTCTTCATGTGTCGAGTTACTCAGTGCATGCCGAGTGTTTCTTCATATGCCGAGTTACTTAGAGTATGCCGAGTGTCGGTATTTGGACGTGATTTTGCGAGCCGACTTGTGAGATTTATTTCATTCGCAACATTTATGTTAAGATCTTTTCTTCGGATGAGTCCAGACCGTTGTTGGGTCGGCCTTCCTCTTATGTAATGATTCTAGAATGATCTGTAAGCCGTTTTGGCACGTATAAATAGAATGTATAGGCTTAGAATTAGGCAAGTTTTGGGAGAAGCTTTTGGGAAGAAGATTATAGAGTAGAACTGAAAGTGTGAATTTGCAATTGGATCTTTGAAGGTGAATGTATTTGTAATTGGCCGTAACCCAGAAGGCCTTACAGCTAGGCATGTATGAAGATATCTTGATGAATCAATAAAAGTATTTGCTCTACTCTCTCCTTTGGTTGTTGTTCTTTGTGTTCGTTTTCGTTGTGTTAACTCTTGCAGGGTGGTTTGGATAGCTGGGTGAGCCTTTGGCCCTAGTTATTCGTCCATTTGCCTGCGTCATACCTTCAAGTTTAAAAAGGCACTGCAAGTAAACCCTCAAGAACACCGATGTGATGGGTTCCATTTTGAAGCAAATGGGATACTTGGAATTCAAGGGCGTATATACGTTCTAGACTCCCCAGAACTAACAAATTTAGTCTTTAGGGAGATTCATTCAGCACCATACTCGGGACATCCTAGAGCCACGAAAATTTTAGCAGATATTAGACCCTTATACTTTTGGAAGGGCATGAAGAGGGACACAACTAAGTTTGTAGCTAGTTGCCTCGAATGTTAGCAGGTTAAAGCCAAGCACCACTCGCATGCTATTTTGGAATGGCAATGGCAAATGATTAGTATAGACTTTGTCCAAGAGCTGCCCATGTCACACAATAAGCACAATAGAATATTGGTAGTCGTGGATACACTTGACAGGTAGCCCATTTCAATTAGGGTAACCTGATAGATGGAGCTCCAGTAATTGAGCGCAAGTTTGTGCAAGAAATTTTTAGGCTCCATGGAATTCCCGAGAAGATAATTTCAAATAGAGATGCCCGCATGATTTCTAGATTTTGGTAGTCTCTCTTAGCATTAGGAACACAATTAAACATAAGCTCAACATATCATCCTGAGATGGATGGGCAAATAGAAAGGGTGAACCAGATTTTGGAAGAACCACTTAGAATGTATTGCATGGATCAGCAATACAAATGGGAGGATTATTTGCTATCGGTGGAGTTTGCATATAATAATACCTTCCAATCGTCAATCAAGATGGCCCCCTTCGAGGCACTATATGGCAAAAAGTGTAGAACTCCTATCAACTAGGATAAGCTGGAAGACAGGATTGTACTAGGCCTAGAGATGATGTCAAAGATGGAAGGGCAGGTCAAATTGATCAGACAAAGGTTGGCAGAAGCTACTGATCAGCAGAAAAGTTACACCGATGCTAAACGAACACCCCGCCACTTCGCAATCGGTGAGAAAGTACTATTAAGGGTGAAACTCCAAAAAAGCACTATAACCTTTGGCAAATCTTCCAAACTTGCTCCAAGATAAGTTGGACCTTTTGAAATCTTGGAAGTAGTCAACCAAATTGCGTACAAGATTGTTCTACGACAAACATTGTCTGGAATCCACAATATGTTTCATGTTTCTGACTTCTCTTGCATGATTGATTCGAACTCCTTGTGGATCTGAGACCTTGGGGTGGTTGTTCCCATCAAGGTGCTAGAGGCACGTAGACTACGCCTACGTAACAAATAAGTGAAACAGTGTAAGGTCCAATGATACTAGTATTTAGAAGACAGTGTCATGTGGAAAGACTAAATGAGATTCACAAGCAATTTCCTCATGTTTTTAGTGTTTATAACTAGATAGTTTACGAAAAACTCTTTATGTTGTAAATATTATTGTATTTTTGTTTTCTCATCATCGAGGAATAACTCATAAGGGGGAGAGTATGTAACACCCCTTTTATTTGATACTTTTATGCTCATATCTTTGCTATTTGATGCCCTCAATGTATTTCGCTATTTCTATAATGCTTTTGTAAATGTGCCCTAAGCAAGAAAATATCTAATCTAAACATTGGTTTTGTTAACCTATAGGGTATTGATTATTACGATACAATGGTATAACTTTTGTGCCCTAAGCTGAAGATGTGGACTAACTGTGGTTTTGTAGATTTTGCCCTATGCAGGTTCATGTTCTAGAATTTAGGGTAATGCAAACTTAAAATTCTTAATTTAGTTTTATTTGGTTATGCCTTAATTGTAATCAAATTATTGATTATTTATATGGATCAAACTTAATTTAATAAGCAATATGTTCATAGACATCGTAATGTAAATATATGATGAAGATTTTGTTTACTTGAATTGAATATCAAAAATCAAACCCAAAGGTGGAAAGGGTATCATCGGGAAAGGGGATGTTGCATGGTCAAGTTACAGACAACCTGCAAGTGGTAAGATCTTATTGTATCTAGATGGCCAAGGTGACTAAACATTAGGGACTCACCTCTACGTTTCCTCCTAAACAATGGACAATTTATTATCTTAAACATTTGTCCTAATCAATCTAGTCTCACAGAGACCAGCATGTAGCCTATCCTATCTTGTTCATCACAACTCTTCCGATCATGAAATTTTCAACCTAATAAAGTTAATATTAAATAAAAGATGAGGTCTTAGTATAGTTAAAACATTAGAAAATTAAATTATATTAATCCATCTCCAACTTTGCATGGGACCCCTTTCACTATTGTTATTGTCATTGTGAAATTATCTTTCAATGGAAACTTTCCTCTCTTTTTGTAAATAATTTAATAACCCAATTATTTAATCCCAACTCTAACATTGGATCCAAACTCCAACACTGAATCCAAACTCCCTCGATAATCATCTTCACCCTCTCAATTCATTTCACCAATCATATATTATATGCTACGCTTCCAAAATTAAGAAGTGGAAATATTTCATTACGGCAACCTTAGAAAAATAGCATGAACAAATTCTTGATCGGTTTTGAGAGCTTGCACAATGGGGAAGTTGGCGGAGGAATGGACCACATAAACAATCAGGCAACCAGGATTGCTGGGGATACCTTGATGTCCGTGGACATGGGCACTAGGACAAAGGAAAACCAAAACTTGTTATAACACCTTTTGTTGGAGAAAGGAGGAGTTGCATCAATGATTCTTGAAGCTCATGTAAACTGGAAATAGGCATGCTACTCACCGGCAGTAGTTGCAGGCAGTTTGCTTAGGAAAGAAGACAATAGCTGCACACTTGCATCACTCAGCAGACTCACAGCTAATACCAGGCAAGTAAACAATGATGCCACAGCGTGTTGTCAAGATTGATTAACAAATGGAAATCTTTCTTTCTTCCTGAATAAGGGTGTTTGAATCTCATCCACGTTTTTTACTACTTGTTGAACGAATCTGTCGTTTCTTTCTAGAAAGCATGAGCAAACTCACTCTGCTGTTAATAATTTTAATAAGTTCAGTCTTACATAACCGAACAGAAAATGGTATTTTATTTTGGTGTTATAAATCCATAGATGCAAGAATGTGTTTTCATCACAGCTTTGCAGAAAACATTGATATAGAATTTTCGATGGTTAATTTTAGTTTTCTATTAAGAAAGTCCAAAAGAAAATACAACCAGAACAACAGATTCCTTGACACTCAAGCGACAGAGAGTCTTGATTGCTATGCTGGAACTTACAGATGCCTTAACTACTTCTAATCACCTTCTTGATAGTTAACCAGATTCGAGCCTAATCAAGAATAACAAAATTGGGTTACATGTGGCCAAATATCAGAGGAGTTTAAACAAAACAAAAGATTGAGGTAAAGATAAAAGAATTAGAGAAATCCCTTCCAGCAAGACTTGCATACTTCATCATATCCAAACTGGATAAATATGAATCTCGTTCAATTGAACAGGACATAAAATTGTTGTTCTTATAATGGTGATCAATAGAAATCTTCTGAGGCAGAGTCGACATTCTCTACTGTAGGAGAACTTAAAGAAAGCACTGTGAATAACAATTCTATGTTTATTATGTATAATTTTCAGTAATATCATGTCTAATTCAACCGTAACTAGATGTCACTTACTGGGAGATTAGATCCAATTATTTCTAAATCAGTAGGATTTGAAACAATCAGCCAATGAATTGGAAGAATGAGACAATCTGGAATCCATCTCTAACGTCCTTAAGATATTATGGTAAGAGGGAATAATAAATGGCACATGATATTAAAGAAAATTGTCTATTGACTTTAAAACATTACTATCTTTTCCAGCTGGGGTCAAAAGTGATAATCACTCCACTTAGTGTAACCAGCTACTTTAGGCAAATCTGATAAGAGACTAGATTACCCTGAAATTGGGTTATAAACCCTTCACAGGACTATCTCAGGATGAGAATGCTTAACCTAGGGTCAAGCGGAAAGGTGAGATGATGGCTTGAGAGTAATAAAGCAAATCCTTGGCCAAGGTAAGATTAATGGATTTCAAAATGGAGTCACTAGATACATCAATGACAAGAGTCGTGCTAGAGTAGCAGTAGGCTACAGGGTGTGACCGATCATGATGTAAGTGGCTCTACACCGGATTCTCAAGAGACTTGACTTGACCATCCACCATCCCTTGTGGAGGGCCAGGTCTGCTTTGGATCTCGAAGCAGCTTAGGGGGATCAAATATGATCCATGGTTGGGTGGTTAAACACCCCAGTGATACCTTTTCCCCCTGATTGAGACCCAAGCCGGAAATTTGGATACATTGTTCATGCAGAATCCTCTCTTTCAAACTCAACTTCTTTGTATATAATGTGAGTATTATATTTAGTTTTGTTGTAGGTTATTTTGAGAATGTTAAAAGAAAAGTATTTACTTGAAAAATTGTATTTTGTTTCTTATATATTAGATCATGTAATTCCTTTCCTTTTAAAGAAGTTACTTGAAGTTATTACTTTGTTTTCAAATACTTGTTCTTGTTAAGAATAGACTAAGTGTTTCCAATTGCTTTAAAAAATAAGGGTCATTCACTCTCAATTCAATAATGTAAACAAGTTCCTTTTATCTTAAACAAGTAGGTAAGACTTAGTAAACTTTGTTATAACTTTTAGCTTATTACATATGCATGATAGTGATTTAGTGGAACAATCAAAAACAGAATTTCAGGATGACAGTGTTATGGATTACCAACTAGAAAATGCATCGCAGAGAGACAATGATTCTTTGAAAAAACAACAGAAATTTGAAGAAGATATGATTTTTGCAGCCTTAGTGTGTTATGATGAAACTCACAAGATCGTTGAGCATATCTGCAGGAAGGCACAAATAGAAAAGAGGCAAAAGGGAATGGAAAGTGATTCTGTTATTGCTGATTTACAAAGGGTTAAAGAAGCCTTGGAGACATTGAAATACGATTACTTATGTCTACTTTTTGATAGAGATTCCAATGTAAAGGTTGCTGAAGCCTATGCTAATCAATTGAGGGAGAAAGAAAATGAGATTAATAGGCTCAACAAGGAGCTTACTGTTGCTCGAATGCATTGGACAATACACTGGTTCCTCTTCATGATGCAGAAAATCAAATTACTTTTACCAAACAATCTGGGGAACAGGAGGATAAAGGAAGGCATGAGTTTTTCCACGAAGTGATTAAGGAGCTTGATAACATTTAGCAGGCTTATGATTTGGATAGCTGCCCCAAAAGATCAAGGAACAAAATTTTGGATCATATTAAACTAGTAGACAATTATTTGTTTGAGGTGGATGCTGATTGGACATTTGATCATCCACTTTTGAGCTGAATACAAAAGATCTTTCTGAAATCCATATTGAGGATGGTCGTGACCGGAAAATGTGGGACCCAATTGCAGTTCCTCCCAATAAGTTTTGTTCACAGAATTGGTGTGGTGACCCGATTTTCAGATTTAACATTGTTTTTCATTCTCCGATCAGCTTACACATGGTTTCAATTTCTGACATGGATGATCTTGATTCGAGGATGTGGGACCCAGTTACAAGTTCCTAGCAGTGAGTTTAGTTCACAGAATCAGTGTGGTGACCCATTTTTCAGATTTAATACTATTTCTTATACTCCGGTCAGCTTACACATGGTTTCAGTTTCTGACTTACACATGAGTTGGATAGACTCCTTGCTTCACCAGCTAAATAGATCATGGTTGAGAATTGATGGGAGTTATAATTTGATAAAGGGGATAGATTTTTTAATCCATTCTTTACTCATCACAGCAATGTACCCAAGTGAATTTCACACTGATGATGCAACATACGGCCTCTCTACACCTTTGGTATTGATTTCAGCTATTGAACAGTTTGATTCCTTCATCAGTAGTTCAGGATGGATAGTTATGATAGAACTTAGTATGCATTTCCATGCGAGATCACTCATAGATCGAGAGTTGTCCAGCATTAATAGTTCCTCAAGACATTTATATCTTCTCATATTGCATGATCCTGATAGTATAATAGTGTGGGATCTTGGCATTGGTATAACTGATGCTTTACTTTGGTAGCCTATTGATGAGTGACTTCACAATTTTGGACCCATTTATTACATCAGAGTAGCACAGCAGGATGTTGGAGCATTTTTTCCAAGGCTGGTTTTGGATCCAGGAGTTGATGTAATATCCCTTGACAATTCGGACCTCAACTTGCTGATTTATAGCTCAAGGAATATTGTCAAACAGTTCCAATACAATCTCTATGCTTGTTGTTTCTGAGTTTAAGTCTGATTATACTTGCTTGAAATGATATCAAAGGGAATCTAGAAGCCTGTAATTGATTACTACTATATCTAAGCAAAGAACTAAATGCATATGCAATTCTCTTTTGTCTTTTCAAATGCATATATATATGAATCCTAAATGAAAAATGTACGCTTACAGCCAATTGGTATTTTGTCAAACACTTGGCATGCATACTATTCTGTCAATCATGAAAGATATAAATATGTACATTACATCAAATATATGGACCTCAAACTTATCACTCTTTTAGTGAGATATTTTCTAATTCAATGCTTAATATAATATTCCAAGGCTCTTGGCTTTGCAACCCCAAAAATCTGAGTACAAATGACATTATAAATCTGATATAAAATGTACATCTAAAGCTACCTTATGACAGCCACCTTTACAATGCTAAATGAGCAATTGAAATGATGCAAATTGAATGTAGAACCTAATATACAAATCGCTCAATGAAGGAGATGAAATTGCAATCATAATCAAGCCAAGTACAGTAGTAGTCAGTGATAAATATATTCTCCGATTTGAAGCACAAATGAATGGACTGAAGAATCCCTTCTAATTGCAAACCTTCGGAGCATATTTCACCTCCTTAGTTATGCTAATCCATCGGAGTTTTCGTTCCCAAAGACTAAGTAGATAATATGCAAAAACACTTGGTTCCACAAAACACATCAAATGCAAATGACAATAATCAAATGATAAGAAAAAGACCTTTCATGCCCTTTATTCTTTGAGCTCACTTACTTTTCTCCCCAATGTGGGATAAAAGATATTCTTAAAATTGCACTTTATTATAATATTATAATATGAAATCATGCCCCATCATAAAGTGTCAATCCCCAATAAAACCCTCTAACCACCATATTAGCCTATGAGGATCACAATAATAAGCTAATCTCTAAAACTCTAATGCTTCCAAAAATAGGGACATTACAGTCCTCCCTCCCTAAGATTACTTGTCCCCAAGCAATCCTTGAAACAAACACACATCGTCATCCACTTGGATCCCAAGGGTAGAATTGTGTACTATCCTTGTAGTGTACAAGCAACTCTTGTAACACCAACACCCAAACAATGAACATCACCATCAAAATCATCTGAAAACTAACCCTGGCGCTGATGAAGGCAACAACTCATTGGAACTTAGCCAAATTAAAATACCAACTCTGTCCACACCTGAGTCCACATCAAATTGACACTCATACCCAACTGCACTATCGTGATGGTAACAACTATAGGTACCTGAAACACTACCACCAACTCCAACCTCTGCCAAACTACCCTAGGTGTGTAGATACTACAAGTGGTCTAACTTGCAGGTGTCAATCCAATCTGCAAAAGGTGGTGCTAACACATCTCATAATGGATGATATGAAACTAGAGCCAACCCACACTAACGAGAAATCAAGTCCTCTACCTATGGGTCAAAAGAAAAGTGATAAGCACTCCTCACAGTGTAATGCCAATAAAAACTCCCTATCTTTGTCAAGGGCTCATCATCATCAAACTGAGAATTAGAAGATGACTCCAATCTCTGACTCCGAACTATTGATCAAGTAAGATGTTGAGCAACCCTCTCAGCAAACCCAACCACAAAATCCCTATTGGGAAGCATTGTCGCCAAAGTCTCTACAATCTTCCCCACCAATCGCCGTATAGCACGAGAGCCCCGAATGAGAGTACCCTCATATACACTGGATGAAACCTCTCGCAATTCTAATCTCTCAAGCAATACTTCATGAATGACTCAGTATAGTAAAAATTATGTCGAAGCATCAATCTGCTCCCCTGCAATTCACAGTTGATCCCTCTGAAAATGTGATGATGCCAATTGTCCAATGCTAACAGTTGTATGAAAAGAAGAAATAGATTCACTTCTAGTAGAAGGAAGCAAATCACCATGAGAGATCGTCTCCACTGATGCTCTCACCTCCTCTGTACATACTATACTCATCTCCTGGACGAATGTGTTCGCCACATCATCACATCCCTCATCCTCAACTATAGAAGCAAACTCACCACCAACCACAATATGTAACTGAAAGGGTCTAGGGCAGGTGTCTACTGTGCCCACTCTAACTCCACATTAATCTCATCCAACTGTGACTGTGACTCCTAAAGAGCCAACTAAGTATACTGAAGAGAGTCCCCAATTAACTCAAGCTCCTTGCTAAGAATAGTCACCTCCTCTTTCCCTAACAACATCTCATAGCAAGTGCTACCCCACTACATAAGGTAATCCTTGTCAGCAACTAACTAAGATTAACTATGTTTCAAGATCTTGACAGCCTCTCGAAGTGCATGAACCTTTACTAGGGAAAACCTACTATCACCTTGCTTATCTGACACAAGAGCACGACAACCACATGTAGCTAGCATATGACAGCATCATAATGCTCAAGAGCTAAAAAAATGTCACTATCACTCACCTTCAACTAACAAGTCGCATGATGCTTCTGTAACCCCTAACTCCTATGCAAGCTCTGTCTCATAGAAAATTGAATTAGAACTGCCCACCACAAGATCGCTCATATGTGTTCTATCGTCCTTGCACAACTTTGCATCTGAGATACAACTACTACGTACCCCAATCAACTCCTCATCGGAAGAAATGGAAGCCATCACAATACCAATATCCTCGCATGTCTCAGCTTCCACCTCAATAGTAAGACCCTATAAACATCAATCCTGGGACCTATCTGAAACCTCCTCGGAGTCATCACCCAATAAGTAGCAAGGGGTATCATACCTAGTGCAACCCATAACATAATTAAATGGATCATTTGATTTGTCTATACTATCTACATCCACGTCTCCTAACTGCGCTGTAACACCCAAATCACCAACATCACAGTTGGGTGACTACATACGTGCCTCGATGTTGTTGGTTATCAAAATCGCCGTTTAGAAGCCTACGAGCCTTGCCTGCTCAATGTTGGGTATCTAATTGATTTTGGCCAACGTAACAGGATTAAATCCTCTGCGCTTTTGGTTCCACTGGACCAAGGCTTGTTTACCTATATCCTGGATGGCAAAACTCAATTTCCAAGACGTTTTATAGCGGATTACAACAATCAAATAAATTCCTCAATTGGCAAGCATCAAGGAAAAGTTCTGAATTGTAGTCAGTGTTAATTTTGTCTTCAAACCTCAATTAATATTTTTAACTTTGTGTGTTTGCTGAAAAGAAAAAGATTTAAAACAAATTATCTGTCATGAATATGATTTAATTTCCTTCAAAAGAAAAGAGTTAAAAGATTGCCAGCATATGAGTTTAAGGATTTATGAACGAATTAATGATCAGTGCCAAATTTTAATGGGTAATAGAATCAAATGTATATTCTTTACATACACCTGATGATATTAATGATATTATATATGTTAATAACTTGAATATTTCAATGCCACGACTTGATTCACTATTGCATATTTAGATCAGTTTGTAATAATTTAACCTTAATTGGATAAAACAACTACAAATAGAGGAAAGATTATATATCCTATAATATTCGTATTAATCAAATCTGAATAGCTGAATAATTCAATGCACTAATTGGAATATCAAATTATGAACATACGATCATCAAAATCATAAAGGACGAGACATATACTCTCGAACTCTAAAACAAAATAAGTTTCTTACTGATTTGATGCTGCAGTAGTTTCAAATTGAAGACTCTCACGACTAATTGGAGTTTGATCCAATAAAAATCAAATACAAGCAATCTTTAAATTAAAGTTCAATAATCCTCAAGTTCTATCTGCTTTGCTCAATATTTCAACACTTTCTTGTTGAAGAAATTAAAAAATATATGCTCAGGAAATCTAAATAATTTGTATTGTCTTCAAAAAAAAACTCCCGTTTGCCATCTCTCACGCCTCATACTTATAAAGGGTGAAAGGGTGCTTGTTGAAGCAGTACATCTTTTCATAGCACCTTTTCACTTTTAAACAAAAAACTGAAAAGATAATTGGAACAAATCGCTAACTAATTTCAATATCATAATCCACTACCGACTAGTTTTTTGAGTTTTGAAAAAGCCAAGCAAGCAAACCATTGCTCATGCTGCGGACTGGGAGGAACAACGTTGTCTTCAATATCTCTTTCCATATGCAAAATTCCTTTGCAATGACATCCCTGGGAACTGCAGATGGTCATTCTTCAAATTGGAAGACCAATAGCGTCCGCACGCAAAACCTGTTATCATACGCTTCAACGCACATATATTCCACGTCCAATGCCATTCGATGCCTACAACAACAAAACAAAAAGACAATAAGTGTTCATATGAGTGCAAAGCGTAATATATATATTTCACTTTTTAACGCAAATGCTTATAGCAGGAGATTCTTAGCTTGTGAATAACGGTTCTCCACGACTGGTACTTTCTTCAGTCATGCCTGAAACCATTTTTCAATTCCTGCCGATAAAATATATCAAACTGCTTTGATAATGCCACTTTGGGTAACTCATTCTCAAAACCTCGCAACTGTATTGGCAGGAAGTCTGTTCATAGATCCATTAGTCTTCATTTTCACTCAACTCATCCTTATTGGATTCATTCCTTGCCAAATGTTTCATCATTCAACCTTTTATAATCAACATCCTTCCATTGTCTTCTAAATGCACTTGTCATTATTGAGCTCTGGTATGAAGTCTTTTGCACCATCATACTTTCATCCATTTCAAATTCCTGTGAGTTCCGTGTCCTCAAAATCGTTGTTTTGCCTTCCATTGCTGCTGATGAAATTAACTAAGCCAGAAAGCTCTGCAACTTGGAAAGTCTAAAAAGTTCTCGTGGGCATCTTCACAAGGATCAGCAATTCATCTATTGCATTTTCTTCATTAGTGAATCTGCACCTCTTCTCTCCCTTAGAGATATATCCATTTAGATTCATTTGTTTAAGGAGGTTTCTGATTCACTATTACCTGTGTTAGAGGAATTGGTGGTTCCGCATAAATTGGAATTACATTCTCATAGCCTGCTTCGTTCTTATTTTCTTTCTTTTTTGGATCATAATCATCATCTTCTGAATCATCTGACGGCCATTTCTTACCAATTCCAACAAGCATATTGATCTAAGAGTAACGTTGTGCACACATACAGATATTTTGGTGAAAATACACTCCAAACAAATAGGTGATTTCTCATAAGCACCAACACACCAGCGAATCCAATTAACACAATGGAATTCAAAACCAATTGTAAAGCACATGGAAGGGCGATAATCTTCAGAAAGAAATACCCTGAATATCTTTCTTTTAGTAATATTCACAGATTTTCTTCCATCCTCAAAGGATGAACACACCATTATGCCAAAGAGAAATAGCACCGGTAATCCATAAATAATGAATAATAAAATGCCCGATAGAACTGTTGAATGTATAGTTAGTCCAATGTATGCGCCTGTCACATCAATTGTGGCAAGCGTATTATTGTTTCCAAGTCCAAAGTGACCTGCCATTCCTAACCTGTACATAGTGACGACCATGATCCATTCTTTGTGGTATGGCCTAGAATTGTAAAAGTAGTTTAACATTCCTAAAGGTTGCAATAGAAGCACCATCATAGGAAATACATTTCCAGGGTATTGAAGTAGGAGCTGTAGGAGGCACCAGATAAATATATAGACCACTCCAACAAAGTGAATGCAAAATCTTGTTCCTCCCTCAAGGTAATTTATACCAATACTAGAGCATGACTAAAGCTTAACAATTGCATCTGACTTTTGAACTTTATAATCTACTTCACTGCCTCATCAAAATATAAGAAAGAAACCTCTCTACAACATTTGTTCATAAAATGACGAATTTATGGGCTCCACCAGGTCTCACACGAGGAAGCAACTGCCTCTTGCACTAGACCAACACTATGATAGCTCATACAAATCTCCAATAATCCCCTCCTTGAGACACACTAATGTATCAATAGTAACAACTGAATCAACTGTCTCTACACTAACTGCAACAACAACTCTGGGAGCCTCAACCTGTTGAAGCTCAATGTCGCTATCCATCAAGGGTACTGACACATCTACTAATATCTGTGAAATGAGCCCATCATCAACTGTCATGTCCCCTCCCCCACACTAGTTCTATGGCGCCGGGGTTAATCTATCTCCACATCCGGATAGATTAACGGCATCACCAGTCAGGATGCCTGCCAGTCACAAGGGAGATTTATCTTATGTCGTCACTTATTGTTTTGCAAGTGCTTTAATAAAGTTACTTTATGTTTTAAAAAGTCATTTACTATATAAGGTGACTTAAGTGACTACAGGACAAAACTGGAGTTTAATCCCACATCTCTTATCCCAACACTTTTCCCTCACTTCGAGGTTATAAATAAGAGACTTCATCTTGGGATTTGGATACAAGATATTTTATAAACTCAATATCTAGAAACTCTGGTTGCTTAAATGTGACTGAGCAAACTCAAGGATGAAAACCCTTCAGAAATCAAAAGCTAGACCTAGCCCCAGTCTTCTTATGAATTCTACATCAGATTAGAAGATTATTGGATAGCCAAGATTTTTTTTTGAAGATCATGAAACATACACAGGTCAGTATTTGATATTTATTGGTTGGTATGGTACACAGTATAAATCAAACTTTCTTTGCCAAGTCATAGGAAGTTGCGTAGGGTTTTTAGTATGGGCCTCATTCTAAGTACATGGAAATATCGAGCCACCTCCTCAGTTCGACATACACAGATTGTATTGGACGGCAACAGAATGTCATTACAGTTTAAGTTCGTTTCAGTATTGTATCGAACTAGTTAATGTCTGAGCAGAATAACACAAGATTGAACGGATAATAGGTGTTGGTTCCCAAAACCGCAGATTGGAAATCCAAGAGCCTGCCACTTCTTTGATAGGACTTCTCAATCAGTTCTGGCCAACAAACGGGAATACTTCTTGATTCTCCTGCACTTCAGGCTCCGCTACACCCAAGTGGGTAAACCTTCACCTCAAACGCTGACTGCTTGGTCCAAGGCTTTTCTACAACGAATTTAAACTTTGGAGTTCTTCAGCTGGCAAGTCCTCTAACTCGATCAAAATGAAACTGAATGCTGGATAATAGTTGAGTGTTTTGTATAAGGTTTTAAAAATGGATAATGGATCTGTTGCTTGTAGAAGGAACATATAGATTTTCTGACTTCAATAATAGAAAGACCAGTGCCTCTACTCATCCGGGCAATACAGTCAACTTTAGTGAATTATCATGTACAACTTTATAATGTTTTACACACTTTACTGCCAACAACTAGAGAATCGAGATGTGACAGATGAAATATTTATGCAATCTTAAATTAGCCCAAATTGAACTTTAACTCCTTTGGCAAGAAGCCAAACTGGATACAAATATGGAAATGATTTAATATTTCACAATATCTGTAATGATCAAATTCAAAATGCTAAATGACCCTGTCCACTTATTCGATATTTAAATTGTATACAGAATTCCAAAAAACAATTACAAAGGACGATTCAACTGTAGTTTAAATCTCCACGCCTTTAATAATAAGCAAGAAACATTTTATTTTATTATTAAAATAAAATAATAAAATTTATATTACAAAGTCATAATAAGCCCCTTATTGCTCCATACAATAAAAAATATGAAATACTCTCCTGAGAGAATATAAAATGTTCGGATATATCTTATCTTCTTCATCTCTTTTACAAATGACTTATCTCTTACTAATACATGATATTGTGACCTTTTAAAAACTCACGTCTACTTTTTAAATAAACTAACCTAATAATATTTTAAATCATATCATATTAAATATGATATTATATTCTTGATTATATGTTTTGTTTGAAACACATGATGATCATTCTTAGAAATGACACTTTTGAAATAGAAGATACCTCGATTGCTTTCAACCTTTGTGCACACGTGACTGGTTTGGATGCAACTTTAAAAATTCCATCTCTGCCAGTGAATCATTAACATCTGATGTTCGATGACTTCAACGTTGCTTCCATCAACATCACTGCTCGACTAGATGATGTATATCCTTCCTTCCTGTTATTATTTGTTGTTTATCACCCCTCTCCATTCAACGATGTCCGTTCAATGGTCTAGCATTGTTCTTTATCTCCACTCTAATTCCTGTCTATTTTATTTTATTTGGAACTCCCAAATAGTCGGATATGTGTACCAATGCGTATAGTCTGTACCCACTATTTGGAAGGATGGAATTTGTTTGCCCAGTTTGCTCAGAAATTCTCTACTATGACTAATGATGACCTTCGACACCTGGATGCAGAATATATATTCTATTCTTGTCTTCGTATGTCTTTGGCGATATATATAATTCTCATTTTATTCTCTTTTAATTGTTGGTGATTAATCGGGCTGCCAGATAGCCTTGCAAATTATAAGTCTGGACACTTGCGAAATTTCTTAGCATGTCGTCAACTTATTTGTCTGGCCTTACATTAATCGCACAGGCTCTTAATCATATTTACCGACCTAAGAAAATTATATTTGAACAAACTTTTCATAACTTCTACACTCGAAATAAATTTTCTTTGGATATTTACTTATTTCATATTAGGTATGTTTTAAACCAATACATGAATCCCTTGGCACCTCGGATGCACACAATAGCAATGTTTCCAATAATCATAGTTGATTCCTCTCCTGTATCGCATTTGTACTCAATCTATACATTACGGTAATCTTGATATCAATCCAATACATATGGGATAGTGCTATCTAGGCATTATATGATGGTGAGATGCTATTGACGGCTGCTAGCACACAATATTTTGTCACTCTAATCGTGAGGTTGTTTGAAGACTCATCTCTCTCTCATATTCATTATATCCATGAGCATTACTTGAAATTCCAGTATTAGCACGAAGAAGAATAAAATAAATTGAATCCTTAAGGCTTGATTATCGTTAAGGGCTCGTATATGGATATTTTTCTTGTTCAAATGTTATCTCTCTCAGCCATGACCCCATCATTGTTCAAATGTTATCTCTCTCAGCCATAACCCCATCATTGCTTATAGATATATCATTACCTTAGACTCATTGAAATTCCATAATTCACCAGGCCTTCCATTTTCTCTTTTCCATGGTGCTTGGGATTCTAAATTTTGCCAAAATTTTAGAGTTCCATCAGTAGGATTCATGAGTCAGGCCTTTATTTCATTCACCAGCAGTATCAAAATATGGAGTCTTTGGTACAGACTGAACCGTCCCTCATGCAGTCCATTCCTTCTTAACAACTCCCGGTCATCACTGTTGGAAGGCACGGTGAGTGGGAAATTCGCAAACGGAAGCTGACAAAGAGTAGTCACCAAATCGCAATAAGAAGTTTTGTTTGCACCCACGAGTATACAGCAGCAAAGACCTTTCATCCCACGGCAAGGAGAGAGTTGGGTTTCGACAACCATTGGACTAGCAATCGAAGGTAGACCCTGCCTACCAAATCACGTGGATGGTTATATGCAACGGTTGGCTACAGAATAGTCACAGTTTACAACAAATAGTCAACGTGAATCCAAATTGCAAATTATCTTCAGCAACTAATTCCAAGTTCCTCCTTTCATTTATTTCTGAAGATTGTGATGTTGTGTGCAAATATTGAATTGAATATCATTCGGTATCTTGTCATACTTTCAATTGAACTGTTGTATTCAAATTTAATTCATCAATATATTTTCCCAACTTTGATGTTGTGTTAAAGTTCTACAACGTTCGCATTTTATCATACTAGAATTTACATTAGAAGTTTGAAGTTCCTAGTGACTTGCATAGTTCAGACAATATTCACACACCAACCGTTTGACAAAATGTCATCAGCACAAGTCTGGAATTTCTAATCAGTTTACGTGAGATCATTACATCAACACTGCAAATAGGACTAGCAGGTGTTGTACTAAATACAAGTACATCTACATCATGGACACCTGTTGAGGAAAACTCAAGCTTCCTTCCCCGCAACCTCAATCTCAACCTTCTAAAGGCAAAAACCATATACCTCGCTTCCCTCTCAACTACCTCTGCATCCAACAAGTTCTCTGCCAACCTCTGTTGATGAAGCTTAAAATTCTCCATACTCCCCAAAAAAGCATTCATTTTTGCACTAACTTCCTCATTACTCCATCAACTTCAAGAATTGTCAGTCCTCCTATGTCTGTCCATGGCTAGAAAATGCTAGAGTGCTTGTCACTCCAAATGCAATAGCAAATCTGAAAAATAAAATAACTTTCCTACCCCACAGGATGGCAAGAAACTGCTCTGATACCACTGTAATATCCTTTGACAATTTAGACCTCAACTTGCTGATTTATAGCTCAAGGAATATTGTCAAACAATTCCAATACAATCTCTATGCTTGTTGTTTTTGAGTTTCAGTATGATTATGCTTGCTTGAAATGATATCAAAGGGAATCTAAAAATCTGTAATTGATTACTACTATATCTAAGCAAAGAACTAAATGCATATGCAATTCTCTTTTGGCTTTTTAAATGCATATATTTGAATTCTAAATGAAAAATGTGCGCTTGCAGCCAATTGGTATTTTGTCAAACACTTGGCATGCATACTATTATGTCAATCATGAAAGATATAAATATGCACATTCAATCACATATATGGTACATCAAATATATGGACCTGCAACTTATCACTCTTTTAGTGAAATATTTTCGAATTCAATGCTTAACATAATATTCCAAGGCTCTTGGCTTTGCAACCCCAAAAATCTGAGTAGAAATGACATTATAAATCTAACAGAAAATGTGCATCTATAGCCACCTTTACAAAGTCAACTGACCAATTTAAATGATGCAAATTGAATGTAGAACCTAATATACAAATTGCCCAATGAAAGAGATGAAATTGCAATCATAATCAAGCCAAAGACTATAGCAGCCAACAATAAATGTATTCTCCAATTTAAGCACAAATGAAAGGACTGAAGAATCCCTTCCAATTTGCAACCCTTCAGAGGATATTTCACCACCTCAGTTATGCTAATCTATAGGAGTTTTTGTTCCCAAAGACCAAGTAGCTAATATGCACAAACCCTTGGCTCCACAAAACTCATCAAATGCAAATCACAATAATCGGATGATAAGAAAAGAACCTCTCATGCACATACTTTTCTCCCCAATGTGGGATAACAAATATTCTTAAAATTGCACATTATTATAATATTATAATATGGAATTATACCCCATCATCAAGTGTCAATCCCCAATAAAACTCTGTAACCACCACATTAGCCTACAAGGGTCACAATAATAAGCTTATCTCTAAACCTCTTATGCTTCTAAAAAAATGGAGACATTACAGTCCTCCCTCCCTAAGATTGCTTATCCCCAAGCAATCCCTGAAACAAAACAAACATCATTATCCACCATCCCAAGGGTAGAGTTATATACTATCCCTGCAGTGTACAAGAAACTCCTATAGCACCAACATCCAAACAATGAACATCACCATCATAATCATCTGAAAACTGACCCCAAGCACTGATGAAGGCAACAACTCATCAGAACTCAACCCAACTTAAATACCAACTCTGTCTACATCTGAGTCCCTATCAAACTTGCACTCACACCCAACTGCACTGGAGATGGTAACAACTATAGGTACCTAAAACACTACCACCACCTCCAACCTCTGCCAAACTAGCCTAGGTGTGTAGATATTGCAAGTGGTCTAACTTGCAGCTGTCAATCCAATCTGCAAAAGCTGGTGCTAACCCATCCCATAATGGATGGTATGAAACTAGAGCCAACCCACACCGACATGAAACCAAGTCCTCTACCTGTGGGTCAAAAGAAAAGTGATGAGCACTCTTCACAGTGTAATGCCGATAAAAAGTCCCAATCTATATCAAGGGCTCATCATCATCAAACTGGGAATCAGAAGATGGCTCCAATCTCTGACTCCGAACTATTGGTCGGGCAAGATCCTGAGCAACCCTCTTAGCAAATCTAACCACAAAATCCCTATTGGGAAGCATTGTAGCCAAGGACTCTACAATCCTCCCCACCAATCATCGTATAGCACAAGAGCCCCGAATGAGAGTACCCTTTGATACACTATATGAAACCTCCCGCAAATTTGAGGTCTCAAGCAAATACTCCATGAATGACTCAGTACAGTAGAAATTATATGTGGAAGCATCAATCTACTCCCCTGCAATCGACATTTAATCCCTCTGAAAATGTAACAATGCCAACTTTCCAATGCTACTAGCTGTATGAAAAGAAGAAATAGATTCACTTCCAGTGGAAGGAAGCAAATCACCATGAGAGCCCTCCACTGATGCTCTCACCTCCTCTATACATACTACACTCATATCCTGGACAAATGTGTTTGCCACATCATCACGTCCTCATCCTCAACCGTAGAAGCAAACTCACCACCAACCACAATATGTAACTGAACAAGATCTAGGGCTGGTGTCGATAGTACCCACTCTAACTCCACGATAACCTCATCCAACTATTACCATGACTCCTGAAGAGCCAACTGAGTATACTGAAGAGAGTCCACAATTAACTCAAGTTCCTAGGTGAGCTGAGCCACCTCCTCTTTCCCTAACAACGTCTCATGGAAGGTGCTACCCCACTCCAGAAGGTAATCCTTATCAGCAACTAATTGAGAGTAACTATGCTTCAAGATCCTGACAGCCTTTCGAAGCGCATGAAACTCTACTAGGGAAAAACTACTATCACCATGCTTATTTGACACAGGACCACCACAACCAGATGTAGCTAGCATCTGACATATAGCATCATGATGCTCAAGAGCTGAAGAAATGTCACTATCACTCACTTTCATTTGACAACTCACATGATGCCTCTATAACCCCCGACTCCCATGCAAGCTCATAGGAAATTGAATCAAAACTACCCAGATAAGATAGCTCATAAGTGTTTCATTGTCCTCGCACAACTTTGCAGCCGAGATACAATTACTATGTACCTCAATCTAGTCCTCATCCAAAGAAAATGGAAGTCGTCACAATAACAATCTCCTCACATGTCTCAACTTCCACCTCAATAGTAAGATCATGTAAACATCAATCATGGGACCCATCTCAAACCTTCTCGGAGTCATCACCCAATAACTGGCAAGGGATATCATACCTAGTGCAATCCATAACATAATCAAATGGATCATCAAATGCGTCTATGCTATCTGCATCCACATCTCTGACTTCGCTGTAACACCCAGATCACCAACATCACAGCTAGGTGACTCCATATGCGTCTTGGTCTCATGTGAGGCAACTGCCTCCTGCACTGGAGCAACACTATGATAGCTCATATGCAAATCTCCAATAATAATCCCCTCCTTGAGAGAGCCTGATGTATCAGTAGTAACAACTATATCAACTACCTCTACACTAACTGCAGCAACAGCTTTGGGAGCCTCAACCTGCAAAAGCTCAATGTCATTATCCACTAAGGCTACTGACACATCTATTGATCTCTGTCAAATGAGTCCATCATCAGCACTACAGATAGGACTAGTAGGTGTTATACTAAATACAGGTACATCTGCATCATGGACACCTGTCGGGGAAAACTCAATCTTCCTTCCCTGCAACCTTGATGCTGGTCTTCTAAAGGCAGAAACAATATACCTCACTACCCTCTCAACTGTCTCTGGATCCAACAAGCTCTCTGCCAGCCTATTTTGATGGAGCTTAAGTTTCTCCATACTCGTTTGCAAAGCATTCATTTTTGCACTAACTTCCTCATTACTCCATTGACTTCTAGAATTGTCAGTCCTCGTATGTATGTCCATGGCTAGAAAATGCTAGAGTGCTTGTCACTCCAAATGCAACAGCAAATCTAAGAATAAAATAACTTTCTCACCCCACAGGATGGCATGAAGTTGATCTGATACCACTGTAATATCCCTTGACAATTTGGCTTCAACTTGCTGATTTATAGCGAAGGGAAAATTGTCAAACAATTCCAATACAATCTTTATGCTTGTTGTTTCTGAGTTTCAGTGTGATTATGTTTTCTTGAAATTATATCAAAGGGAATCTAAAAGCATGTAATTGATTGCTACTATATCTAATAAAAGAACTAAATACATATGCAAATTCTCTTTTGGCTTTTCATGTGCATATATATGAATTCTAAATGAAAAATGTGCGCTTACAGCTAATTGGTATTTTGTCAAACACTTGCATGCATACTATTATGTCAATCATGAAATATATATATATATATATATATATATATGCACATTACGTCAAATATATGGACTTGCAACTTATCACTCTTTTAGTGAGATATTTTCTAGTTTAATGCTTAACATAATATTCCACGGCTCTTGGCTTTGCAACCCCAAAATTCTAGGTACAAATGACATTATAAAACTGATATAAAATGTGCATCTACAACTACCTTATGACAGGTACCTTTACAATGTCAAATGACCAATTTAAATGATGCAAATTGAATGTAGAACCTAATATACAAATGGCCCAATGAAGGAGATGAAATTGTAATCATAATTGTTATCTCCAAAATCTGAACCCTAATTGTTTTAAGTCCTAAAACCCTTAGCGATTTTGGAGAAACATTGAATCAACCAAAGGTTGTGGGTAACCTATGACCTGATTAAACCTCCAGATTGTAGACCAGTTCCTATTCGATATATCTAATATCTCACCTATGTTAATGAAAACGTGAAATTTGTATGGAAAAGGGTAAAGATGTAAACTTGAGACTGGAAAACCTAAATGATGAAAGCTAAGGTGATACACCAAAATTGATAATGCAAATTATTGTTACACTTGTAACACAATGAATGATTTCAACACATAATCATGAGAACACAGCTTAAAAGAACTGTTAATCCATATCAATATTTTAAGAGAAGGTTAAACTATGAATATACCAAAGGAAATCAATCACAATCGAATATATCATTAAGGAAAACACAACTGAAAACCTATGAAAAACAGATATCAGACATGGAAGATGCAAAACGAGACATTACCCAAAAGGTTTATCAATAAAACACAACTGAATAACATCAATCACCACAAAGCATACAACCAGATCCTTTACTCCAAAAGCTGAATCCAATGAAAACTGTATTACGACCAAAGGCCCAAAAAACAATATCTCTACATAATAGCTCAGAACAATCAAGAAAAAGATGCCAAGGACAAATATCACATACACATCTCTCTCCTCTCAAAATCTGAACCCCTTCTCAATAAACAAGAGGGGTTTATAATAATATCTAAACAACACCACCTTCCCACAAAATCAAGAAGTGAGGGTCAAAATTATGAGTTAACTATTTATAAAAATAACCTAACAACTCCAAAAATATACCTCATGCACTCCAAACTGTACCTTGACTATACACGCATGTAAACAAGTCCAAGAAGACTCTATAAATGCCAAAAATAGCTTCATCATCGACTCCAAAGTCATGAATTTGAACTGCAAGTCCAAAAATAGCCACTGAATGTCTTTAGGCATTAAAACATGCAAATTCCCTCTTGACAACACTTAGTCTAATTTTAGCTCTGCCTCTTAACATTATTTATTATTTATTGCATTTTTCAGTCATTGTTATTAACTAGTTGATTAAAAATTTATCAACTAATAATAACAATTTTTTAAAATTCTTTTAAATGCAATAATAATAAAAATATATTATTATCCAAAACAAATAATATGGATTTTGTTATTAAATCCTATACCATTAGTCTTAATTAATAATCTATCACCTCCCTATGTCTTGTTGTGGACCTGAAATTTTATAAAATGCATTTGATTTATACAAGGCAAAAGGTGAAAGTCAAGAGTTATTGTTTTATTTCATTCTTGATGCATGCAAGTAGAAGGAGAAGGGTTTGGTAAACCCTAGCCGCTCCATGTTGGTATTTGTGAGTTTTGTTGCACTTGGACTTTTGTTAAAATGTGAATGTTGGGATCTTCATCGATGTTTGCTCCTACTGTTTGACTTCTATGTTGTCATTTTCTGCTATTGGTCTTGGACAGATATCTCTAATGTTGTTGTATTTGTTGTGAGCTTCATTATTGCCGTGACTCTCCATTTTTCCATTGCTGATCTTGGTGGACGTCATTCTCCATTCTGACTGACGCGTGAGTGCTGCTTCTTCATTCTCTGTTATTATGTGGCTCCTTGTAAATTTCATGGCTTCTCCTTTTGTTGGGTTGTTACTCCATAACATGAGTTTTTGGTGCTATTTCATGAGTCGTCTTCTGGGTTGTCGCTATGTCGTGAGACACTGGCTGTATGTGTTCCTTCTTCTCCATTTCGTGGCTCATTTCTTTCTTTCATGGCTACTTCATGTTTCGTGGCTACATTATTCCTCACGGGTTTAATGCGTGAGTGCTGGTTGTTTCCATTCTGTGAGCTCCTATTGTTTGATCCATGAGTGTTGATGCTAGGTTTTCTCCACGACGTGAGTTTCTTTATTTGCTTCTTTATCTGCTGTTTGAAACATCATCAGAGTGTTTTATTTCCACCTTTTGATGAGTTGTAGCTGATGTTTTTAGCATTTTGTCTCCTATTGTTTGTCGTGAGTTCTTGTAATCACAGGTCTTTGTTGCCTCCTGATGTTATTTGGAAGACTAGCCATGAGTGCTGGTTCATACCTATGCTGAATATTTCATGGCTTCATTCTTGTGGAAACCATTCCAAAAAATTTACGGGTAAGAACAATTTTTCGCATTTTTATACAACAAATCATAGTTCCAAAAATCGCCATGAAATCGCCGAAATCGCGATAAGATTCATGGCTCCCGATTTTTTTGGAATCGGAAATCGCTGGTGGCGATTTTTTCTTGTGAATCGCCTGAATCGCCAAAATCGGCGATTCATGGCAAAAATCGCCAAAATCGCCATCATGAATCTCCAGAAATCGGCCGCGGCAGCAAGGATAGAAAGTTCAATTTTTAAAAAAAAACACATGTTTTATTTGCTTTCTAAGTTGACTTTCCTCTTTGTTATAACCCTAAAGAGCCTTCTATTTGCTTAGTATGAGTAGAAGAGAGGAAGAGTGAGAGAAGAAGAGAAAAGAGAATCCATAGGTTTCCAACCGGCAAGAAGGAAGAGCACCAAAGAGATCAGAAGTCCATTTGGGGAGGCCATAAATTGCATTGGGAGCATTAAGGAGTCAATATCAACACTCCTCAACTCATTTGCAAGAGGTAAGTGTTGGTTTTTTTTTTGCATGTTAGTGTAGTATGCATTTTTTGTTAAATTTTTTTAGTGTTCATTTGCAAATCTTGAATGTTTTTTATTTTTACTAAATTGCAAACTAGGGTTTGTTGTTTTGTAGTTTTTGTTTATTAGTTGCAAACTTTGATTTTTTACATGAATTTTTTTATTGCAGCAGCCCTTTGCTTTCATTTTCCAATTTCCACAATGGGTAAAAAAGATGAATGCTGGAAATATAATGAAGAGTTTCCTGGGAGAACCAAATATCAAACAAAATGTATATTTTGCAAAGAAAAAATAAATTCGGGAGGTATCTATAGATTGAAATACCACATTGTTGGCATACCTAGCCATGATGTCACAGTTTGCACTCAACAAACCGCTGAGGCAAAATGCTCTTGTTTAGTGGCATTAGAAAAAATTGAACAAGACAAGTTGACTAAGAAAATGCAACTTGAAGGGTTAAGAGGTATTGGCTCCCATGCTCCCACATCCACAACCGCATCTACATCTGCAAGTGCATCTGCATCAGCTTCCGCATCCATAGGTTGTGTTGGAGAGGATTCTTCTAGGCCTCCTTTTCATCCTAGTGCTAGTGCTCATGTGAGTGTTAGTGGTAGTCGGTCTCATACTGAGACAGAGTCCAACACCAACCTATTGCGGCCTAGAGTGCGGAAAAGCAGAATGGATAGTTACTTTGTGCCCCGCACTACTCCTGGCTCCCAACCCACACTTGAGGGCATGGGTTTGAACAAGGAGATTCATGATGCTGCCAGAAAAGAGATTTGCAAATTTTGGTACTTTTGCAACATTCCATTTATTGCAACCAGGTAATTGATTCTTTTTTCTTTGTTATCTTCAAAGTTAAAGTTAAAAGTAAAACTTTAATTATATCTACTTGTTTTATGATTTTAGTTTTTGACATCTAAATTTCTAATCAATATCATTATCTATTTGTGACAGGACTCCTTATTGGCAGAACATGATAGATGCAGTTACCATTTGTGGTCCGGGGTTTAAAGCCCCAACTGAGGCTGAGTTGAGTGGATACCTCCTGGAGGAAATGGTTGAGGATATGAAGCATGAGCTTGAGGACAACCGAAAGGAGTGGATCGAAAAGGGTTGCACCATCATGACTGATGGTTGGACAGATAGGAGGGGAAGAACACTCTTCAATTTTCTCGTATCCTGTGGAGGTGATTGATCATTCTACTTTCCTACATACATAATTTTGAATCGTGATTGACTATTTCAAATTTTGATTTGTTGATTGCTAATAGTAATTATAATTCGTTGTTTTGTTACTTGTAGGATATACCATGTTCCTCAAATCCATTGATGCTTCTGCTCATGTAAAAAACGCCACATACTTATGTGAGGTTATTGAGGAAGTTATAGCAGAGGTGGGGGAACAACATGTGGTGCAAGTGGTGACGGATAATGCAGCAAGTTATGTTGCTGCAGGTAAACTTTTAACTTTTTAAGTTTTGAAAATAAATTTATTTGAATTTTGAACTTTTTCTAATTCTAACTTAGAATTTCTAAGTTTTCTAAGTTCTAACATGTTTGAAATTTGAATTTCTAATTATCTTAAAATTGTTGTAGGCAAACTTTTGATGGAGAGGCACCCCACCATATTTTGGTCCCCTTGTGCAGCACACTGCCTTGACCTCATGTTGGAGGAAATTGGCAAACTTGAGTGGGTCAAGTCATGTGTGGAAAGGGCAAAAACCATATGCAAGTTTATTTATAATCATTCATTTGTCCTTAGCACAATGAGGAAGTACACAGGAGACAAAGAGTTAGCTCGTCCAGGGATCACGAGGTTTGCCTCGAATTTCATCACCTTGCAGTCCTTGTTGACATCAAGGGATGATTTGAGGAGCATGTTTGTTGGGCGGGAGTGGATTTCATCTTCCTATGCTACGACCACTGCAGGGATAGATGTGGTGGATTGCATAGTTGATGATGATGGTTTTTGGAAACCTGCTAGAGAAATCCTTAAGGTAATTTTATTGCAATTTAACATTTAATATTTTACAGTTTACTATGCTAATTGTTTAATGATTTAGTTTTACCTTAAGTTATATTATTGAATTATTCTATGTTTAAGTTTTGACTCAAATTTTTGTTTTACTTTATATGTAGGCCACTGAGCCTCTTGTATCTCTCCTACGAACTGCTGATGGGGAGAAGCCCTCTATGGGCTACATATATGAGGGCATGGATAGGGCCAAGGAGGCCATTAGAGCTCAGTATGCA
This sequence comes from Cupressus sempervirens, assembly GCA_028749045.1. Lineage (NCBI taxonomy): Eukaryota > Viridiplantae > Streptophyta > Pinopsida > Cupressales > Cupressaceae > Cupressus > Cupressus sempervirens. The sequence goes on along the minus strand of CM053789.1, from coordinate 577,275,597 downwards.
GGAGTGCAGGAGAAGTATGCCCCTATTTGGGACATCATTGATAGGAGATGGCAGAATCAGCTCCACAGACCCATCCATGCAGCAACTTACTTTTTGAATTCGGCATTTCGTTTCCGTCCTGACTTCAAGGCGGATGAGGAGGTTCTCACCGAATTATATACAGTGATCCAGAGGTTGAGTACTGATGAGGATAGCAGTGCTGCAATTATTGAGCTTGATAAGTTCAATAATAAAGAAGGGCCACTTTTCTCTAGCAGGGTAGCCATAGATGCTCGGGAAACAATACAGCCAGGTAAAAATTAAATAATATATTCAATGTTCATGAATCTAGATTCTAAACTTAAAGTTGATTATGTAATTTTAGAGTTAACTTGTAATTTGTAATTTGTAAATGAGACTAATTATTTTTATTTTCCCTTATTTCAGATAGATGGTGGCAAATGTTTGGGGCCACAACCCCAAAACTTCAAAAAATTGCCATTCGTATTCTGAGTCAGCCAAGCAGCGCTTCTGGATGTGAGCGCAGTTGGTCCATGTTCGAGCAAATCCACTCGAAGAGGAGAAACAGGTTGACAGTGCAGAGGTTGAATGATCTTGTCTTCGTTCATTACAACCTCCGTCTTAGGATCAGACAGATTTTGGGCACTGACTCCTCTCCAATCATTCTGTAGGAGATTGATCCAGAATCAGAGTGGCTCACAGAGGTTGTAGATCCAGTCTTCACTGAGGAAGACCGTGCGTGGATTGACCAGGTGGATATAGAGGCTGAGGCAGCTAGAGCACATTCTTCAGGCATTGGTAGACGCACACGTGCACGCACAGACACAGGCCCTAGCGACATTCGTGAGCCCATCTTATATGCGGGAGATATGGCTCGACAGTCCTCTAGGACCTACATTAGACGCCTTGCTACTAGGCAGACTGGATACTCAGAGGCTGAGGCTGAGGCTGTAGCCGAGCTTGAGGATGATGTTGAGGATGATGATGACTATGAGCCTGAGGCTTGAGCTGGAGCCTTGTTTTTATATTTTGTTTACAGATATTGATACTGAATCATTGATAGACATATGTTTCAAACTTTCATGGATCTTCATCTTAGATTCTTACATAAATTTATGATTTGATGTCTTATGGATCATCTTACATGCATTCTATGATTTAAATCATTATGATCATTTGATTTCTATTTACTTCAGCTAGCCTACAATTTACATTTTAGATAACATAGTTACGTATGTGATGGATTTTATGTTCCATGTTTATGTATGTTAAGTTTTAACTTCTATTTGATGATGCTATAGTGTGCTTAAGTTATATTCAATAAAGGGTGCATGAAATAAGTTTTAAATTGTTAAAATCTTTAAATTTAAAGGGTTTTTTCAAATTTGCCGATTCATCGCCGATTCATTGCCGATTCACGATTCGATTCGGCCTTGCCGATTCCGATTCACGTTTCTTTGCAACAAATACTTTGATTCTGTAGCATTTATTCCACTGGAGTAATAAAGATTATATGAAAAAACTGTTTATGAATTTCAGACAGTTCCAAATTGCATAAGGGTTTTCAGCTTCGTTTGATACATACTCTCAAATTGCTCACATGTCTGAAAATACCTTATTGTTTACCTGTATTTTTATTTATGCTGTAAAAAAACACAATCACTTGGTCATTGAACAGCAAAAAATAACCTTTCTTGCTGGTCATCTAACCTTTTCAGTTTGTAGACTTTTTCCAATAACCAGAAAAATTTTATAAATCAGATATGAACTTTAATTGAAAATAAGTCTTAAGAAAGCACTTGTGTCTTTCTTTCTCCCCATATTTTGCTGAAAACAACAGCCCTTTTTGTATTCTTGTCTGAAGTACACCAGCTCTTTCATTTATACTCACTTCTCCTTGCCCGTAGCATTTATTTCAATTGATGCATTCTGTTGAACTTGCTAATTCTCTGCTACTAATGCCACACCAAACTTCCATCTTTTCACTTATACAATCAGTTTATTGACTTTTAAATCTGCTAGTGTGTTTAAGTAATCTTACATTCTTTTTACTGTTGCTTCTTGTAATTGATGTTTTTCAGCTCTGTTTCCTATATTTGAAACAAAAGGTTTCAAGCCTCTTCGACTTGTCCTTTTAATGTTTGACCTTTTCTAATATTAAAAACGAAAGGTTTCAAATCAATATGACTTGTCTCTTTAATGCTTTTTTCTTTTTTGTTATGAATCAGTCACACAAATAATTCAATTTGTTATGATCCGTTGTACAAGAAACAAACATGTTAATACTGAAATATTTATCATGATTGTTTTCTTTCTCTGCTGATGTATGTCTTTATTTTGCTGCGATGAGTAGCATGTTAGGACTATGAATGCAAGGTGAAGTGAGGTACTAGCACTGCTTAGATCTTAGATCAATTGGATCTAACCTATCTTTCTTCATGAATGCAGGGATCAAATGCATGGAAGGGATGTGGTTCAGGGCAGCAAACAGATGGACGTGGATGGATACAACTCGACCGGTCATTACAGGCAATGACTGGTGTCCATGACCTTTCATCAATTGTACCATCATACAAAAAACATTGTATACTATTTCAATATGGATAAAAATGTTTCTTTTTTGCAAGTCTGAGTATAACTTGAAAGTGATAAACATGTATGCTTTACTCCATTTGAACATGTGTGAAAATTGAGTAACAATAATCAAGCCAAGTACTGTAGCAGTCAGCAAAAAAATGTATTCTACAATTTAAGCACAAAAGAAAGGACTAAAAAATCCCTTCCAATTTGCAACTCTTCGAAGGATATTTCACCACCTCAGTTATGCTAATCTATGGGAGTTTTCGTTCTCAAAGACCAAATAGATAATATGCAGAAACCCTTGGCTCCACAAAAGTCATCAAATGCAAATGACAATAATCGGATGATAAGAAAAGAACCTCTCAAGCCCTTTATTCTTTCCTTGTGGGAGCTCACTTACTTTTCTCCCTAATGTGGGATAAAAGATATTCTTAAAATTGCACTTTATTAGAATATTATAATATGAAATTATGCCCCATCATAAGTGTCAATCCCCAATTAAACCCTCTAACCACCATATTAGCCTACGAGGGTCACAATAATAAGCTAATCTCTGAAACTCTGATGCTTCCAAAAAAATGGGGACATTACACTTGATAGGAAGTGTGCCTTAACTCTTGAGAATTATGACGAGTTGCTATACAATCTTGGGCTTGGAGCATTTTTAATCAGAGTAGCGCAAAACATGAGTGTTGAGTAATTTTGAGATTAGGCTACAGGGCTACTTGTAGATTTATATGGGATCTTGGCACTAATTGTTATCTTGAAGAGGGAGGATTTATAATGTTCCCTTTTTGAGACATTAGAAATTCTGAAGTCAAATTCATAAAATATTAATTTTGGCTTAAGAGAGCTTAATAAAAAAATTATGAATGGGTCTAATTAATATTATAAAGTGGAGTAAGGTGACAGGAAGGAAAAAGACGAAAGGACAAGAGAAGGAAATTGAAAGGGCACTGTTTTGAGCTTAAAAGAAGGATGAGGAGTTGATTTTCATGATGCTTGGATATTGATTTGGTTTATGATTTCTCTTTGAGAAATTAAGGAAGCTCCAGCTTCTAATTAGGATCCGAGGACACAAACCCTCAAGTTCTTCTTTTGTGAATTGGACATAGACCAGTTTATCATCTGTGGTGAATTCACGATGGAGTTTACAGTTGTTTTTCAGGTTCATTTTTGGTTATCCAATCTAATTGTTATCACTATTTATACAGTTGGATTGTTATTGTATTGCTGGTTTATAATGCAATAACGAATTCTGGAGTAATTGTTGGTTATTTACTGATTGATGGTTGCTGGTTATTTGCTGGTGGTTACTATTTAAATTCTTGTATATGAGTGTGAAATTTATTTGAGAAAAATTGGAGAGAATATCCGACTGGGATATTACATTGCCAAAGACATCTTGGTTGTTTCATAGCAAAGTATTATCAGGATGTATTGAAATTTGCTAGAACTCTAAGTTACCAATTTCGCTTAAAACCCCATTACTCCAATCATTATATGTACCAGAACTAGGATTGGAACCCATCCTCTGGAGAATTGCACCCAGGCATGCCTGAACAATGCAGGTGCACTTGGGTGATTCCTAGAATTTCCTGGCAGTAGATGCCATTTTTAATGCAACTTGACTCATTTTCTTTGACTTCAAACTTCTAAAATATGCCCTACAGCCTCAATCCTAAACTAACGATCATGACTAACACAAACTCAAACAAAAGTTTGGCTCTTCAAACTGTTATCTCCATTCTTAAATTCAAGCGTTCTGCATCTATGCTGACTAGTTTGCAAATTCATGACCCGTATCGAAAATTATAACATATATTCTACCAATTTGAAATATTTTGTGAAATGTTATACTGTATTCAAATATTTAGTGATGTTATCAAGCTGTTAGACAATAATTTACAATCACATCTTTGTATTTGTTAAAGTTTGACCAGCCACCCTTTTAATCAGCCTATATATCTCAATAAGAATTCAAAAATAAACAATTCATGTACAGCTATGAAATATAGTCATGGAGAATTATTATGTAAACAACAATAAGCCTATAATTCTCATGTACAATTCAAATATCATGTCCTTTTCTCCAAAAACAGCACTTACTACAAGTCGTAACAGTCCACTCTCCAAAAATATTAAATCCTTCTTAACCAAACAATATTGGGGAAATAAAATATTTAATAACTGGACAATTAAAAGTTCAATGAAAGTGTTAACAGCACAAGTGGACCATTGGCTGCTATTGAAGCCTTATGGTCAATTTTTGGCACATACTTGTTACAGCAATTTTGCAGGATTGGTTTGGTCAACCTTCTAGGTACCATTTTGCAGCCTGAAGATGAGCAACTTAAATTTGATTTTAAATGTGTCTTCTCCCTCCCATTTTGGAGTGGGACTTTTTGGATGCCAAATTTGGTGCTCACATCTTTATATTGTGTATTGGAGACAATGTTGGGTTCTTTTGATCAATCCTACTTTCTCTTGCAAGTTGTTAGAGCACTTGTGTTCAACAATCTTTCTTCTTTGGACAAAAACCCAGAGAGGAATATCAGCTCATGGACGAAACCCCATGGGCTATGACTCATGAGAGTCATTGGAAAAAATTGCTACTATTCTTCACTCAGAAGTTGCACGGGAGCTACATTATTTACAATTTCAATCTATTTTGGTGTGAATTTTGGTGCGTTTGGGGTTTGCGAGTGTGGAGTTCCATTTACCGTTGTGTTTTTTGTATTTGCAGAGTTTTCAGATCTGTAATAATCTCCCTTTCACTGTTGCATTCTTTGGAATAAACAGGAGAAATTTTGGCTACGATTTAGGATGTTTGGTGTAGTGAGAACTACCCATTTTGCTGTGTAATGGTGTGCAAACATTTCCACATTTGAGTGGAGACTTATAAATGACGTAATGAATTATGATATAGAAATAGCCTTTTACACTGAAAGCTAAATGAAAACATATGTTACAGGCTGTACTTAAATTTTTCCCTTTTCTATGCATTTCGGTGAAATTGGATGATGTAAATTTGAAGAATAAATGAGCAAATATTTAAGTTGAATGAATGTAGGTACAAATCCTGATATAGTACAACATTGAAATGTGTCATCTCTACAATACATGACAGTCTCGCAGAGTTTCATTTTAAGTGGAGTCTTTCATTGCATGTGTCAAGATATGTCAATATCAGATATTCTTATGATTGTAAATTTTAAGTTGGCATTCTACATCAAAATAAACAGTACATAGTTTGGCTATGGAGACTCGCAGATTAGAAGATGGTACAAATAAAGATGTGAATGTGAAGGTGGCTCTGCTTGCTATCGAGTTTGGCTCAGCTGGTTGACGTGGAACAGTTCCACATTAAAGATGATTCCCTGGTAATAGCCAATGGTATGGTGCATGTGTGGGAAATCAAAAGAATAGTAAATATGATTCCAAAAAAGATTGAAAAGTTCAAAAACTTAAAGATCACTAATATTTTTTGGGAAGCTAACCACATTTTCAATACCCTATTTAAAATGGGCAGTATCCTTTCATACAAGTTTGGTGGCAATATGTTGAAAGATCTAAGCAGATTGCATTTGTCATTGTAGTTGGCAAGGATGTGAGGTGGCACTCTTCAAATGCCACTACATTCAGTGCAGTGTACCGCCCTGAGGTCAATTTGCATGGCCATTTCTTTGCTCAAGGCATTTCAATCACATTCATTTTCAATTTTCTGTGATATGGTTTGAGTGAACATGGAAGCAATGTTTAGCTTGCAAATACGGAAGTAGAAAATGTCTTTATGGGGCAAGGATAACAGAGGATAGGATGAAAAACATTTTACTACTGAATGATCTGCTTTTATAATGCCAATCTGCATGCTGGTGAAAGATTAATACATTTCAATGAGATACAAGTACTGCAACAATACAGATGTTGCGTCCATATTCTTTGTTTAGAGTATAAAGCTTGGTGACAAGGAGTTTTAGAAGATGATGCAGACCTTTGTCCAACGAAAATGGTGTTGTGGGCTCGAAGTACTTTTAGGCTTTAGCCATGACTGTTTCGGGCAGGGGTTTTGTTTTGAACGAAAGAGATTGTGTGTAGCTGGGGTGCAACCACCACTTCGCCCTTTCCTTTTGTGGAAGGCATTTGAAAACAGGGCTTTCGACGGACAGAGGTAAGATGGCGCTTCATCATAGATTACATTCATGATTGGGAAGTGGCCACTGAAACTGGAGTGGTGAGAGACAAACTAGAGAAATGATGCCTCAAGTTTCAAACTGCAGATTACTGGGTAGGGGCATGGGGGCAGAGTTGGAACCCCAAAACAGGAGGTTCCAACTTGACCTTTTAAGCATATATTAATGACAAATATACTTTTACCAATAAATAAAAAATCAGGTACACAGCCAACAAACTACATTTATCCTAATGCATTTTGTTAAACAGTTACTAAACAAAGGCTTTGTTTACTAACAGTTAAAAAATGCATTAGAGATACTATAATAAAATGCATCAATGATACTGTCTTTATAACTCCAGTTTACTGGTTACTAGACCTATATTTCTCTGATGCATTTTTTAAAAAATTTAATCTGAAAATATTTAGCCTTTAGCTGATTGTGTACCAAAATGGCAAAAACACAAATCCACATTTGTAACTATTAAAGCATGCGTTTTGTTATAAGCTTTTAACATTCACAATTTTAAAGTTATCATTAACATATTGTTTTCAACTTTTCATTTGTTTGGATTCTCGAATGTGGTGCTTATTATTTGTTTTGAAACCCTATTGCCTTGGAATTATAATATTTCTCAAGTGTAACTATTATGGTAAAATAATGAATGTGTTATTAAACAAAGATCATAAATGATCTATAAATACAAGTATACACAAGAATGTTTCCACAATGAACAAAGAGAGAGAAATAGAAACATTCTGGAGAGAGAGAGAGTTTCCATAATGAACAGAGAGACAATATAGAAACATAGAAGAAGAGTGACCATTAGAAATAGACGAATATTTACGAAAGAGAAACAAAATTAGAGAGATTTTACACTAATACCCTCCCTTAATGGTCAATCTAAATTCAAAACAAAAAATTTGCAGGAGAATCCTCAAAAGACGTAAAAGGCAGACTCAGGCTGATCAGTGAGCTCTGCATGTTCTACAATATTGGTCTGTGGTAGCATTGACTGTGGTAGGATGAGTCTCGATACCCTAAACAAGTGCCTTAAGGCGAAAATACTCGAAGATCATCATCATTCTTTGCTTTTCAGGTGTTGTAGTTATTTCACTTAAATTATTGACTACCTTCCAAGAGAAGATTGGTCAAAGATGCCATGACACGTTTTTGAAACAAAAAAAGTGAGTATCTGAAAAGGTAAGAACTTCAAGGCAGATTGACAGAAGACCCACAAAAATGTAAAGACATCCAGAAGAGAGCACGAAAAACCCAAAAAGAATTTGAAATTAGATTCTGAATCCGCTGGCTCAAAAATTGAGGCACCAAAAACGATGCAACTAGAAAAAACAGAGACCAACAATTGAGATCTGGAAAAACCCAATTTGATTTTGCAGTTAAATTGAAATTTCAGCTTGATATGAAGGCTAGAAACCTTAGCCAAAAGTGCAAGAACTAGAGGTGGTCATGAAAGCTTAGATATTTGCAAAAAAAATAGGCTCACAAAAGAACATCATATGCAGACCCAAAAATGCCAAAAACCTAGTCGTCTTTTAGAGGAAGTTGGTCACATAGGTAGGGGAAAGGCAGATGATGCACGAGCTATAGAAGAAAGGTCACCTAGAGAAAAAATATATATAGAAACCCTAGAAGGATTTTAGAAAATATCCCTACAAACAAAAATTTTGAGCACACCCAGGCAAATGATATTGAAAATCTTATGAGTCCAAAAATTTCATGAAGAAATTAAAGATTTTGAAAAACAAATCAGAAAATTTCTATAATGCAATTATTATTTTTTGAAAAAAATAGCTTTGATACCATATTACAGTAAAATAATGAAAACATAAATAGAGATCATTAATGATCTATATATACAAGTATAAACAAGAATGTTGCTATAACGAACAAAGGGAGAGAAATAGAAACATTCTGAAGAGAGAAAGAGAAAGTTTCCATAACGAACAAAGAGAGAACATGGAAGCATAGAAGAAGAGTGATCATTAGAAATATATCTATGGAAGAGAGAGAAACAAAATTAGAGAGATTTTACTCTAATAGTAACTTAATGGACTAACTTTACTTCAAAATCAGCCCAAGGTCATCTATGTGAAGGCTGTGAAACTACATAGAGCAGACAGCAAGTGATAGGATATATGTTTGGATATGTAATGGGTGTGATAAAAGGTATACAAGTTTGTATGATCAGGTGAAAGCCCATTCGTGTGGCATTTCTAGCAGGGGATCAAAGCTTGCCCAAGGAAGAATGGTTTACATTTGCCAATTCATAAAACAGCAGAACATATTGACATGAAAGAGGGAGCAAAGTTAGTGTCTTAGTGCAAGGCTTCCTTTGACGAAAGGAAGAGGTCGCAAAGGCCACTTGTTACCCTATCTCCCAGAATTGTCCCTAAAGTTGTCCTGAAGAGCCAACCATTTTCAGGTAGGAATGGAAAAGAACAAATGGGTCTTAATGAGGGCATTTCAAAAATTATATAATACAGATAGCTAAACAAACCATTCTAAGACGACTATATGAAATGATTCGTGCTTCAATGTTGTTCAATTATTGACAAGAATTGCTAAAAATAAATAAATGGTACTCCAAAAGGGTACATAAGCCAGTATATAAGAAGGCGCACTACACGTCATTGTGAAATGAGATCAAAATATATATACTTTATACCTCCCATCAGGCACTTTTGGAAACATGGGTGTCCATTGTCTCCAATGGATGGAGGGATGGCAAGTGATCAAATGTTGATTAATGTGATTGTAGCATTTGCTGAAAGCGGCAAAAAAACATTGGAGAAAACAGGGAAGCATTTGTAGTGTGGCCAGTACAGGACGACAATCCTGATTATAGTTTGGATGTAGCCCCAAACTACTATCCATTGAGAGAGTCCGCAAGATTATTGGCAAACTAGCTAGGTTTGGATGTTCACAGGGTTGCCAGCAGTCTCGGATTGATATCCTGTCATAGGAGAAAGGTACCGAGTTGGATTTGGCTAAGTTGCAGGTGAGTGAGTGAAGGTGAATGGTGACACTTCATCATTATTAGGGAGCAAAAATAGAGACTTATGTAGTGTTGAGCCTACACGATACTTAGGAGGTTCTCACAGTTGCTGAGAAGAACGATAAGGCAGAGATGTATGTTGCATTCCAACTTGTGCTTCCTCTCATTTTGGCAAGCTGAGTATAAGGGAGTGATGAAGTATCGGGACATAACACCTAGATATGTCAATTCCGATGCTTCTATTACACAACTTTGCTTTCCCAATTACGGATGAAGGCCATGTTCCTATAGTAAAGCTAGTGGTATTGATACTGACGCTGTTTTTTGTTCTAGGGAACCAAGTGACAGCATTAATAACCTCAATGAAGAACAATACTAAGACATTTGACATTTGACACAAATTATCGATTTTCATTATTAGCTATGTTCTTGATTAGGTATTATTTTCCTACAAACAATGGTTTTATATAAGTATATATTAGTATGGTTTCAAGTTAACAGTTCGCTGCCTCTTTTTCCTTCAAATTTAACATCTGATCCCAGGCGTACTAAAACCAGGAAAAAAAATTGAAATATTAAACCTAAATCTTAAACTAGAAAATTAGTATTTATCTTATTTGCCCTATGCATACAATCCTTGTGGACATTCTAACAACAATTGTGCTCTCTACAATTCTCGCTGTAGGAATAAGACAGTTTAATAGGATTTATCTCAAAATGTTTATATATTGATGATTCTCTCTAACTATTATTGCTGTCAACTTTTTAGAGCCTATTTTGGTCTAGGTAATGACACCCCACAGGTACAACAGAAGTGGATTAGCCAATGCTTTGCAACTCAAGTCAAACTTTCTGGGGACAGAATCATAAGATCCCAAAACCAAATTAAAGCGTGTTTCCAATGATATTCAATAGACAATACATATAGATCCTCAATAGCTGTGAACAACTGTATTGTCATCAAGTTCCAACACAATTAAGAAAAAGATCAAAAAACAAAAAAATGAGAACTTAGTAAATACTTATTAATATACAAAATATTGGAATTAATCAAAATGAATAGACACAAAGAACATTACACACAACCAGGTATAAGCATCATGTCGAACACAATATATGAAATAGAGTATCTTTACTACAATAATACTCAAATCCAGCTGTTCAAAGCGGTATAGAATAGATCCTCAATATACCAGGAACAACACATAAATATACAATTGTCAGGGAGAAGGCATGATGATTTTACCCAAATCATCTTGTTGGACACTACCTCTCGCAGAAGAATACATGCATCTGTAACTCTCATACATCTTGTAGGATTTTATTATTGAACTTTCACTTTTTAAGTCAACAATAGGGGAAGTTACTATGGGTGTGTACAATGAAAGATATAATGCATGTCAAAAAAACAATATTTTTATCCATGTATTCTAATTGATAATTACGAAAAGCAATCATTCACAATCATCTAATATATAAAACTAGCATATTAAATGTATTGCAATTATTTTACATGTCAGGTTGTGAGGTTGGATACCTTTACTTTCAATACTTTCACAATGCTAAATTCTTCTTTTTGCCAGTTTAATAAAATGAATTTTCCAAACCAAGGGATATTATCCCATTCTGGTTTAAGTGGCATCCAATCTATTCTGGTTTAAGGGAATTGTAATAATATACATATAATGCTTGACTGGCATCCAATCTATAAGCAACTTAGCAAATTTGAGTACGTAAATCTATATTTATTTATATTATTAATATTTATATTCATCGTTTCTTGTGCAATTACTAAATTAGTTTAACCGTAATCACGTGTATAAATATTAGAAGTACATATTATTATTCGTTGTGGCAATAAATATAAAGCTACCATCAAAAAATGAATGAACATAAACATGATTAGCATATTGTGTTTAATGTAAACTCAAGAAAATACAAACTTACTGTGCCATTCCAGTCTGCATGATAAACTTCACCATAAGAACCTACAATATCAGAGAAACACCATATCTTAGGCAGATAAAATGCACACAAACGTAATCATGTGGTCTAATTCCACCCAATCAAGAAAAGGCATAATTATGTCTGTAATCGTTATTTTCTTCGAAGTATATAAACTATTTCCAAAATCAGATGAATGCCTGAAACAAAAAGAAATTTTTATTCAACCAAAATTCCAGTTTATGAGAAACTCATCTTTCAAATAAAAAATACTTAAAAGCAACATCATCTGGAAACTACAAAACTTTGCACCTTCTGTCAATAATAAAAAACAAAGAATTCATCTTTTTCCTCAGATTAAAAATGCACAACTGGTCTGGTCTTACAGGCATGTCCCACAAGTCCCACATTCAAATATTCACAAGAAAAAAAAAAACGCAAACAGTTTAAAGTTCTCAAAATACCACACAATGTAATCTTATTTCTTGAAAATTTATGCCTTAAGTCAACCAAGATTTTGTAAATTGAAGGTTAAAAATCCTTGCCTGGCCTCCAAAATTCAGTAAGTATGGTTCTTTGGTTTCTGCTTTCGATTGATATGTAGATAAAGTTGTAGGTTGAGAATAGCAATCAACAGCACAGTTGGCAGGTATCTTGAAAGATTAATTAAAGATTATATTCTGGAGGATGCAACATACTGCCTCTGTTGATATGATTCAGAAGATAAAAGTTACAATAGTGTTGAAGGAAAAATATCAGATCACCTTCAATTTGTAGGTGTGATTTTGACAGAACACCTGTTATCTGTTGAATCTGTTTTTCTTTTTTTGTCTTTACTGTAACAGGGAGGAAGTCATGGCCTTCTCACTATAACATCTACTTTCCTAACGTTTCCCAATTTTGAATGAGCATCTTCAGCCCTGCAGATAAGAGGTTATTGCAGTTTCCAAAGCAGCACATTCATTAAACAATGGTACAGGCATAGGTGGAGTTGTAATTCTAATTGCTTCCTCTTGCTCGTTGTGAGTGGGACCATGTTTCAACTGCTTCCTTTGGCCAGTTGTGGGTGGAAGCAAATAAATACACCATTTCCCAGGGAGAAGCATGGCTAATGATCTTGACGAATTTTTCATCAAACTTTCAGTTTTTGAACCAACAAAAGATATCCCCGCTCTTGTTCAAATTTTGTTGTCTCTTTCTAAGGCACTCTAACAAGAGGCCTCTTTAAAAAGAATGTAGAATGCTACTAATCGAATTGGTGGCAGCCTCATATCTCAATCTGAATATGCTCATATTTGTATTAACCTGAATCTAATAGAACACTTGCGGAAATAATTATTATGTTTGTCGGTCCAATTTGAGCAGCCAATTCCTTATGGGAAGATTCCTTTACAATGTAAGCATAATAATTGCTTGAAATCTTGATCTAAGCAAAAGGAGTGTGGTTGCAGAATGTTTTCTCATAAAGGCAAACCATAGTACTCAGTATCAATCAGCATGACATCAAAACTTGGCAAAGACTTCCAATAGTACAGTACTTTCTCAGCCAATAACACTAATGATTGTGCTGTACAATCGACTTCCCCGGATTAGCACCAACCCAGTTGACTGCCTCAATGTTATTTCATAGATCAATAGGAATTCCCCAAGTTAACACATGGTTCATAAGGCTTACAAGCTTAAGTGAGATCTAGTCTCACACCTTTGCAGCACGATATATTATCTTTGTTTACACAAAACCATATGTGGTCTTCATCAGCTTTGTCCACGTCCTACACACTTATAGGCCACACTGCTAAGCTATGTTATAGTGTAGCTTCAGTAGAAGTGAAGTACACTAAGTATGGATTGATATTGTTCAATCATTGCTTCTTTCCAAGGTTGGCATGATAATGCTTCTTCGACATTTGTAGGCTCTGTTTTGATGAGTTTAGAGAGTAGTGCTACATAGCATGAATGGTTCCTTGTTCTCTTGTTTTCTCTGACTACTTCACCAAGCTCTATACAATTTTCTTCTATCATTTTTCTTGCCCAAAGTGGTCTCTTTTTATTGTTAGGATTTTCAGTATTCTTTGAATTTGGACTAGGAGGTGCAAGACTTCCAGTATCAATCTCCCACTCATTCTCTGTTGGAGGATTCTCATCTACTTCAGTAGTAGGTTCTGAGTATGATTCATCAATATTCTTGGAGAGGTTAAAACTTTAAAGCAATGTCTTCTTAAATTTTACATCTCTACAGATTTCAATAGTTCTTTGTCCAAGGACATAAATCCTGTAACAAATGGATGATTCACTATATCTGATAAATATGCCCTTCTTTCCTAATGGTTCTAGTTTAGTTCTCTTTTCTAGAGATATGAATATATAAAGGGCACCCAAATATTCTTAGGTGGCTTAAATCTGGCTTGTTGCCAATAAATATTTCTTCAGGAGTTGTATTTTCCAATATTGAGTGAGGACATCTATTTGGATATAAACTGCAGTACTAGAGGCTTCAGGCTAGAAGGAGGTGTGAAGGTTTTGATCATGCATCATAGCTCTGGCTGATTCAATAATTGATCTGGATTTCCTTTCTGTGACTCCATCCTGTTGAGGATTATATGGTACAAAAAACTCCCTCTTAATCCCTACAAATATGCAAAAATCTTTAAATGTTTTTGAAATGTATTCACCCCCATTATCTGATACTAGGGTTTTGATTTTCTGTTTAGATTGATTTTGAACTAGTGTTTTGAATTCTTTGAATTTGGATAACACTTCGGTTGATTCTGTAAGTTTAAGGAAGTAAAAATGCAAGTTTTCCTAGAATAGTCATCTATAAAAATTATATAGTAGAGACATTCGCTTAGGGAAGGTACACACATTGAACCACATAAGCCAGTATGAATGAATTCAAGTACAGATTTGGATTTGTGTTCACTTTTTGGAAAGGACCCTTTTGTGTTTTTAGTATTTTACCTAGAGCACATCCTTTGCAAATACTGGAATGATCAGGTTTTAAACTAGGTAACCTTGTTAATATTTTTTCGACGGATGATAAAGCACAAAAATGAGGATGACCTAATCTTCTATGCCAGATTTCATTAGTATTTGAGGCTTCATGATTTAGAGCTAGATTTTGATGGTTACAAAGTTTGTACAAACTTCCATCTCTAAATCCGATGGATATAGCATTCTTAATATTGGAGTTCTTCGGCCAAGATAGTACTTTATCTTTTTGGAGAGTGATTTTATACCCTTGGTTTGCAAGGCCAAAGATGGAGATGGAGACCAAATTTCATTGTATACCAAGTACAAACAAACCATTCTTTAGTTGAAGAGTGATACCTGAATTTAGTTGAATTGAACACGATCCAATACCTTTTACCAAGTGTGTAGAATTATCCCCAATAGTCACTTCTTCAAAGGAGTATCCTTCAAAGCTTCCGAATTTATTTCTAACGCCTGTGATGTGACAAGATGCTCCATTGTCTATTATCTATGTAATTTTGTTGAAGTTTAGTTCACTTGAGAGTGCTAAGTAGAATGCAAAGTTTTCATCTTTTTCATCTTTGATTTCTGCTAGTGCTACTTGAATTTTCTTCCATTCCGGACAGAAGTTATGAGTATGGCCAAATTTGTCACTCTTGAAGCATTGTACTTTTGACCAATTTCTTTTCTTGTATGTTTTGTTGAATTCCTTTCTTTTTCGTTTGAATTTACCATTCTTTCCTTTATTGTTGGTATTGACTTGGAGAGCTTGAATATCTCCCTCTTGATTTAAACTAGTTCCTCTTGACTGTTCTTGAGTACGTTCGTTTTTTAGTTGTTCAAATTTAGGAAGTTCAGGTCAAGAGCTTAGTCCACGAATAAAAGTTTCCCAAGATAAAGGTAGTCTTTTTAGTGCTATAATGCAAAGTTCTTTGTCATCTACTTGACTTCCAATGGTTGCAAGTTGATCTTTTAACTTTGAGATTCTTAGAAAATAAGATGTTATCGATTCTCCATTGATCATTTTGACGTATAGTAGATCTTGCTTCAACGTTAACAATCTACTAGTGTTGTTAATTTCAAAAGTATTCTTAATGGTGGAAAACATCTCATAAGCATTTTTAAGGCTTGATATAGATGGGAGGATGTGATCTTTGACAGAATTTATAATTATCTTCATAGCTTTATTGTTATGTCTTTTCCAGGTTGTTTTGTCTAGATCATTCTCTGGCATAGATTTATCTTCCTCTATGTATCCTTCTAATTCCATTTCTCATAAAATAATCATTACTCATATTTTCCATGATGCAAAGCTGGAGGCTCCTTCAAGTCTGTCTTCCAGTCTTACTTGATTCACCACCGTTTTAGATTGAAGATATTTTAATAGATTTAAATCTAATATAAGACTGACTGAATTTCTCTATTAGTGTGGCTCTGATATTACCATGTAAATGAACTAGGATCTCTGATAGAGAGAGTATTTATATTTATATTTTCCCTCTCTAAGTATTAAGTCTGATTTCTGATATAAATCAGATCTTTATATGTAATCAGACTTGAGTTAGGAATTCTGATTTAGCAAACCTCTATATAAATCAGATTATTATGTGACTGAGAAACAGATCTCTGTATACCTCTAATTACTAGAGGAGTTGAATGAAGATCGCTGCTGTAGAGAGAATAAATATTGGATAGACTGTAATTTAATGTGGATCGCTGCTGGAGAAAGTATATTGCCTTGTTATTGATATCATTCTCAGCAGCCGATCCTGATTTATATGGGAGAGAACACGTCCCCATAGGGACATGACATGACTCTACGTGGCAAATGGCCACATAGGGTCATGACCCTACATGGCTCATGTTATTAATCTTAACAAACTTTACTTATCATTACCTTTATATAGGCATTTCAAGCCCAATACAAGTAACTCGATAGTTATATTTGAGATCAATATAATATATTATTTGTGTATATATATATATATATATATAAACTGCTGAGATATATATAATCATATTAAGTATATGAAATGATATCAGAATTACATAGGGAAGATAACTTTTATATATATATAAGAAAAACACAAAATCATATACTTAGTGTGCTTCACTTCTACTGAAGCTACACTTTAACACGGTCCACCTACAGTTCACATGCTAAGCTGAGTGTATTCTACTCAAGTGTTTTCCCTGCAAGGTTGAAGGCTAGCACCTTCATACACAAGCCAGAATGGTTTGTCACATTACGGCAAGTAATCTGAACACTGTATCTCAGTTCCAGAAGATCAATGCTAAGTAGCTCAACACTAGATTTTGTGCTCAGAATATTTGGAACATCTAGAGTTAGCACACAACACTAATCATCTTTGCAGGACTAATGCACCACACTGGAACTGTGCACCACGAAAAACTGTACTTCAAAGGCTTACACCATGTCGTTCTCCTATCTATATGATATCAACTTGGGAAACAAAGCATCACACCCACATTCAGGAAACCGAATAGCCATTACTTACACCGGCCATCTCAAAATCATTACTGTAGCCTAAGTAACAAGGTTCAAATTCAAGTCTGTCTTCAGCCATAACAGAATCTGGATGAAATTCAACGAAGAGAAAAAGTTCAAAAATAAATTTGTGATTAAATTCGCCTTGTACAAGTTTAAAATTGTTAGAGAATAAGTAATATTTTCACAAAATTATAATCTACAAATAATAAAGTCTACAATAATATATATTAAGTTGTTAGGTTCAAAATTTAAATTTAAATTTTTTAATTTGTTTAGTTATTAAATTTTCATATTACAAATAGATAAAAATAAACAAGAAAAGTAAAATAATATTAAAATAAATTATAATATTAATTTTTAATAGATGTTAATTATTCAAATACAAAATATATGTTTTACAAAAAAATAACTATAGAACGGCCATGAAACAATTATATATATATCAAAATCAACAGAATGCCCAATAATGGGAGGACCATCATAACTACAAGCAGCCTGCAAAAGAGGAAGACTGCAAAGGAAGCCACTCATTGCAGAGAGCAGATGTATGGAGAGAATTGCAGGGTTTGTGGCTGTGATGGTCAACGGTAAAGTCATTGTGGGGCAGAGAAGGTAATTTCAAAGTTGATGCCAACTACATTCAACATAACTCATTACCTGGCTCACCTGAGTTTTGATGACTAACTTCCCACAAACTAGGTATTTCCCAAATTTAGCTAGTGCATGCATGATGGACAACATCTCCTTTTCATTAATAGAGAAGTTTCTCTTCGTCTCCTTAAGCTAGTCACACTCAAATTCTATAAGGTGTCTATTTTGCATCAAGACCATCCCAATTCCCTATCTTAAAGCATCACATTCTAGAACAGAAGGGAGTACAAAATCCAGAGTTGCCAAAACAAGACATGAACTCATTTACCTCTTTGAATTTATCAAAATCTGTCTATGTTGATGGACTCCAAGAGAAATCCCCGTTCTTTGTCAAATTTGTCAAAGGAGCTGCAAGTTCTGATAACCGTTTTACAATTTCTTCTGTAGCATCTGCAAACTCCCACATTTCCCCTCAAGTGTGTAAAATTCCTTGGTCTAGGCCAATCCTGGATTTCCTTGATTTTCTCCTCATCCACACAAATCCCTTGGGAACTACTCTTGAACCACAAATATTAAATTTCAACCATCTCAAACTCCCATTTGGAGTCCTTGGCATAGAAAAGCTACTGGTCAAGTATGTCAAGCACCTCATCTATATGCTTCAAATGGTCTTCGCATGTCTTAACTGTAAATCAAAATGCCATTAAAGAAAACCAAATACAAATTTCGTCAACTGCAAATTAAATACTTAATTCATGCATGGCTAAAAGGTGACAAGTGTATTGGTCAATCCACAAGGCATGACCACGAACTCATAATGCCTGTAGTCACACTTTAAAGTTGTTTTGTGCACATCCTCATCTCTAACCCTTGTCTAATGGCCCTACTCACATGCTGATCTTGATAATACACTATGAAGCTCATCAAGCAATTTGTCAATACTGCATATGGGATTGTGATTTTTAATTGTCCTTTTGTTGAGGGTTCTATAATTGATCCACATCGTCATAGTCCCATCTTTCTTCTCAATCAAAATCAATGATGAATCATATAGATTGGAACTAGGCCTTATGGAAAAGAATTTTCATCCCACTTACAAGTTTTTAGAAATGAGGGTTTTGTCCCAAGTCCAGTGCCTCTTAACAGAGCTAAAAATGCTAGTTTTTTCATCCCTAAGAATGAATTTTAGTTTTGCTGAAATAACTGCTTGGCCAGCTCACAAACCAAGTCAACCACCATACAACAAAATTCAAAATGATGCCCAAAAGAAAGATTATTTGGGCAGGCCAAAAAAACTTTGAACATTATATATTTTGAGTTAATATAATATTTTATTAATATATATTTACAATTATATGCTAGTGTTTAAAAACACTGATCAGTATTATATGTCAGCCACAGTGGACAGGCCATGACATCAGTCTCTTTCCAAGTATTCTTCATTCTCTTCTTTTCTAAATCTAGTGAAAGAAAGGTAAGTCACTACTAACAACTATCTCTTCCTCTACTTCAAAGTCGCAGATTCTTGACCCCAGTGATTCGCATCATATGGCCAACTCTATAGACAACTTCTTCATTAAGCCATATATTCTCGTGTGCTGACTTTTCAATATATGTTTTGTGGGTTTGTATTTGTTAACAAAATAATACTCCGTGCCAATTTTGTCAACAAATCTCCTTTTTATCTATCAAATCTTGCAAATGGAAATAGGTAAGAGGGTTACAGTCACTCTAGTTTTAACTATAATTTGAAAACCAGAAGATGATGCTCCAATTGAAATTGAACAGATCAATCACCAATCCATATTGCACTCCATTCTCTCATTTTATGCCAAATTCACCTTCCACTCTCTTGTGCTACAGAAAACAAGTCATAGCTTACAATCATGTGTATCCACAATAAGTTAGAGAGAGTCCTCTAATAAACAACCTCCACATGGAGATTGATGCTTATCAGTGGCAATTTGGTTAACATTTACTAGTACAAGTGTGTAGGCAATAGAGAGAACTGGGCTTTGTTTTGAGTCTTGACAAACTGACAATTTTTTATTGGTGGCCAAACCCTCTAAATCTATTATACCATTAATGACTTCCATACAATAAAAAATAGAATGGCAAGCTAGTATGTTTCATACGCACATACTTATTATCTTCCTGCCTTCTCTCATCCCCTTAAACTCACTTTCTCTCACCGCATAAGCCAGCATTTGCAAATAGAAATTCTTTCTATTAGAGTCAACACAAACCTATTATACCATTATTAGAGTCAACACAAATCTATTATACCATTAACGACTTACATACCTTAAAAAAAAAAAATGGTAAGCTAGTATGTTTCATACGCACACACTTATTATCTTCCTGCCTTCTCTCATCCCCTTAAACTCACTTTCTCTCACTACACAAGCCAGCATTTGCAAATAGAAATTCTTTCTATTAGGGTCAACATAACTTATTTGTTCTGTGGTTTTCTTACCTTTCATTGTGTTTTCTTGCATCATGTTAGTGTGTGTCACTTGACCATGATTATTTTGAACTAACCTCCTTAGGAAAGCAACTTTTCGCTTCAACCATGACTTTTTCCAAACTGCCACTATGGAAACAGCAAATCGGACAAGCAAGGCACCACTTCCATTTTCAAAGATTCAAAATAATCATACCTCTATCAACTCAAACCAAACGCAATTGTTCTTACTATGAACTCAACAACTTGAAGTTAAACAACATCAAAAGCAATGAGCAGGAAGCATTATCACAAAAACGATGGTCTGACAAGCTAGTACATAACCATTGTTTATGAAATGTGCATCCAATTCGAGGCTTGGAATTAATTTTTCCGCAAAACAATAAAGATCTGAAATACTAAGCAAAAATAATCTAATAAAAGAGAGAAATAAGGAAAACAAACTCCTTGACAGCAATTTAATATTAATAACAATGCAATGGGCATTCCAATGACAAGAAATGCCTATGTACCATATCAAATGCTCTTATATAATAATATATTACTAATAGAAGTTAGAATTTGGAAAACAATATGCTCACCTAATCCAATGCGCTCACCAATAACAAGATCTTCCCATGGTATCTCCCATTCTGCAACATCATCCAACACAGCATCCAGTCTTGGATGTTGGATTGAATTTAAATGGCTTAAATTTTGCTCTTCTTCTGAATTTCCACTTCTATAGGTCAGCTTGTCATTAGCATGTTGTGGATGTCCATGTTTATCATAAATCTTCCTTTCATATTCATTGGTTTCCTTTACTTTTCCCTTGGCATAGTTATCCTTCCTATCCCGTATACCTTGTGCAAAGCAATTAACTTGTTCCATGTGTTTTTCATTTTGATGAAATGGAGGTAAAAAATTCTTTGCGGTGGCGGCTATGGGATCATCAACTGATGATTCGCTGAATCTAGTTGCTGGTGCTAAAGCTGATGAAGCAACATTACCATCTGTACCTCCAGTAACAGCTACTGATGTATCAAGGAGGTCCTTATTCATTCGACTGTGAAACAAAGCACCTGAAGGAGACTGGAAGGTTGAATTATGGTTGTTGGTCAAATTTGCAATACCAGAATAAGCAACATTTGGAGACTGTGAAGAAGATGACTCAGCCATAGATGATAAATTATAACCCCTAAGCTCCGGTTTCCTCCCCACAGTTAAGCCGTCCAAAAGATCAATGCGTGGATTATCCCCCAAAATGTTATTGCACATGAAAGGATTCTTCTGCATGATAGGTAGTGGTGATCGACCAGGCCCAGAGGAGATATTCTCTCGGCGTCTGTAAAATTCAGTATTTCGAATCTCAGATGACTTATTTTGTTGCATAGCCTTTTTTTCTCCAACATGTTGATATGGGTTAGTCTCACTTAAAAAAGGTGAAGCAGCAGCTACAGCATTTTCATCCAAAAAAAAGTCCTGGAACTTCTGCTCTGAATTATTATGTATCTGAGGAGTTGTATTTTCTGCAGCATGTAAATTATTTTTATCTTGGAGAGGCCATAGATCTTGGGCCAATTTTGCAGAAACCCGCTGATCTAAGATAAAGCTATCCATCTTTGCAATTTGCGGCGGAGCTATACTGGGAGTCTCAACAGGAATCAAAGAGCCTGGGGCCCCCATGAGATCTACTATGAACTCCCTATAAAGGATTCAATTTAATTAGACTCTCCAAACAGCCTTTTTTATATAGCTATTAACGTCTGAAATGAAAGCTATATTTTAAGCCAAAATTCAATAGAATGGAAAGAAATTTAGAAGAACCAGAACACACTTGCAATTGGGAAGCTATTTCTGCAAATCTGCAAAGTCCGCACAGTGAAAGAAAAATGTTCTATAGCAAGAACTTCAATCTTGATAGTAAGTAGCATTGTGAGACAAGCTTAATAATGAACAAAAACAAGAAATAATACCCTTCATCCAGTTTTATGATGTTGATTGCTCCTCCATCAATCCCAGTGTAGTGGCTACCCTTTACTAGTCTGCAAGGGATACCAACAAGGTCTGCTAATACCTGTAGTTCAAAACAAGAAAACTATTGAGAAAGATAAAATACAGAGGAATTGAAAGAAAGTTGCAAACAATAGCAGACAAATGGGATGAAACCATGTAACATATTAAATCTACCAGAAAGATAGTTTTATGCATTGCCACGAAAAATAAAATAACACTTTCATCAATTGGAGGGCTTTCTCTGAGTCTAGCTCTTGAGCAAGCTGCATTTTCTGTAAGTCGGAAGGATATCTTCTTTCTTCTAATCCTTTTTGGTTGCATACCTTAGCTTACATTGTCCACCTGCATTTCATCACTCCATTTTAGACTTTTCTTTTGTTTAACTCAAAAGGGGATGATTGTTTTCACTCTCTTATCATTATAATTTGGTTTCGTAATTTTTCTTCCCCTGACCTGTTTTTATCATTTTTGTGCATTAACATATTTTTGTTCATTTTGCCTTCCCCTTGAACTCAATTTGGATTCAATGTAAAATAAAACAGGCAACGGAATTTCAATCATTTATGGTTGTGCCTTAAAAACTATCAAGCAGAAGTCAGCCTAGTCAGATAGGGTGCTAGTAAATGTATAAGTTAAAACTGCATCGACACCTCAATTTTCATCGGGAAGAATCTCATAATCTAGAAACTTAACATGTACATTTTCTCCAGGTTCAAACTTCTATCTCTATGATAAAGGTAATCAAGCCTGGAAGACTATTAAATCATACCATACAGGATTGCAACAAGTAGCACTAAATAGAATAGTTTCTAATAGCTACACCATACACAAACTTCTACCAGATGTCCTTCTAAGGTTGCATAACAAAGACATCTGAACCAATATTTGAAAAAGGTAACCTATATTTTTCTTAATCGTCACTTATATGCAATATTGTTGAGTACTTTACACTGTTTTATGCAATCATGGCCATATTTTAAATATTCACAGCCTGCAACAGAATAACTCAGCTCACAGAGCTGATTTATAACATTTAGAAAGCCATGACTCTCGTCAATACTCTGGCAACTTTTCCTGCGAAATATCTCTACCAGTTAGCTGATGTTCCATGTGATTTCCAATGCTCAAACATCAATTCCTAATGCACAATAAAAATGAAAATGGAACAAAACAAAGAAAAAGTGAACAAATCCTCATATAGACTGAAATTATGGTAATAAATAAAAGAGTGTTGTTTTAAATACTCTTCAGGGAACACTTGATTGAAATATGAGGTTCAGATTGGTAGATAAAATTGAAATCCTGCCTAAGAAGTGGGACTATAATAATAATTTACCCTTGGAGCTTGGAGTCATGTAACTTACAAGAATTGCCTACAACATGTTCTCTCTGCTGTCTCCTGTAATATCCATTTTCAATGAAAAAAAATTGAAATGTATCTTGCCACCGGTAGGGCTTTCAACCCTTTAGTTACTAGTATTACTTTTGCTCTTGTCAAATCTCTATCAACAACCAAATTGTCTTATATCAAATGTTGTCAAAGGGATTAACTGATTGGATTGCCATGCAAGGGAGCAGCATATTGCCATTTAAAAGGCCAACTACCTTGTTAACTGGGTTTATCAAAGAAGGCATCTATAAGGGACTTTTAATGCCACATTTCCAAGATTAATTTATTTTCAAATACTGCAATTAAGGACTAACTGTTTTCTGTCATAAACCAGTTGAAGGAAAAGGTGACTGCTGTCAAGGGTCTGCAGTAATGGGACTACCATTAAGGGATGAATTTCACAACAAAGTGCAAAGCAGAAAACTAATAAATAGAGCTGAGGCACAATATTCTGAAACTGGATACTGAAACCAATTTTTGGATGCAAGCATAAAAAAATGCTACTTTTTGTGAAAAAACACTCTGCTAATCTGCATTTTTATTAAGGTCAAAAAGCTTTCTTGTAAAAAAACCAAGGTAACATAGTGATGGCCAATATTTAGAATCGTGCTTTGCACAAATTTGAGAACTTCAATGACTGAAGTCACAAAATACTCACAATTGCTGAGTGTAGGAATTGTGATGGAATAATCCTAAAGACAATATCTAAAGCAGCTTCAAATGTTGTGGATTTTGATAACTACCATTAAGAACCCAGAATTATAATGCCACTTTGATAATCTTGTGTAGAGTCTGAAAACCAAATTTAAAACTTCTGAAAAAGGGTAGTCTTGTATTTTAAAGATCTATTGCTTTCCACAAATTTGAAAGAGTGAGTCAATGACAAAACATCTATTTAAGATGAAAGACCTGAAGGATTAACAGATCACTATCAATAAACAAGTAGATGAAGAGATTACAATTGCTCTGATAATCACTCATTTGCAACTGTGGTTTTAGACTTCGGTGACCTCTTTGCATCTATTCACATAGAATCAGACTTCATATTTGCTGCAATACGAAAGAGAGAAAAACAGCAAAGTCCAGTTCTAAGCAATCTGAAAGTGCACTTGTTGCTCACATTAAGGAAAGGCAAATAAACTTTTACTTTTGACTCATAACTCCAAACAAAAAGTCAAGTTTTATTATTTTCATAAACATATCAAAACAAGAATAATGGGACAGCAATATTATATTCTTGATAAGAAGTTGTGTGCTAAATCGAGTTTACAAATTGAGGTGGAACAAAACTTTGAGAACAAGATTATGCTTTAGCCTTAATGGCATATTCCTAAAATAACAAACATGTAACCAGGTCTTTGTTATTAACCTTGGTACATCTAAACAAAGATTGGGGAGTTAACATTGATTCTAGTTCAATAGGTTTTTTTTCCCAGTTACAGAATAACACGTGCAATATAAGTTCAGATTGCTCTTGCTGATGCAATAAAATTCGTAGTCAGTGATGTTAAGTTTGCTTCAAATATAATACAAAATTGTATTGTCTTTTAGCAGTTAGCACAAAATCCTAAGCTCTGAATTTTGTGTAAAGAAAAATAATGGATTGACGTTAAGAAGGATAGGATGATTGAAGGTGGTTTGTACAAGCTAGTGGAGCTTGCCACGGTTAAGTGCCTTAGCACATTTTGTGGCATTAGAAATGTGGACAACTTAATTTTTAGTATTTAGCTAAACTCTGCAGAACTGTTTAAGTTTCACAAACCGCCATCTACACAAAAGAATCAGGATATATAAACAAGAGAACTCATTTCATAGTGAAGGGGCATAGCATACAAAGAGGGTGTTAGATCTCATTCGTGAATAACCAAGTGAACCATCCTAGAAATTATTAACAATCTTTCTTGTGAGATAGTTCCAATTGCTAGTAGATAATATATATATATACAGAGCATACCTTCTAAATGAAAAAGATGATTTCTTTGGAACTTTTTCAAGTCCAAACCATTGGTTTAAAATCCAACACAGAGCAAACTAAGACCTGAAGTTTGATAATGGGTGCGAGTTCGCTTGTAAGCAATTTCAAGAATTGCAAAAAGGAAGCATTTAGAGATTAGTAACAGGCGTGTTAATTCTCAAAACCACAAATTGGAAATCCAAGAGCTTTGTCAATTCTCCAAAGACATAAGTGACAGGCATGTTGGTTCTCAAAACCACAAATTGGAAATCCAAGAGCTTTGTCAATTCTCCAGCAGGATTACTCAATCAATTTTGGCCAACAATTGGGATTAATCTCCTGATTCACTTTTTCAAGCCTTTAATAGTAATCTTCTTCCTTACATTCTATGACATCAATGACAACTTTACCAGGTCTCCAATATTATTTCTTAAATGGAGGCCCTAAGTTTTGCAAAAAAGTAGGGCTCCATCAGGGCCTCTAAACAAAATGGAGTGGCTGAGATGAGAAATATAACTGTAATGGAATTCACCTAATGCATTATGCAATACAAAGGTGTGTCATATTTGGTAGAGATAGTGAACAGAGAAGCACATCTCCTGCACAAAATTTTATGCTAAGCCTTGCAAGATGTCACACCCAAAGAATCACAGTCCAAAATGAAATGAAAAATAACAAATCTCTGTTTTTGGTTCTGTAATGTAGCAATACTGGGTTTGCCAGTCTTAAGCATGCAAACTAGGAGGCTAACAAACTAAGAATCTTAGGCCTATTTCCCTATTGGCATTAAACTGGAAGGAAAATGATCCACTTTGCTCAAGGATTCTTGGGTACAAGATGGACTCAGTGGTCCTTCATGGGGGAGTTGAAAGATTAGCAATTGGACAAGATCTAGGGTGAAATATAGTAATAAGATGACTTTCAGCGTGTACAGGAAAATAAAGAAATGACTCAGATTTTTTAAAAAGGTCTGGGATATACAAACAAAGGGTGGACTGTGATCCAAAATTTGTGCAAAATAAAGGAGACTATGTAGCACCTGAGGCAACTTGCTCCCGGAAGCATGTTGTGCAACTTTTCTCCCTGCAGTTTTCAATCATATGGACGGCATTCTGCAGCTTTTCAAAAGCTCAATTTGTAGCTCTCTCTGTCATTCACCACTTTCCTGCACACAGAAAAGAAAGAAAATATTGGGTAGAAAGGGATTTGCCTGAGTCAAACCCCTATTTAGGAATGAAACCTAAAAGTGAAAAGAATTTGAAATGTAATTGACAGCATGCTATTAGGTAGCAGAGGCTAGATCTGAAAAATGAATGCTTATACCTTCATAGGCCTTGTTCGGTGTCAAAGTGCTCATGAAGGTGTTACTGTTAAACTTGAATTATTGAATTTAGGAAAAGTAGATGAGCAATCAATGTCTTGGATGCTTGATCTCTTTCTCTTGAGGATTTGAGTACTTGAATTTGAATTGCAATTGGGAGAGCTCCAATTGAGTTGAGTTGATTGCCAAAATGAGAGAGGATAACTTGCTTTTATACCACTCAATTGTGCAAGCATTTTGGAGTGTTAGTTTTGGAGCAAGCCGACATGAATTTAAACTTCCCACCTCTACACTAATTGTTGAGCAGTTAATCTTTCAAATCGAGATATTTTATTTATTATATGTTTGCTAATAGATCTGTGACAAGATTAAGATAGATAAGATAAGCTAATAAATATTAATGTCCAACAAGAGACCAACTAGGGTCTAAGGGACTAGAGGATACAATAGTACAAGAAGGAACAATACAGCTGGCACATCAAACAGTATCTGGGAAAGCGCTTAACAAGAAACCAACAAAAGGAAACAAAAGACGAGGACTAGGGATCCTTGTTCGGTGAAAAGAAGCCAAGCACTAAAAGGTAAGGCTCAATACAAAAAGAGGTTTGAGCCCGTCTCACGGAAGCACTGGAAGTAGGGTGTCGTCGTTCGAGAAAATTGTATCGAGATCTAACTGATCCGGCATGCCCGGAAATGGGTGTAGTGAGTTGTCACTTCATACCTCACAAAGGAGACAAGGATAGAAAAAAGACTGTAATGAGCTGATCGGAGGCCTAACTCTAAGGAAACATGAGTTGTAAAGTATGGTCCTATAGCTGGGAGGTCTCCCAGAGATAAAGAGCTAAACACCGCTGGTCGGAATAGCTGAAGAAGGCCAAAAGGTATCCGCAGTCTCTGAAAAGGCAATAGAAACTGGCTCTAATCACATCGTAGATAGGGCACCTGAAAATGAAATGGGTCTTAGTCTCAACCTCGAATAAAGTACAAAGGGGCAAATCCGATCCTCACGGGATAGGTGATGATCCGTCTGGCACCAAAGATGGTGGGAACCGACTTTGAACGACCCCAAGGAGATGCTAGGGCATGACTCCAACGTCGGCTCAAGTACCAAGGATGCACAATAATCTCATCATGTATATCCAAGAAGTGCTCTGAATAAAAGGCCATCCACGAGCATAAACCCCCAGGAGGTTTAGTCTAGGTCATGGTGATGTACTATCTGTATATGTCAAGTTTGACATGCTTATTCAACTCCTGCTATGAGGGGAGGAGATGGGCTGGAGAATCTAGGGAGAACTCATATAGTGGAAGACGATCAATGTCAATCCCAACCAAGCTCCAATAAGGTAGTAACCTGGGTGTATCAACAGCAAGTCCTGGATCCCCTGGCAGAACTGCCAATATCAACTGAGGAGCAATAAGCAAGGTACGAGTATCTGTGATGACTATCAGCGGATTTAGCAGAGCATTTGAGGCGGTGGATGAACCAAATCAGATCAAAGATAGCACTAAGCCGAAAGGGATGAGCCTTGAATTAGGCCAGAATAATACTGTGACGAGTGTAACGGTGATAACGAATAATC
The DNA here is from genome assembly GCA_028749045.1 of Cupressus sempervirens. NCBI lineage: Eukaryota > Viridiplantae > Streptophyta > Pinopsida > Cupressales > Cupressaceae > Cupressus > Cupressus sempervirens. Next base: position 577,247,099 of record CM053789.1, on the reverse strand, counting down.
CGACAAAGGAGAAGGGTCTGAACCCACTTGATAGAGACCCAATCAGAATCCAAAAGAGAAGGTCCCCAAATCACTGAGTTGTATAAAATTGTCGGTTTGATCAAGGAGTCTAAGAGAGATAACTTAGACTTGGTGTCCTGAAAGTGATGTCGGAAAAACTCTCTCTCAATAAGGGCAAGGGAGCCCATACCCTTGGCAACCCAAGGTAGATGAGCGGGTCTCATGCTGAAGCGAGGGCCAAAGAACTTGACCCCGAGATAAGTATATGAGGTGACAATCTTAATTGGATGGCCTTGGAAGCTAAAGTGAAGATGTGAGGTCCTAAGTCCGTTGAAGACCATAACTCGAGTTTTGCTCAAGTTCACCACAAGCTGACACAGATCGTAGAAAGAAGCCAGTCTATCAATAAGCCTCTGGAGCTCCTCAGGAGAGGAGGCCAACAAAGCCACATCATCTGCAAATAGGAGAATGGAGATCAAAACCTGGTGTAAGTAACAGTCATCATTGGGGACCGAAGTCTCATGGAGAAAGTTCTCCAACTCATCAATATAGATACTGAACAGTGTGGGGGAGAGGGGGCAGCCCTGCTTCACGCCGATGGTACTCTGAATCTGTTCTGAAAAGCCCTCCAGAGTCCTAAAACTACCAACCACGGTCTCATAAAGTGTCATACTCATTGTGAAGAGAATATTTGGAATATCAATGTCCCTGAGTCTATGGAAAAGAGCCCCTCGAGGAACAGAGTCAAAAGCCTTACGAAAGTCTACAAAACAACAATAGACTTTTCTAGAACGGTGTCGTGCCTCCTCAATGATAGTCCACAAAGTCAGAATGTGGTCCATGGTCTGATAGTTAGAACGGAACCCCGCCTGCCCTCTCGCACAAATCTGCCTCTTGTCAAGTTGTCTGGAGAGGATAGTGTTCAGGACAATAGCGTAAAGCTTGGCAAAGGTGTGTCCAATCATGATGGTTTTGTAGTTGTTGGGGTCCAAAACCAACCTAGACTTGTAGATCAGATAAATCACGTGTCTTGACCAAGAAGCGAGGAACCCAGTACATACCACTCAGTTAAAGAGTATCGGGAGAAAGGAGCATAGAATTGGGACACCGAACTTGAAAAGCTCCACCTGAAAACCATCCCCATTAGCGACTCTACTATTCACTTATTTGCAACTTTTGCAATTTTGAGCAATATTTTGCTATAACTTAAAATTCTTAATAAATGAGTTCACCAAACTTGGTAAGGGGTCCTATTAGGTTGATTTAGACATTCCAAGATGGTTTTTGACCCTTTGTCAACTTTTCTACCACTTTGGTTAACCTTGGTTTTTCTTGCAAAGTTGAAAATGAGTGCAAAGAGTTAGTTAGGGGTTTAAGCACAACCAAAAGAGGTTGGAAACACCTATATAAGTCCATTCTTGATCGATTTCAAGGGTTGGAAGTGTTTTGGTCATAAAGTGTACGATTTGAGCATTGAAATGCATAGTAGCCACTATGTAAATGGAAGTTTTTGGTATTGTTTTGGATTGAGAACTTGGATCTTTTGCTTGGAGTAGTTATTTTAATGTTTCTTCTTGTTTTCTAAGCCTTCAATCAAGTTTGTTTTATGTGTCTTAAGTTTTGTACATAAATTTTTTGTTTTAGATTAGTTTCTTGTAAAAAAATTGCAGCATTTTGGTTTCTTGGAGTTTTCCTCCTATTTTCACCATAGAAATGGTTTGAAAACGTGGGAAATGGGAGGTTACTCACTGTACATTATTGTTCCAAAAGCAAGGGTCAAGAAAATGAAGACAACCATTTTTATGGTGATGCCCTAGGCAAGAAAAGTGTCTTGGCTAGTGGAAATATGGCTGTAACCAGCAACATATCACGTGTTAGGGTGATTGAAAACGTGAAACCAAGTATGGGAAGTGGTAGGGAATGTTCCTACAATACTCTTGGTGCAATTGGAGGTAATGGTGTGCTCTAGAAAGAAAGTTATGCAAGATTTTGCAAAACCAGGTTCAAACCCCCTTCTAGCTTTGGTTTTTAGCCTTTTTGTGTTTTGGGTGTTTGGTATATGATGGAGGCCTAAGAGTTATGGAATCATCTTTTTTTTTGAAAAGGGTATTCATATCCCTAATTTGTTTTAGGCTTTTTATATGATTTTTGTGAGCAGCACTCAATTTCAAGTTTGAAAACCCTATTTTCTTGGTTTCTAGCAACAGCATTTTGAAGTTTGGATGCATTTGGTTCCAAGATCTGTTATGGCAGATTGGAATAAGTTGTAACATGTCATTTGAAGCAAGTTTAGACTATTAGAAACTTGTTTTCCTCGTGTGGAAGTCTTTCACATGCAAAGTTCTTATTTTGGCATTCTTGCAAAAAATCTATAGCAGCAAAATTCAAGATTGGTCATAAAGTAAGACTAAACTTTGTGCAAAGTTTATTTGATAATTCTAAGATGTTTTAATGGTTCTAATGATGCCATTGGAAGCTTCAAAACCCTCATGCCATGCCTAAGACTCATTGGTGCCTAGTGAACCGGGAAGCTAGTGAGCAAGTCCACATAATGAATTGTGCAAGTTAGCAGCAATAGTTGAGTTTCCCTTGTTTTCCGTTGGTGTGACAAGGTGAAAGAAGAGAATCTTGGATTGTTCCAAGGTTTGGTGAGACAAGAATCACAATCAAGGTTCTAGAATTGACCTTTGGAGTCCTAGGAAAGGACTAAGAAATTAAGCAACCCTTGTAGTACGTCATCATTGTATAGGTTCCTTTAACCTCCAAGTGCACATCGACAAATTTTTTCCCGGTGATGGAGGGCACAATTCTGAGTTTGCACGAGTCATTTATCAAAGCCTTGAATGACATGGCAGACTGCTAAGGACACATATGTTTGCAAGCTCTCTCGTCCATTCTTTTTCTATTTGTTGTCGTCCACACTTATGGCTCCCTATGGATTATGATATGGGTGCTTGAATACTTAAAACGAACATGCTAGCACGAACTGTCTCCATACTTGATGCAGTTTGCGTGTATTTGTATTGATATTATTATAGCCATTATAAAAGCTTCGGAGTTTGCAATAATAGTCACATGATGATTTTGTTCATTGACTACTGTTATTTTGTAGCCAATTTTTATTTCTTTCAAAATCTTTTCACCATTGTTGTATATCTCACAACCATGGTATTCTTCAATTTATAATTTATGACAGAGATATATGTCTGCAATTTCCTTTTGTGCTACATCAAACTTCCCAGTTTTGCATGTTTGGAACAATGACTGGACCATCCTTGAAACACTATGATCTTGTTGCTAAGACTTGTTAATGGAATCAAAAGATCACTCTGCCATAAACTTCTATCTCTGTATTTGGAAGCAGAAAACTCTTTGATGACTTCTTGCCATCTTGACATCTTGAATCTATGCTTTCTAGGTCTTTCTTATTTTAATATCATTAATTGCTCCCTTCTAATATATTTCTTTTCAGACATCAAGAATTATATGTGCAGAGGTGACTCAAAAAATGAGAATACCATTCATTCTTCATGGGCTTCTCCATTCTCAGTATCTATTAGATATCTGTGTGAAAGCTTAAACATTCTTATCGGTATCCATCTGCTTCACATACTACCAGTCCTGATGAAAACGTCCCATACTTGTTCATGTTTTGCTAATCAGATCTGTACATTCTTCCTTAAATTGGTTTGAATTTGCGGGTCACTGTACACCTAGCATAGGGAAATCATTGAAACATGTAAATATAATATTATTTGTGGGATAAAAAGGTCAAATAAGGTGCTTAAATGGAGGCCCAAATTCGCCAAAAATTTTAGGCTCCATCAGGGCGGGTGATGCGAAGCGACTAATGGAGGGGATAACCAAGGCAAATGCAAGAACATAGTCAACCACACTCACCCCCCCACAGTGGGGCCAACAAGTGAAGAGCTCAGAGTCTATGAAGTGGGGAAGGCCATTCAGGATCAGCAAATCGGACAACTCATAAAACTGGAGGATATGTTGACCATAGCATGAAAGAGGACCGAGGCAGTCAAGAGAGTAGTGCTGGAAGCCCATACTGGTTGGATCAGTCTCTCTGGTACAAAGCAAATTTGAGGTGCGGTTGTGGAGAGGGGACTGAAGATTTCTAATATGTGCATTGAAGTCCCCCAAAATGATGATGTCTCCCAAACTCGAGAACTTCGAGATGAACTTATGCAAATCGGAGAAGGGATCTCCATCCACTGGACTGTGAACAACAAAAGGCGAGGTGGCCAGCAGAAAATAACAAACCGCTAAGAAGACATCTCTATGGCGACTAGCAGTATGGCTGATTCGGATCCACATAAACCTAGCCGAGATGTCTAAGTGAACCATCGTAGTAACATCGAAAAGGTCATCTCTAATCAGGCAAGCCACACCACCGAACACACCAAATGCTCAAACCTCCTCTCTACAAACAGAAAGCCATTGATAACCATTAAATCTCAAGAGGGGGTGGGTCGGACTCTCGTGAGTCTCAGTGACAGCAAGTATATCTGCAAACCCAACCGCGTCAGAGATAGGCAAGGTAATGACGAATGGATGCCATTACCATTCCAGCAATTAACATGGAGAGAACCAAAGGAAGGTTTTCTACCAAGTAATTGTTGGTGGGACTGTCAATTGGCTGCAAGAGCCGATCTCTTCTCCCATCCGCTAGAAGGAGAATCTCGAATAATAGCTTTGAGGTTTCGAATCACCGCCCATTTACCAGCACGTCTCGCCTCTCCAACCAAACCTCTCAAGTGTCGTAACTCTACCATCAATGCCTTGGTGAGATCCTCATCCAAAAAAATCTTCGAAGGAAGAGGGAATAACTTCCTCTTCAATCTAAGAGGGATTAATGAGTTTATTATTATGCTCAGGATAACTGAAAGAAGTATATAAGATTACAGTTGTCGTAGGATAATAATTATCATTGCTCATTAATGGGATTATTTGAAATTATAATTATTTATATTATTTAATGAAGCTGCCTTCTATTGTTAGGTTTGATGTTTGTTAATATTTATTGGCCAAACTTTCTAATGTTGGTGATTGGAAATTATATGTTTGCAGAGATATTACGGTGGTATAATTCAAGCTTACTATAAAAGGCATTATTAAGAAAACCTTGGTAGAATCAAGAGTCACCACATTGGACATTTGTGTTGTGTTTACTATTGTATCAGTTGCTGGAGATGGAAGCCAGGTCTCTAAATATTCATCTTGTGTGAGTTTTGGGCAAGAATTTACAAACAGTGGGCTAGTGTCTAGATGTGGCTGCAATTTGTGGGTACTTTCTTTGCATTGGGAAAAGCATGTCCAGTATATTGCTTGGTTCGAGTGTGCATGTAATGACCCGTACCAGCAAGGCTATAAAATTTTCCAGCACGATATTAATATGACCAATATTTTACTATCTTGAACCGTCCTTTTTCCACCTTGTTAACTCTCAAAATCATAAATATACCCAGCTGCTTATAAATAACTAGTAAATGTGAATCTCATAACAATCACCCAAATAGAATTTCGTCTAACTCCTTATTGGAACTGATTTTCAGAATGATATTAAGGATTCAAAAGTAGGAACATACATTACAAACCGAGTACTAAACCAGTAACCTTTCCATAATTCTGAAGTATGTTATTGCATTAAATAACAACAATACAATAACCAGCTACTTCTAGATAACTCGTAAGACGTTATTGTATTATACAACAGCAATACAATAACCAGCCACTATAAATCCAATCTTAAACACAGTTCTATAGTCAGATTGGAAAACTAAAGAGAAGAACCTGTAAGCACAACCGAGACGCCTGAAATGATATCTCCCCTGACAATGGGTTTTCCTCCACTGCCTGCCTGCACGAGGGGCTACATCCTCACACTGGCTGAAAGTTGAAGCTTTCTGAAAACTCTCACAAGAGAGAACTGGAAATCTGAATAGTAAATCAAGCATACCCAAGAATGAGTCCCATCTCCTTTTATCTTCACAGCGGTGACTCTTCAACTTCTCCCCGATAAATCATCTTATTCTTCCTCATCCTCTTGTGACCACATGAGATATTAATTCGACCTTTAATAATACATCTCCAGGTAACATAGTCAAATTTAATATCAAAAATTCATTCCTTCTTAATAATTCTAATGTCCCCAAAGAAGGGACATTACAAATCTCCCCTCCTTGATATTGCTTTCCCTCAAGCAATAAGTACCAGGATCCCATATAAATCTGCAGTTAATCTAGTAGCCTGAACTGACGAAAAACCCAGTAAAACTGTGAAGCACGAATTCCTGGATCCCATATTAATCTTCGATGATATGCTGTGCCTGTAAACTGATCAACACTGATCATCACCATAATCAACCTCAAACTGAATAGAACCACAATTAGATCCTCATCCAACCAAAGATACAACCTACCAACACCTAGATCCCAAACTCTATTATGTTGTGTCGCTGCTATGATGATATAGAAATATATCCAAGGTCCATGTACAATCCAATAGAATGTGAAGAATTGACTTAGATAGATGATGTAAGAAATGAACTGCTCAAAAACTAAAAGTAGCACTCTGGGTGCATCAAGTACATACTATCATCATCAATCTAGATAACCTTTGGATACATAGGTACTATGAATGAGAATGAAGCTGAAAGAGCACTACCTATGACCAACACATAACTCTCCTCAAAACTGTCCAAAGGCTGATGTAAATAATCCACCCAACTTCGATCTGGTGTGAAACAGGAACCCAATGTGGACTGGTTATGCAATGCATAACCGTAGTCAATTCACCATTTCCATCCTGTGACCCATATTCCTTGCTAGGAATCGTACCAGGATTCCATATCCTGAAATCATCTTTATCTTCATCTTGATAACCAAAAGGAGAGTCTTTGTTTATTTCAAAAAGAGGGTTATTGAAAATCCAATCAGCGTCAACTTCAAACACGGGGTTATCGATAAGCTGAAAGTGATCTGAAACTTAGGTACTTGATCGATTAGGACAATTATCCAAGGCATACATTTGCTGAATGCTATCAAATTCATCAATCACTTCTAAAAAAAATTCCTGCCTCTCTTTATCATAATCTGATTTGTTGCTTCCTGAAGAGAAAATCGGGCCTCATCCAGTGCCTCATTGTTGATGCGAGTTTTGTATCACTTACATAACATATTAGGATTTGAATATTCAATATGGAATATCAAACATGCAACTCCTCTCTTGAAAAGTTATTACTTATGAAGACATAAGCAATAGCTCCAATGTTCCTTACACCGTTGGATACTCACTCAGTTTTATCGATGTGATTCATTGGTAATCACGTAGGCGGCCTTACGCTATTCATTCGAGGATGACTTGGACTTTGGTGGAATGATGGAGATGACGACTCGGTTTGTGAAATGTGCGGAGGCAGATAATGTTGATGGTGGTGGTGATGGACGATGTCTCTGCCAGTGATGATGTTGATGGGAAAGCAATGGTTGTGGAAGGTGAATGGATGTGTTCTAATACTTAACTTACTCCTCTAACTTGCTTCTCTAAGCTTCGACTACCCAGCTACTTACTATTCTACTCCTACTCCTATGAATGGAAGGTTAGCAAATGGACGGGGATCGAACCTAATGAGAGCTGACCAGCGGCCTCACTTCCATAGGTGCAATGATTCAAAGAAATAATAGACTAGCTTACCACACAAAGCTTCCCAACCAGCCGCTAGGATGCTAGTGGTCTAGCATTGATCCCTATCAAACATTTACAAATGCTACCATACAACTATCCATCTACTTCACTCCTATTTAGCAACTTGAAATGAAACCAACTTTAACAACTTGAAAGGAAATCTAACTAAGTGGAAGTAGAAAACATGCAATAACACCCAATGTTCTTGATCAACATGCCAATCGCAACAATGAAAAAGAGAGCATTTTGGTATTATCTTCGCAACAATTTCTCCAACCCTTTACAAATGAGAGCAAATGACCTTTTATAGGGGCCAAAAATACAATGGACGGTGGAGACCAAAACAAGATCAACGATCCAAATTGGATCCTCAAAACCCTAATTAGGGTTGCCACCCCATCGACCAATGAGAAGTTGCCACCTCATCAATGAACCAATGAATAAAGTGCAAAAAGTGGCAACCAATGAGAAGGCACCAAAATGGTGGCCAATCAGAAATAGACACTTGTCCTATTCTAGAAGAAAGGGAAATTGCCACTTGGGCTTACATCAAATGATCTAATATAAATCTTTGCTTTTCTTTCATTTTCTTAGCTAAGGCAATGAACTTAGCTAGCCTTTCGTTAACTTCTTCCATAGGAGGACAAGGTGTGTGCTTTGCCCTGAGTTCCGCTGACTTCGCCACGCCACTTGCTGCTTGTAGTATCCTTTCGTGATCCTTCTCATATTCTTTGTCAAATCCAATAAAAGCATTGAGAGAGGAAAGGGTGCCCAAATGCTTTTTGTTGATAGCAACCTTTCCCAACTCATCCAACTTCGATCCAAAATCTGTCTCGTTGACATCTTCTTTGCCAAGGGGGATTGTCCTTCCTTCAATCTGTCCCTCATCCGTATCATGTCCACTGTACAAATATGGGTATCAGTTATTCACTTCATTTTCGAGAAGAAGGAAGTTTTGGGCGTCATATCCTCTTTGTCTTTCTTAGTGTTCGCCCACTTGGGATTCTTACTTGCACTATCATCCTCCATGCTCGTCGCCCTATTACGGGATGGTAGAGTGGTGGACCAAAAGACAAGAAGAACCAAGCGGAGCAATCCTTAGACTAGAACGAAAGATGGATGTCAGGTTAAGCACTCCTTGCAACTCTAGATGATGAAAATTCACCTTAACCAGTAAACTTACAGCGACTTTTCGGAACCTAGGATATGACTTTCCAGAAGTTCAAATCCCTTTGCAAATTAGAAATTTATCATGCAATTCACCTCCAAATAAAATTTCCCAACCTAGGGCAAAAATCGCAGCCACTTGCAAAAATCAGAATTTTATCTTCCACAAATTTCGCCCTCCACAAAATTCGGCTCCCACAAATTTCGCCCTCCACAAATTTCAGCTCCCACAAATTTCGGCTTCCACAAATTTCGCCAAGCAAGAAGAGTGCAGATCTGCTCTTGCAAAATCACCAACGCCTTGAGAAGGGGAAGTGAGAAGTGAGGAAGAAATGGGAGAGAGGCCTCCTCTTATATCCAACTTTCTTCTTGGACCCTGGGAGAAAGAAAAACAAATAATTAATGCAAAATTATGGCCCACAATTAAATACTTAACCAAAATTAATTTTGCCATGATGAAAATTAACTTTTAAAATTGCCAATTAGTTCTAAATTGCAAAAAGAAATTAAATGGTGCCTTGGAGATGTTAAATATTTCCATTTAATGAGAATTTAGTAATTAATACGTCATTAAAATAGGATTTTGGCTAACCAAAAGCCCTTTTTCAATATTAAATTACCAATTTCATTAAAGGCAAAAAGTTTTCAAGACAATTTTAATCTATTAAAATCATTTTTTTGCAATGTCTTACCCAAATCGATTTTGCTATGCCAATAAATTTTTTTTTTTTTTTTTTTTTTGACAAAAATAAAATAAAATTTCCTCTAAAGCCAAAAATCGATTTTTGCAATTTTATTTCACCATCACAAAAATTAATCTTTTTCACCAAAAATAATCAAGATTTTCCAAAAGACCAAATTTAACAAAATTTTCATTTTTGAAAAATTATCCAAATTTTCGAAAGAAAAATGTCTAAGTACAAAATTTACAATTTTATCCTACCAAGTGTTGCTCTTTAAAATTTGTTCGGCTCAAGGATGAAATTGGTGGCTCTAGAAAATCAAGTTGAAACCGGGTGAAAATAAATCTAACCTTCTCCCCACTGGCCCTAAAGTTGTCCAAGGCTCAAAATTTTCAAAATTCATAATTGTTGGACAATCCAAAAATTTGCCAAGGCGATTAGAAAAAGGGTGTCCCCACAATTTTGGGGCAATGGTGTGAAAACCTCACAACACTCATGAGTATCCTTAAGCTCCCTTTTGAGCTCCATAATCTCATCCCTTTCTTTATCCAGCTGATCAATATGAATTTTTGCAACCTTAAGAATGTTATCCCTGTCGAAAAGTAACTGCAAATAATTTGATTTCATAGTCTCAAGAGCTGTTATGATCACCTGCAAATCAGCAATAAGCCACTCTCCTTCCACTCCCCTTTGAACCTTTTTGTATAGATCTTCCACCAATTTATGAGTGTTGTCATAATGTATCAGAGAAGTCACAATACTATTTTCATTAACCTTCAATTGACTCCTTATGGTGAGCATTTCATGATTGTTATTTCGAAGTGGTTCATCGCTTTGCAAGATCTTCTCGTATGTTCTTCTAATTTAATGTCATGGGTATCAGAATTAAAAGATTCATCATGCAAAGTCTCCAACCAGCTATAATCTCGAGTGCAACTGTCCTCATCCACCTATTTGTTGACACTCACCTCCATTTCACCAACATAAAAACTTGTGCCTCGTGTAATATCTTTTACATGATCGTGAGAAGGCTGCAAATCACTGGTAGTTGTTTGCTCTTCTATTTCAAAAACCTCAATTTGATGACCTTGATTTGCTGGACATTCATCATACATAACTTTGCACTGGTCATTTGCAAAGAGATCTTGAGCTAATTCAAAATACTTCCTTTTTATCATGTCAATCCTATTTTGGTGCTCTAAATTAAAATCCAAGTAATCATTGAATGATAACTCATTCTGAAGTCTGATAGGAAGTTTTGCATATTCTCCAAAAAAGTCAAGGATTTTTGCTCTCATGCCGACTTCAAATTCCAAGGCTAACTATTCATGTAGTTTAATAGTATCGGTATGCCTACTACCAACAATAGCAGAAGAACCCCTATCTCTGGCATATGAAATATGACTAAAAGTTAGCTCATTTGTAGAAGTCACTACTTCCCGTGCAGTTACAGCTGTTTGATGATTGTGCAAAGTGTCATTTCGTTGTGACCTTGAAGTGACAGCCGGCAGGTCTTGCAATGGATCATAAGTGTTTTCAATATTCAATGCTGATGAAGATTTTGGGCATAGAGGGTGATGTGATCTTTCAAACTCTTGTTGCTTCTTTTGATATAATTTTGAATTATCACCTAAGTTACCCGAAAATCCTGTTGTCCCTGGGGTTGCAGATTATAATCAATTTGTTTGTGTTGTGTTTCTAGCCTCGACATTTGTTCTTGTTCTTGTTGCAGAAACTGGAGTAGACACCTCTTCTAACTCCTGAATAAGAAATCAGTGATAAATCGAAAATAGGTAGTTCGGGAAGCTCCGTAAGCTAACCTGATGCCAAATATGAAGGGACCTTCCTTTTTTTTTTGTTGAGCTGTTCCAATGATTCTTTATTGCATTGTCAGCCCTTCCAAGTATATACTTTGCTATTTCAACCCACTTGTTATTAATTCGTTGAAGTTTTCCATTTTCTTCTAATCTCCAAGACAGCGGAAGAAACATCAACTATTAACTTTGATCCCTTTTGAAATACCAATCCCTAGCCACTTGATGTGAACTTCTCGTCATAAATCCTGAATTCACATTTTGAAGACAAAAAACTGTGCATAAGGAAGGTCATCTACAATTGCCCCAATGCCACCTGCTTTTGGTCCTTTGAATAGCACTTTTGTATAGCTAGAAACTTTTTCAAAGGTACAAGTCAGTCTTTGGTCACACCTAGCTTGTTGAAATATTCCCCCGCATGCGAACCAGCTTGAAAGCCAATAGGAACATTACTTGCCAGCACTTCAGAAATACCTTGAAAATCTGGCTTTAATTGGTCAACAGTTAAAAGTAATGTAAGACTTGCGGTGTAGCTCGAAGTGGCTATTAGTATCACAAAGAGCCAAACAATCACAACAATTCTCCCACGAATGCTTTCCACTTTCTCACTTTGAGCAAAGAAGAGAGTTAAAAAAAATTGAACCAAACAGTTGTGCCATCTACTTTAGTATTTGGAACCTCTGTTTCTCTGCAATCTTCATTTTTAATGACATGGTTAACAAAACTGAAACGCTAAGTAAAAGGCCTCCTCAGCTTCACATTCAAGACCCTCAACTCTTCACAAGTACCTCCAAATACATATTTTATAAGCGTAAATCTTAATTACATAATTCGTTAATAAATAACAGTCTGCCTTGTCCAAAACTATCCAGTCGACAATTGGAGGAATTTCCTCTTGGTGTGCCTGATGAAAATCCTACTATTGAAGGTTCGTTCTCAATATTGTTTTGAGATCCCTAGAAACCTTCAGTCCAAGACCATAATAGGTCACTTATTCTTCTGCTTTCAATAGAAAATTCTTTGAGTGGTTACCACGACACTTGGATTGAGTTTTATAATATTCTTCTTTTTTGCTGAGTCCCACTCTCTCCTCGACACCTTGACAGTAATATCATCCCTGACAAAACTGGCAGAAATATGTTACGACAAGAAACCAATCCTCCCAACGGTTTTAAACGTTACACCTACCCTGTCAAAAATTCGCCACTGACACGTCTCATCTCTTGCGATACACTTGGCCGCTCACAATACTTAAATCCTGAATATGTAACGACAAATGGTGATTGAGTAGATGCGATTTAAGCACAAATAGTAAACCGTTCATGCCACGTTGCCCGAATATGATGAAATAGTAATTTGCTTTATGTAGTTTGCAAAAATAACATTTGAGGATGTTGCCACTTTGCCCAAAGTTATGAAACGGTTCTCCCAAGAATAGTTGCCGCAAGAAAAACCATTTCAAAACAGCCCATAATATCTTCGCCTGCTCTTGGAACCCACTACAGGAGCCACTCAGATTGGATCCCAATTAAAGAAATAATTGAGCTCAAAATTGTGACAGAAAATCTGGTATAACTGTTTGCACGATGATTTTTCTGTTCAATCAGTAATGGCCCGACCTGTAATTACCATTCAAGCTATTAGAATACGCAATCGCATGAGCTATTTCTAGCTCCCATGACAGCTCCCGACCTACGATGCAAATTTCTTCATGCCGCACGCACTTCAAAATGATTCAGGATAATGGAAAGATATTTCAATTCAACCGTCGATGAATATAGTCTCCGTAAGAAATATTTATCGACTAACCTGCTGCCCAAGGCCCAATCAATTTATAAATTATTAGGTAACGATACATTGCTATTTTTTCAATCTATGTACAATATCTCATGGTTTGGCTTCACTATTGATACTCCGATAAAATATTTCCCTTCCTCTGATGTCGTCAGGACTATAATTCCCCCGCCTTATGTAAGGTCTTTGTGTATCAATATTATTTACTGCACCCAAATTTTAATCAACCTCAAGTTGCTAGATATGAATATTGTATTATTTCGATAAAAATTTCCCAAATGATTTCCACAATCATCCTACACAAATGTATTTTTAAAGCAGTTGTTCACCACGATAAGCCATGCCAATATCCAGTGATTACCAGTATTAATGATGGGCTCCAAATCGAGTACTAAACCAATAACCTTTCCATAATTCTGAAGTATGTTATTGCATTAAATAACAACAATACAATAACCAGCTACTTCTAGATAACTCATAAGACGTTATTGTATTATACAACAGCAATACAATAACCAACAACTATAAATCCAATCTTAAACACAGTTCTACAGTCAGATTGGAAAACCAAAGAGAACCTGTAAGCACAACCGAGACACTTGAAATGATATCTCCCCTAACAATGGGTTTTCGTCCACTACCTGCCTGCACGAGGGGCTACGTCCTCGCACTGGCTGAAAGCTGAAGCTTTTTGAAAACTCTCACAAGAGAGAACTGGAAATCTGAAGAATAAATCAAGCATACCCAAGAATGAGTCCCATCTCCTTTTATCTTCACAGCAGTGACTCTTCAACTTCTCCCCGATAAATCGTCATATATTAATTCGACCTTTAATAATACATCTCTAGGTAACATAGTCAAATTTAATATCGAAAATTCATTCCTTTTTAATAATTCTAATGTCCCCAAAGAAGGGACATTACAATGCGAATACTCTATAGTGACTCTTGCTTCATATCGAGTTAGAGATCTAGAGGGAGGTTGAGTAGCAGATGGACAGTGTCAAGTCCTTTGCAAGGGATCAGCAAGCTTGTGAACTAATGTGGCTTCGAAAATTCTTTGTTTGGTCAAATATTAGAGCCACCTATAATTTATTGTGATAATCAAAGTTATGAGAATGTTGTCTTTGCTAAGAGGGAGTTGTTTACCGCATAAGCTAATTAAGGAACGCACACGGACAAAGAATACGAACAGGAACAGCAGAACTATTATTATTATTATTCGCATATGCCAGAACATTACATTATGCTTCGATGATAAGATATCATCTCCTATGATGATTACAATGCTTCCCGAAGGGGTTATAAATACTTTCCGAAGAACTTTCCCGAAGGAGTCCGTCGGCCACATACAACATGTCGCTACATAACTATTTACCCATCAGCTACATAACAAGAACTTTTCCGAAGGGACCCGTCGGCTGATACACAATTTCCTTTCCGAAGGGACCCATCGGCTGATACACAATTTCCTTTCCGAAGGGACCCGTCGGCTGATACACAATTTCCTTTTCGAAGGGACCCATCGGCCGATACACAGTTTCCTTTCCGAAGGGACCCGTCGGCCGATACACAATTTCTACCAACGACATCATCCCCCCCAAAAAGAAAAGTCGTCTCCTGACGACTACAGAACAAAACTCAAACAACTAATACAACAATATCACTTTCACATTCATCCCGTTGCATCTATAGCCTTTGCTAACACAATACTGACCCTTCAAGCTGACCTTGATAGCCAACTGTGCTGCTTTCTCTGCTTCCAACTCCTCGGTACCCTGAGCCAAGTGTCGCTGCACTGCCTCCAACTGGATGATCAGCTCCTCCCGAGCTCTCTACGCATCCACCAAGACAGCCTCACGGCCAACACCTACTCTCAGTGCCTCTGGTACACAGACACTCCATGCCTGTAGCAACTCCAAGTCTTCTTGACTGGTCAGACTCCCACGACTGATATCCGCAACGACTGGGGGTCCAAGGGGCAATGCCCCCGGCGGGGTCAAGGGGCAGCGCCCCTCGCCACCAAGACCAAATTAGCACTCTGAACCCCACACAAAACTGCACAGAACACACCATTTCTGTCATTTTCTGTCGATTCTACACTCTTTCTGGCAATCGCTAATGCTTCCCCTTCCCTATGGCATCATCTGATACTCATTCTGAGCAACTTGATTCTGTCATCGTTTTTTTTTTTTTTTTAATTTTTTAGAAAACAATAGCAAAGTCAGTTTACCCTTCGACCGTCGTCACCGTCGGTCTACATTGTACAATGACGAAGGGGTCTCCCGAAGGCCATTTTCTGATGCAGAAGTCTTCTGGCCGTGGTATATCTTCAGCTTCGAGCCATTCACCGCCTGAGGCACTTCCTGTCCATCCAAAGTCCATAATTTTATTGCTCCATTGTCCCCTACTTCCCGGATCTGATACGGCCCGACCCACTTAACTGTGAACTTGCCTGGTCTGATCTCATTCCACTGTCCGAGTTGAAACCTGCTATACCTATTTTGTATCA
The DNA here is from genome assembly GCA_028749045.1 of Cupressus sempervirens. NCBI lineage: Eukaryota > Viridiplantae > Streptophyta > Pinopsida > Cupressales > Cupressaceae > Cupressus > Cupressus sempervirens. Next base: position 577,231,432 of record CM053789.1, on the reverse strand, counting down.
TCTCCATATCGCCCAGTTTGTTCCTGAAGTTCGCTACCATGGACTCCGTCAGCTACCCCTTTTGTCCATCTATAACACATTCACTCTGTACTGCTACAACTTTTATTGAACCCTTCCTCTTTGTTGCCTGTGCAGACCGTATCATGTGCCTTCCTTGCTGCCGGTACTTTTCTGCTATATCTGTGTTTTGACGTAATACTTTCTTCTTGCGCAGTCGTACAGTAGAATCTTTCCTTCTTTTGGGTTCGTACTGTATGTTCTGTCCTTCAGCTTCAGTCATACCCGCGTTTCCTTCTTCGGCTTCTTCGAACATTCATTTCTTCATTCGGCTTCTCCGTGTTCCTTCAGACATTCATTTCCTCCGTCGGCTTCTCTGTGTTCCTTCGGACATTCATTTCCTTCTTCTTTCTTACCTTCGTCGATCCTTAGCATATTACAACTTGGAAAGAGCTCGTAATCCTCTATCTGCCAGTGGTAAAGACCATTTACTGAATCCAGATCATCATCTCCTTCCAATCATAGGACTCCCTCCTGGTCGGGTTCCATAATCTGCCTCCTCTCATCGTCTTCTCTTTCAGAATCCGATGATAGAGCTTCTTCTCCAACCATCTGAGTGTGCAGATCGATGACATACTTCCAACCTTTGCTTTCGAGTGATAAAGTATTTTTCTTCCAATCATGCTTTGCCTTGGCTTGTATCAGCCACCCCCGGCCCCGAATGGCATCATATCCTCTCCGCTTCAGTGGGATCACAACAAAGTCCAACAGGAATGGCTGTGTTCCAATCATCACTAGTTGTGCTATCAGGACGCCCAATGGCTTGATTCCATGTTGATCGGCCGTTAGCAGCTGGAATGTAGGCGGCCATAATGTCGGTTGTTCCAACTTTTTCCAAGTGTCTTCAGGCAACACATTGACACTAGACCCTCCGTCCACAATTGTTTCCGTCAATACAGTCCTGAGAATTCCCATTTCGACAACTGTTGGATGGCGTTCAGATGAGAGGGCTAACAACATCGGATCTTCTGCACTTGCGCCACTTTCCTTCTCCTTTTTGTCCACTGTACTTGCTCCACTTTCCTGCTTCCTTCCATGTTCTCCTGGTAGTTGAGCAGCGGGAACAATGTTTGTGAGTGTCGATCGAAGCTGAGGCATAGTGAGCAACAGATCACTTATCCTGACGGGTATCTCAGCTTGCAATATTTGCCGTACAATGTTTTGTTCTGCATAGTTCCGGACGAAGGCACTTGGCGGGTCCTTCAAGTGTGTCGTTTCTGCCTGTGTTGCTTTCTAAATCTCTGACCTTGCTTCCTCCAGTCTCTTCTTTTCTTCTGCTGGGTCAAGGTATAGCTTCACCTGCTTTCGAGTGATTGCCAGAACTTCTTCCTCGTCTATCCCTACGGTAATCAAGTTTACTCCGGACTTCGGGCACTTAGTATCATCATGATCGCCAGGTCCACACCATCGGCATAGCAACTTCGGTGTGTTCGTCATTGTGCACTCTCGGGCGAAGTGACCCCACAGATTGCATGCACGGCATTGAACAATTGGCCGACCATTCGCATCGTACTAAATTCGACTCCTTCCTCCATTGTTGTTGTTGCCACCATTGTTGTTATTGTTGTTGTTGTTTGGACCGCGCCGGTTGTTTCTATATCCACCTGATGTGGCACCTTTCGTACTAGTGTTCCCGTTCCCTCCTAACGGGGATGCCTCCTGTGATAGGAACACTTGCTGCGGTGTCCTTGTTTTTAAATTGAAAGGGCATTCCTTTACCGAGTGTCCGAGGATCTCGCAGATTTCACAAAATTGATCTTTCGAGCAGGATCCTTTCGTATGGCCTTCTTTCTTACACTCTAAGCACCATAGGTCATTACCCTTAGTCTCCTTGTTCATGTTTTTTAATTCCTTCATCATCCGCATCATGTACTTCTGGAGGGCCCGGACCTTCTTATTGCTTTCTTCGTCATCGCTACTCTCTTCTCCTGAAGATGCATCGTCTTCTGAATTGGACGAGCTGTTTTTCTTCTTCTTCTTTGTCTTCCGGTCACTTTCGAGGTTCATTGCCCGATTGTACGCTTCATTGTATGTCGATGGTGGCACGATCTTCATCTTTTTCCGCAGCTTCGGGTGAAGGCCTTCAATGAACCATCTTTTCTGGAGTCCATCTGTCGGCTTATTCTCCATTTTACTGATTAAGTCATTCAATCTCCTGGCGAAGACCCGTACTGTTTCATTCTTCTTTTGCTTGGTATTGAATATCTCTGCTACAATTTCATTATCATCACACAAAAGTTGAAATTCTGCAATGAACTCCTTCTTAATGTTATCCCAACTGTTTAATTTCTATGGATCAGAATCAGTAAACCAAACAATCGCAACACCCCGTAGGGTAGCAGGAAATTGTCGAATCCATTCATTTGTATCTGTTATGCCATTTGCCCTCCAGATCGTTTCACATGTTTTACAATGTCGAATGGGATCAGCTGCTTCATCACCATCAAATTTAGGCAATTTTTCCTTCGGACCTGCCATTATCACTGTATGTCGAGGGTTTTGTTGTGTACCTGTGCTGTTTTGCACTCCCGCGCTGTTTTGAGCACTCGCGCTGTTCTGAGCTCCCGCGCTGTTTTGAACACTCGCGTTGTTCTGCACACCCGCATTGTTTTCTACACCCGCGTTGTTTTCTGCTTCCGCGCTGTTTGGTGAAGAAGAGGGTTCATCAACCGAAGTTGTTTGTTCCAGAAGTATATCTCGGACGAAGAGGTCACTCTACACTCGTGCTCCGTTGGCACTCTGAGCCGTGCGAGTCGATCTCCTTCCGTCAAGATTCTCTTCCCGTGGCGTATGCAAGTTCGAAAACTCCTCCCTCGCTTCTTCCACCAACTCAAGCCGTTGTCGAGTCTCCTTCAACAATCCTTCCGCGCCTTGTTTCCGCCGGCAATTTTTTGAAATCTCCTTCGACGCTCTGTCTGCTGAGCCAGAATTAAATTTTCCTGTGCCACACGTATGTCATCTTTTTCCTTCAGCTTATTCTTATCTTTGTTCAACTAATTCAGCATTTAATTCATATCTGCCTGCCTGCGTACCAGGTCCATCGGGCAACGGCGCCAAATGTTTACCGCATAAGCTAATTAAAGAACGCACACGGACAAAGAATACGAACATGAACAGCAGAACTATTATTATTATTCGCATATGCCAGAACATTACATTATGCTTCGATGATAAGATATCATCTCCTATGATGATTACAATGCTTCCCGAAGGGGTTATAAATACTTTCCGAAGAACTTTCCCGAAGGAGTCCGTCGGCCACATACAACATGTCGCTACATAACTATTTACCCGTCAGCTACATAACAAGAACTTTTCCGAAGGGACCCGTCGGCTGGTACACAATTTCCTTTCCGAAGGGACCCGTCGGCTGATACACAATTTCCTTTCCGAAGGGACCCATCGGCCGATACACAATTTCCTTTCCGAAGGGACCCGTCGGCCGATACACAATTTCTACCGACGACAGGAGTCTTTGCTATGAGGGAGTCTCAGCATAAGTTGCTCTTATTATGTGCCAAAATCTATATTTCTTTGTGAGAGAGAAATACGAGGTGAAAGCCCTTGTAATGTATAGTTCTCTGTGAGAGAAATATGAGGTGAAAGCTCTTGTAATGTATGTTTCTCTCAAAGCCCTTGTAATGCATATTCATCTGTGAGAGAGAAATATGGGGTGAAATCCCATGAGAGATGTTTTTCAACACATGGGAGTAGCTATGGTGGACGTCATGTTGGAGAGATTTCATGACTACATCATGTTAAGTAATTATGTGATGGGCATTTGTCTATACATTTCTTTCCACACATGGAAGTAGCCATGGTGGACATCATGTTGAGTGATTTCGTGATGTTATCACATTGAGAGATTTCATGATAATATTAACCTTTTTCACAAATGGATGTAGTCATTGTGGGTGTCATGTTGAGAGATTCCATGACATGGATATCTAGAAAGATAGCTTCCTAGCTAAGTGAAAGTGTTGAAGATATAGGTTAGGTAGATACTTTTCTCCCAATTTAAAATATATAAATTATCTATTTTTAATTGAAGACATTTAAGGGTCCTCAATTTGAAGGAACAAGACATTGAAGAGTTAAGACAACGAAGGTTCAAGATATTTAAGGGTATTCACTTTGTAACAGCAAGGCAATGTTTTATATCCTTCAAGAAGGAATTCACTGAGATAGATTGATATTCTTTGCTAAGTGATTGTATGTATCAAATGGATATTTCATTTATTATCTGCAGATCATAGGAGTGATGATCATTGCTTCAGTTTTAGCCTAGTTTTTAGCATTGTAAAACCAGTCTTCTGCTCTTACATTAATATGTAAGTGATATATTTGTGGTTGGGTTTTTATCCCTGAAGTTGGAGAGTTTACTAGGATAATTTACTGTATCTTTTGTTCATTTATGTTGTTTGTTGTTTATCTTATTTCTGATCAAAAAACACCGACTAACTTGTTATTTAAAAAGGAGGTTGTTAATTGTTGAGTTTCCTGGATTGCTGCAAATATAATAGCACTGCCTCTTTAAGGTATGTGTTTTCCAAATGGCAGCTATCTCTCTTATATTAGATGAAATATCTAAGTTACCATTGCTGGTTCTGATGCTGATGCAGGTGCTGGGTGCTGATGCGCTGATTTTTTTAGGGGTAGATTTTGGATGCGTTTGGGTGCGTCCATATATATATATATAATTTATGTATGCAAGTCCAAGGGGTTTAGCTTAGTTGGTTGAAGCAATGAGTTCTCATTGTGGAGACCCTGGTTCAAATCCCAAGAGGGACATCTTTGTGGAATTCTAAGTTGTGACTCTTGGTCTTCTATTGGTTGTATTTGTCTCATTCTAACATGGTGGATTCTAAGTTGTGACTCTTAGTCTTCCAATTGTTGTTTCTAGTGTGGTTGCTCGTAAGGAGCTTGAATAAGATTGTAAGTCTCATGTTCTTGCTTGAATAAGCACAAGATTTGTAAACGATTTCAATATTAATAATTTATGTATGCAAAGAAATGCAAGAAATATACAAAATGAAAAATAAACCATTCCGTAGCAATAAGCATATTCGTATTGAAATAACAATAATGTTTAATTAGTAAATTACTAAAGTTCAAGGTTCCAACGCAATTCGAATTACAAAATTAAAACATAGTTCATGGTTCAATGTTGAGCAATCAAGAGTCAAGGCTCAAGATTCACAGACTCAAATTCAGTCAATCAAAATCATAAGGATTCTCAAAAAAAATCCCCATTCTCAGCATCTCCTTTTGCTGCACACTTGCAAGTTCATTTGAACCAAACACGGTTCCAGTTGTGCTAGATGCACGTGCTATGATGTTATCAACATCATCGTCTGTCATCACAATAAGATCCTGAAGTGTTGCATCCAAGTTTGCACATTCAAGAGCTACATACCAAATGAGAAGAGAGCAAAGCTACAAACAAAATGAGGAATGAGCAATGAATGGCCTATATTAGGGTCGTTTTAGGGTTTTGGGGAAAAAGGAAACAAATTATAATAATAAAACCATTTTAACACATGCTTTATTGAGTCACTTAAGTGACTTGGCACCTAAAAAATTCTGGATGCTCTGCGGATTTGCCTAGATGCTTGACGAATGCTTTGTGGATGCTTTCCCAAGCATCTCGTAAGCATCCACAGGCAGCGACCACACTTCCTACCCACCTCCGTGCCACTTCCAAACACATCTACACATCCCCATGCATTTGCACCCACATCATGGCCAAAAGACCATGCATCGGTATCTTAGTGAAATATGGATAGACATGTCCCTTCACGAGACATGTCTATTCATTAATATTTAATATAATAGTTTGTTAACGCACATATATATATATATATATATATATATATATAGAGAGAGAGAGAGAGAGAGAGAGAGAGAGAGAGAGAGAGAGATTTATCTGACTGAAATTACACTAAAATTAACATTTCCTCTTAGTTAGAGAGGATAAATACAGGACCATATAATACCTCAATGTAATATAAGAATATCTTTGATCAGAACATATTCAACACTTCGATATCACATTTGATATCATGATTATTGGCCTCCAAAATATCAACAAATGATAGTCACCAAATACTCTTGAGTAATGATATTAAGAGTCATGGCCTTCTAAATGTCATCTCATATGACATTCACCATGTACTCTTTGAGCAATGGTCCCTTCAATGTCGAGTTGTAATATATTCACCAAGTACTATGAGTAATGGCCTCCTATATGTCATCTCCTATGATAATCACCAAGTACTCTGTGTAATGGCCTCCTAAACATCAATTTGCATAACATTCACCTTACACTCAAAATGTTTATAAGGTATGTGCACAAGCATTCTCATAATGCGTACCATATAAATATCCACCATGCAAAATATAATCTATCATGTTCTACATAGACATTGTAAGATATCCATCATAATAGAAGATTAAGTTATTGTAAGATCGTCACCTCTCAATAACTTCTGCAAATACAAGTGTTAATCATTTGAAAGTTGCCACTTCCTCATGATGTACACAGGGGGGGTAGGCCCATTAAATCATGCAATCACACACATGAAACCAAAAGTTTACATGAAGTCAAAATTCCCTCTGATTCTAATATGATCAAGATCTTCAAAGATCAACTAAAACATATCCTCTATTCTCTCCTTCAGACGGATGTGTTAGACTCCCTCTAAACATCAATCTTTTGAGCTCCTTTACTTTAGAAGAAGTGTAAGACTCCCTCTTAATATAATATTAATCATCCTTTTCTTGCAAGAACATCATTGGAAAAGATCAAGGCAAATAGTTCTTATAGTAACGGAATTCACCTTTAATAATTATTCTCAATAAGAACATTAGAAATTTGATAAATTAAATAATCCATCTATATCTAAATAATTAAATCATGTTTCTAAATATCATTCCTAAAATACCTTATCAATACCTTTGCATATTATTGTATATTTAATATTTATATAAAATCATATATTTACTGCCACAATAGAAATGGGAATATGACCATAATAACGTAAAGGACATATTACCTTAATACCATAACAATAATAATGTAACGCAAAATTACTTTACCTTTGTACACGTGGTCCTATGTCTTAACTTTTATAAGTTATCCCTGAGTTGCGTGGAACAATCCTAAACTTATATGTAGAATCTGATGCCTATTCACCCCAATTGTTTATCTCCCACTATTCATGTCATCTTCAACTTTCACTTATACTATGTTCACTCTACTCTACTTTTCATAATGAGCCAAGCCAACATTTTAATTGTCTTCCTTTTCGGAAGCAATATTTTCCTGTCCTTTATTTTCCCATTAGCAGTATTATATTTTAAATGTATTTCATTTGCCCTTTTCATATTTTTTTATTTCTTCATTTTATATTTCTTTGGCATTTATTCCATTTTTACATTTGCAACGTAGCTTTGATACCATGTTGAGTTTCTTGGATCGCTCCAAATGTAACAGCACTGCTTACTTAAGGTATATGCTTTCCAAATGGCAGATATCTCTCTTATATTAGATGAAATATGGATAGATGTGTCCCTTCACAGGACCTGTCTATTCATTAATATTTAATATAATAGTTTGTTATTTAACACACATATATTTGTATATATATAAATATCACATATATAATATAGGTAATATAATATACGTAATATATCTCATATATCTAATTAAATATATATATATATATATATATATATATGCCAAAGACCCAAAAATCGGAATCGGCAAGGCCTACTCGAATCGTGAATCGCCTCTGAATCAACTACAAATCCGCAAAGTGAAAAAAACCCTTGAAATTAAAGATTTTAACGATTTAAAACTTATTTCATACACCCTTTATTGAATATATCTTAAACACACTATAACAGCATCAAATAGAAGCCAACATATATAAACAAGAAACATATAAGATAAATCCATCACATACGTAAAATGTAAATTGTAGCTTTAAGTAAATAGAAATTGATAATGTCATATATCATATATCTGATCTAATGGAAGGTTTAAAGTGTTGCATATGATTGAAAGAGGTTAAGAAGGATCTAATTAATCTTCTAAGAATGTTGTAGTTCATGGTATGTTTGGTCAAGGAAGGTATTCTCAAAGTTATTTGTAACTATATATCAGATGTACTTCCAAAACATAAATATCTACTAATCGAACAATAAAAAATTTAAATAACCGTAACTCATAATTGAGATGCAACAAAAAAAAGAAACTGACAAAAAAAATCTGTTTTTTTAATTTTTATTTATTTTTTGCTGAGTCATGAGGCACATAACTCGGCGATTGAGGCAAAAATCGCCTAAACCGGGGATTCAAGTGATTTATGCCTCAAAAATCGTGAAGGCGACTCAATGAGTTAGGAAAAAATGAGAGGGTCAAGTCGAATTGCCGAATTGCCCAAATCGGACGAATCGCGGCAATTCTCATTACTATGATATATATAGTGAGTTTTATCCGACTGAAACTACACTAACATTAACATTAATTAAGAAAGAGAACGTGACTCTAGATAGTCTGTGATCAAGTGTGACAAATCAGAGCTATCAGGATTCAGAACTATGATACAATTCATAATTTGGTGTCCAAAATCTGTAGTTGATTACAACACTTCATATTCTCTGTTACCTTTTATAGCTTTAGTAATTCGTATAACTGACAATCCTGATGGATCTAAATCAACTGATGGTGCTCAGCACTACATGACCACCAGGACAACTCCTAAGACAAACCAACCAAACAGGACTGCCATTTCTGAAGCACGAGCGAAAATCATCAAGGCAATGAAGCTCAAAGTTTCTCACATCTCAATATGTAAAGGTAGATTGCCAACTGAAGCCATTCACCGGCTGTCACTATCATACAACTGGCTGTCTACCAGAAGGAATGATATTTGTCATTTGATAAAAGGGAGAAATAAGTCCTGAAGGCAAGAGCCCAAGAACAAAACCAGGATATCGCTTCATCCTAAACTTGTTAATTTCTGCTGGTATTGCCCAAAAGCTTGCAATAATGAGCCCCCGAGATTAGTTTGAGTTGCACATGTGGACATTTCAAAACTTGGTTATTGCAATGTAGAAATCAGACTTCTCTGCAGAAGAAGATTGGTTGCTCAATTTGGTATAAGTCTGTTATATATTGTCCTTAAGAAGCATTACTACAATACGATTTCATCTGTTCAACAAAATATTACTCCAACTAGCAACTAAAAACTTCTAACACAAAAAATGCATTATAATTTCTAATAGCTCCCTGCAAATTTGGAGCACCTTTACAACCTGTACATCATCCAAACAAATTATTCTCTTCTTCTTTGTCCTCAAACTAAGGAAGACCTCAACACATTCTTCGCTCATGTCTCAATCAAACACTCTTCTTTCATAAACCCTTCATTGAAAACTAGATTCTTATATTCCAAAAGCAAATTCATTGTTATTTTAAAAGCCTCAAGCTATTGAAAAACTCAGTGATCATTCAAACTTGTCCAAATAGATAGATATTGCCAATAATGGTAGTAATCTTGCTCTTACACTGCTAAGAAAGATAGTTGAATTTCCCCCACACACAGAAAATATATTATTTTCTTTTACTAAATTCACATGGAGTTCTGGCAATTGTAGCATACCTCCGAGACCGAAACAAAAGACACTAAATTTTCTGCGCGTCAGAAACCTCCTCAGTATGAAAACAGAAATGAAACTAACATAACCATAACCAGTAAGTCAATTCAATAGGTAAATACATGATACCACCAGCCTGCAACAGACACTCTTAAGAAACACCACTGGAAGCAAAGCTGTAATTTGGATCAAAACAACCAGAAACAAGCTTCTGCAGGTGAGTTAATTGCCGCAACGTAATGTGCAAACCAATGGGAAAAAAATCCCCATAGATTGGACAAAAACATTGTGAACTGGAAATCAATTCATATCTCATTGGGAAACATTTGATCTAAAAAAGATTTTCTAGACAAAAATGTAGACCAGATAGATTTATGGAATTGGCAATTTTTATTTTACATTTGTGGGTTCTCATATATTTCCAGTCTACAAGTGCATAAATCACAGGTTGGATGACATTGACCTATGCTTCAAAGACTCAGAAAAGCGGAAAAAAGATAACTTTCTTCTTAGAATCATCTCCTATCTTGTGCATATATGACAAAATTTTGATGAATTGCCCTTACTTTAAGACTATACAGAATAGTGATTTAGTTCAATAAAATCATATCCTTTGTGGACACCCACATTTGACCACACAAAATATATAGTTATTCAGCATCCTCAACTCAAATAGGAAATCAACTTCACTTTGTTTCTTACCTCTCTACATGCTATAAGCAATTTGTGTATTATAAATTGAGCCCAAATCCATAATTCAAGACCATATAGCTTAAGACTGACATTATAATCAGACAAAATAAAAGAAGTAATCTTTTGCAATTTTCTTCAATATTACATGACCATATCAATCTAAGGAAATCAATTGTCATTAAGTTTAAAACTTGAATTTTAAACAATGCTCCTTTCACTAAGAAGCATTTACTAATTGTTAGACGAAGGAAGAGAGTTGAAAGCTTCCATTGAAGATTTACAATGGAGACCCAAGGCCATCACATGGGGTGACTGAGTTCACAAATTCAGTATAACTTAAGGCAAGGGAATGCAGTGTCTACGTGTGATCAGTAGAAAAATAACTCCTCCGAGACTCTAGTATAGTTGAGGAAAAAGTAAGAAAAATATTTGATTAATCAGTCATATGCATTTTGACCAATAATGGTAGTTTTAGTTCATTTATCCCTTATAAATAATACCATAGGAAAATGCTTGTAAAGCTTCTGTGGGACACCAAACTGCTCAGTACAGTATATTTAAGTTCAAAGGTTGCCATTTTAAAATTTTAAAAGCCCTGAAAAAGCTTTTAGTGGAATATCCAACCAATACTTTCCTGGACACTCCCTCAACCAACCATGGACAAACACAGCAGTAAATTCACAAAACTTTAAAAGAAACTAAGATCAAGAATCATCCAGAAAAAGGAATGATTTACATTGAAGAGTGACATGTAATAATATAGGCATATAATGATAATATACAGTGAAAAATGCACAAGTGTTAGCACTTGATGCAACCAACACTGGAGAAATCAAGCAGTAACTTCACAAAAAACTTTAAAAGAAAATAAGCTAAGAGTCATCCAAAAACTTAACAATTCACATTGAAGAGTGGCATGCAATGATATAGACATAAAATGATAATATAATTTGTAACATAAACAAGTGTTAGCAAATGATGTAACCTTAAACAGCAGAGCCCGATGACGTGAAAGCCCTATTTTCATGCAACCAAGAAGTAGAATGATGTTACTTGAAGATGCCCGCAGCTCATAACTTGTTATGTTCCATCTTGCTAGCATGTCATTAGCATTGCTAACTGGGCCACCCATGTGATCTGCAACAATTTCAGCAATTCTTTTTGCTAGGCTTCTATTCACTAGGCCAGGCTCAGAAGGTCCAGAATCCAGTGAACAAAGTGCAATTTGTTCAATCTCATTCAGTGCAGGATCAATTGCTCTGTTAACTAACACGACTTCGTAGTCCAGATAGTGTGGCATAGGTGTTTGTTCCAGTTCGGCAAGAGAAGGCAGCTTTTCTTTAAAACGAGAATCAGATGAACTTGCAAACACATCATAAAACCCATCCGGAATTCTCTCATCATAGTCCAGAACATTATAATCCTGCCATTGACAAGTACATGATCAGACTATCTCCAATTTACAAAACAAACATACTAATTCCCACAATATCAAGAAACACAAAAGACTGACAAGAAACATATATAAGGGAAGTATTATCAATTATAAAATTGGTGCTAATTATTCTAGTAAATGTCTAACATAATCAAAAGAATATTTTTCAATTCAGAGTTCAGAAGCACAAATATATACTGAAATGTCTAATGCAGACTGCCAATAATGTTGACACAAATTTTACTCAACAGTACAATCCCGTGATGAGCTTACATCCTATTTACAGATGTCCAATCAATCACAATTTCAATTACAATAAGCTTAGAAATAACTAAATTGAACAAAGATCACAATGATCATCAACTTTTCTTCAATACACAAGTACATTACTGAGCTTGTGGGATTACATCATACTGTATTCTGAATATTGTCAAGCTGTCCTATCCATGCACAATCACCGCTAACAGTCCATCTCCCCTTCAAAAGTGATTTACGTAATGTAATATCCCCTTGAGACTATTTTAAGATACTTTTCTAAATTCCACTTCAATAATTTATCAGGGTAATTGAATTAAATATTACTGATTGATACTCAGTTATAATACTGAATTTGGGTATGCAGTAATTATCTCTATCACAAGGTTCAAGTTAAAGTTCGAGTTCAGGAACAATGAAATCTGAATGAAGTTTGGCAACAAAAAAAAATTGGAAAAGAATTTGCCATTAAACCCGCTTCATATAATAAGAAATTAAGTATCAAAATAGTTAAGTGGTACTAAACAACTAAGTTCCCCATATGACGTTTCATCTAATATAAATATATAATTTTCTAAAATTATATTTATGTTTATGATTTTTTAAATTTATTCATATAATTTCATTAACATAATAAATAATGTCATACAAATGAAATATATATTATACGTAAAATATAATAATAATTTTTATATTTGTTTAGATATATAATACTGTATATATTGAAATGTGTGTGTGTGTGTGTGTGCGCGCGTGTGTAGATCAAGCATAATTCCACAAAGTTGATCAGAATGGAGTGGAAAGACTGGCTAGGGCTTCATGGCAGCAGGCATCAAAGAAAGTTGCATGGACAGATAGGACGGTGGGAACACTGGAAAAAACTTCCACAATGGCATCCTCCAAGTAGAGCGTGGAGGATCTGCCAAACAGAGATGGTAGGCTTACAGCAGAAGCCCAGGACAAGCCAAGCAGAAAAAAATGGTGATGCTCAAAATAGGTGGGGCTTTGCTCAGATTTATAGTGGTAACAATGGTGGATTTCAAAGTGACAGGAAACGATTAGCGTCCAAAACCCTTCTTGTCCATCTCAGATCTCAAAAGAGAAACCAGCAATGGTTGATAACAGAGTTGTCTATATTCGAATTGTATCTGAGGAATGGAAGGACTTGATGAACTTGTATAAGGAAAAAGACTTTTCTATGAAATGGGGTGTGGGCTGGACATCATCCGTGCACTCACAGGGTGTCATGAGAATTGGGGTAAGCACTTTGTTCTCAAAACTCGCCCAAATGGTTTTTTTCCTGGTCATTTGTGGTTGTGCCCAGTAGAAACAAAGGATTCTAATTTATGGATCGTTCCTTATGGGAGGCATTGGTTTTTCATCAAGGATTGGTCTTCGAACAATAACGCTAGACAAGTGTTTATTAAGGAGGTACCTATATGGGTGTCTTTACAATCTTCCTCATGAATACTCGAATGAGGAGAATGTAACGTCCTCTGTCACTCAGTGTGACTCGTGGCCAAGATTATAATGCTGTTTGTTCTGTAGGGAAATGGAATTTATGATCATGTCCTGCATAAGCTCTGTGCAGACACTTTAACAAATGTGTATCCTCCTATCCTACCATGCACTGTAGATTAACGCTTCGATTTCCCACTAAATTTAATGGAGATATTTAGGGGAAACTAGTTCAGACAAACTTGAAAATAAATGAACACTTTGCAGAGATCAACAGAAAGAGAATTTGAATGTAATTGCTAACCTTGGAAACATCTTACGCATTATTATCTCAATTAAAACAAACTTTCAGAATGGAACCTCCAATTCAAATATACATTAATATTAACTATTTCAAACTGGCCTGTGTTCCACTAGGAATATCCCAACAGCCTCTAGACTGATTACCAACTCCTAAGAGTAGTGCCGTGCTTAAAAGATGGTTCTATCTGTGGAAATAAGAGTGTCTTGCAGGTCACCCATGAAATGGAAGTATCGTGAATAGGTAAGGAAAGAGGTTAGTGTTGTAGCTGTTCAATACTGCAACGCACTGAATGATTATACTAGTTCAACCCTTTTACTTCATGCATGTGTCTACGCTGGCGATGCTTATGCTGCTCCCGTGATTCCAATTCCCGCCTAGCAGATATACTCCAGTTGACGTGGGTTGCCTCTGCAAATGTTCCAGTCTCCCAACAATCTCGAATCCTGGAAGTGAAGTCGTTGAAAGCAGAATAGGATGATGAGAAACGAATTGAACTGCAAGATGAATGGGGTTGTTGTCCCACACACAAGGGAGGGTTGTCGTCCTTCATAGATGCGATGAACAGAAAAAATACCTTAGCAAATTTCCTTCATGCGTGAATGACCTCCTCTCAGCTGTGATGCCACCAAATTGCTTTCCAATCTCCAAATCGCTCAAGGAGAGGGGGGGGGGGACAATGTCACTTCGGTAACAGCACGAGTGACACGACTGCCAAGAATGAAGTCGAGGAAGAGATATGCCAATGCACAATGTCAGACCCACACTCAAACACGTAGGAGGACGTCAAAAAATACTTGAGGTGTAAAATATAGGAATGAACTTATTACTTAACTATCCACGCCCAAGACACTGCTTGCAAAAAAGGACTTAGACCTATCAGGCTGTAAAATAGGCTAAGTGACAACCAGGTGCTTAGCTGACGGGAAGGGACGTGACATTCCTCCCTTCCCAAGATTGCTTGTCCCCAAGCAATCCAAGCAATCTAAGTGTTAAGTGTTGGAGAATCTGATCACCTTCCCATGAAGCATCTTCAACCGGAAAATTGGTCCACCTGATCAAATACTCTCTAATGGTTATGCTCCTTAACTGCCTTTCTCTAGTATCAAGCACCTCTGTAGGTACCAACTCCAACTTACCCTCTTCATCCAATGGAGAGGGGCTCGATGATGCGATGACATGCTGCCCCAAAGCCCTTTTCAAGCAAAAAACATGGAAGATATTATGAATCCGGATGTCTGACAGTAGTTCCAAGTCATAGGCAGCTTCTCCAACCTTCCTTATCACCTTGTAGGATCCATAAAATCTAGGCTTGAGTTTCTCGGTCCCACTCTTTTTCAGTGAAATCTGCCTGTAAGGTTGGAGTCGTAGAAACACCATCTCCCCTACCTCAAAAGCTCTCTCAATTCGGCACCGATCTGCATAAATCTTCTGCTAGTTCTGAACATGCTGCATGTTTTCTCCAAGGGCGGATAGGATGTCCTGCTATGCCTACAACCAATCTTTTGCCAAGGGTGCCCAACTATTTGTTAAAGCTAAATCCACAAAAGAGAAGGGCTCTTACCCATAAAGTGCTTTCAAAAAAGACATGCCAATTGTTATATGATAAGTGGAATTGTAATAGTATTCGCCCAAATACAACCATTTGACCCAAGCCCTCTATTCTCCAGAAATACAATTATGAAGGTACCCCTCTATCCACTTATTCACTATCTCCATTTGACCGTTCATCTGAGATGCTAACTGGTGTTGGGTGTAAGCTGAGTCCATGCAAGTCTGAAAATCTCCTACCAAAACATACTAAGGAGTTTATTGTACCTATCACTAGCAATGGTTTTGGGTAGACCATGTAGTTGAAAGACTTCTCTAAAAAATAATGCTGCCACTTGTGAAGCTGTCAAATCAGTTGCTACTAGAAAGAAATACACATACTTGGTCAATTTGTCTACCACCACAAAAATATTGTCTTTTCCCTATACCTTTGGAAGGCATGTGATGAAGTCCATGGATATACTTTCCCACTTGTGTTCAGGGATCAGTAGGGGCTGCAATAAACCAGCGAGGTGTACATGTTTTGACATGTTCTGTTAACAAGGCAAGCACTCCCTAATATGGCGAAGTACATCGTTCTTAAGGCCCTTACTGTGAAGCCTCACCTCGACCCATCATAGCTCAACTGATACATTTGTTTTTGATAGATTGTGATTCAATATTTTGAGACATTATTCGACTGACTAGACATTGATCCGTAGTATTTATGCCATGCAATGATTATTCTAGCATACTTTACTTATGATGATTGGTGACATTTTATATAGACGCATGCATTGTGACCCTTTTTTTTTGTAATTTAATTTCAATTGATGAATATATCATGGTATTTCAATTATGCAAATCAGTTATATCTAATCAATGTGCAGAAATGGAAAACATTACTAAAATGAAATTTGGAATGTTCTGAGTTAAACTTGATTCTTGTGTGTGCGCGCGCGCGCATGCACGTGTGCGTGTGTGTGCGTGTGTGTGTGCGTGGGTGTGTGCGCGTCTATGTGTGTGTGTGTGTCTATCTACGTGCGTGTGTGCATGTGTGTGTGCGTGTGTGCATGTGCATGCGTGTGCATGTGTGTGTGCGCGTGTGTGCGTATGTGTGTGCGTACGTGCGTGCGTGCGTGCGCGTGCGTGTGTCTGCGTGTGTGCATATGCGTGAGTGTGTGCGTCTCTGCGTCTGTTTGTGTGCATCTGTGTGTCTCTGTGTATGTGCGTGTGTGTGTGCGTGTGTGTGCGTGCGTGTGTGCGCGTGTCCGTGTATGTGCGTGTGCGCGTGCGTGTGTGCATGTGTGTGTGTGTGTGCGTCTGTGTGTGTGTGCGTTTGTATGTGTGCGTGCGTGTGCGTGTGCGTGTGTGTGCGTGTGCGTGCATGTGCGTGTCCGTGTGTGTGTGTGTGTGAGATTTTCTCGAACTATTCAAATTGACTGCACAAGGAATTAACCATGGTATTAATCGCAAAACCAAGAACCAAACCTATGTGCAAACCGTAAAGCTAAGAGTGGCCTTGCTGTGGATCTATTGAAGACATTTGAACCTCGTCGTTATATAATTTAATTCGCAATCATAATTTGAATGTATGTATTAGGTTAATTCATTCTATAGTTAGAGACCTATCAATTGTTTTATGTAATGTGAATTTATAGTGTCACTTGACACTTGCAATGTATATGTGTAAATGAGATGTCAATTAGGGTTGGCAATGAGACCCTTAATCTAAAACTGAACTTAATTAGGAGCCTAAGCTAATCACTCTTGTTTAGAGGTATCTTGTGAAGTCCCGTCAAATAGGAATTTGAATTAAAAAATTCAAGTCACTTTTAGAGGCCCAAAAGTGGTCCTAGGAGCATAATTTAGTGGAATTTAAGTGCCCATGTGGTAGGGCTATGAGTTGGGGACCTAATTATAACCACTAGAAGGCCCAGGGAACTTTAGGGACACTCCAAACAACCAATTATCTAAAAGTTTCGAAAATAGAGAAGTCTTATGTGCTTACCCAACCCCACACACTTGCCCAAACTTGCATTAATGGTAGGAGACAAGTATGATGGCCAAGGACTTAGGGTCAACTAAGGAAGTTATTGCTAGTAGGTGGGTGGGATTTGGAGGCCTTTTTAGAGGGCCTTGGATAACTTAGTGGGTGTTCACCCACTTTCTATCTTTAGAGATGCTAGGGTTTTAAAATTGGAGCAAAAAAAGATAGGGCTCTTCTCAATTTTCCATTCCATAACACATTTGAGTAAGGTTGGTGATTCTCTTCCCAAGGATGTTCTTCATTTCTTTGTAATAGATTAGTATGTTGAAGTTCTTGTTCATACATTTCTTGCATTTTTATGTATTGTGTTCTATGCTTTTAAGAGTTGGGAAATGTTGTTTTAAATCTTGCTTTTCTTGTATTTTCTTGAATTTCTTGGGGGATTGTTCATGGGTGTGAAGGCATTACTCATCCTTGGAAAGAGAAGAAGTGACCTTGTGGGGTGAAGGGGTTAGTTGTGACCTTCATGGAAGTGGAGTCTCTTCACATGGAGAAGAGGAAAAAAGACAAGGTGTATGGGCCCTTGCTTGCCAATGATTTTTGATGTCATTTGGGGGAGATAAGGGGAGAATGCATATGGAAGATGTGTGTTTATTATGAGCCTTGTGAAAGCATGATATTGTATGTATTGGTATTGGCATCTCCTTCATGGTTGTTCCACCTTCACCCTTTGTCATGGGTTCTTAGGTGAAACCCATTGTGAATCCTTGGGATTAGGAGTTCTTGTGATGTTGTTGCATTTGTGGTTTGATTTTGGTTGTGACCTGTTTGGCATTAGTTCTCCTAGCTTGGTGGGTGGTCTCTTTGAGGCCTACATTGGGAGGTGAGCCCTCCATGGTATTGTTAATTCTTATTTGCAGGTTCTGTCGACTCAAACGTTGGAGAAAGCTTGAAAATTTGATCTCTTGATGGTGTCATTAAGAGGAAGGAGAGTTGATGTTTTGTTATGTCACATTTGATTAGTGAATCCTCTATTTGTGTCCTCCTTGGTTGCATTGTTGCATATCTTGTAGTGAAAGGAATGAATGTAAGTTCATTTGCAATGTATTGGTATTGAACAAGGATGCATATGCATATCAATTGGAAGGAAATATTAGTTCCATTATGTGAAGAAAGTTCTGATGAATTGATGTAACACTTCAATAGTTACTTTCATTGTATTCATTGATCTCAAAGTGAAATAAAAGATATATTTGTTGAAATCATTGATTTTTATTGTGTGAATTCATCTCTTTCCATTTTGTAATAGTAGTGAAAGAATGCTTCATTAGCTTCATGATTTTGTATTGTAGAATCAAGTTTTCCAATTTAAATGAGTTATATAGTTCATGAAAAGAAAATCACTCTAATTAGATACATTACATATATTCTATCCTTCTTGATTCATTGACCAAATAGATTGAGAAATTAGATAATGTGATCATTAGAACTATGTGTAAAAGAATCAATTTGATAGCAAATCACCATGTTACATAACTAAAGCAATACACTAACAAACCATGACATTGCACAAAATGAATTAGAAATCAATGCCATTAGAAAGCTAGTAGTAAGGAAGAAGAAAATTATGCACCCTTTACATTTTTTGGGAGAGCAAATTGCTCTCTGGAAAATGTATGGGATGAGGAATTAATTCATCCATCAAAAGCAAAAAACACAGAGAATATTCTCCAATATATTCCTTTTCAAATTATAAAATGTATAATAGGAGCCTAGCAAGCAAATAAACATAAACACGTAAGTTTTAAAATATTTCTCCAAAACCCATCAAAAATATATATATATATAATGTGCAAGTTGAGGGAATGGGGATGTGACCCACGTGGGGCCCACACACCACCCACCTCATTCCATCCCAAGATCCACGCAGACCTGTCAAGGAATTCATGTTTGCTCAAAAATGTCAATGTTAATAAATTTTGGGGTACCCTTTATAGTTGGTGGGGCCCACAAACTCCCCCAAACTCCTTTCCTTCTCCCTCCATGTGTACTCCTTCCTTTCCCAGTCCTGACATCATTCTGAGCGCTCCCCCATGCACTCTAAAAGGACTGTCATGTATTATGGACAGCCCACTATCCTTGGGAAGCGCCCATCTTCATTGGGGAAGCCACTTGATAAGTGGAAAAAGGTGGATAGGATGTGTAGGGAGATTAATAGGTATTTAGCTAGTAATTAATAGTTAGTGACTAATATTTATAGATAGTTGTTATTATAAGTTAGTTAGTATGTGTATTATTTAAGTAATCAGTTTTAGTAAATTAGTACATGGAAAGGAAAAGTTAGAATAAGTTAGTTGTAAATAAAATAGATTTGTACATGGGTCATGTATTTAGTATAGTTGTATATTGTTATAGTTAATAAAGTAAGAATTGATTAGCAAGTGATCAGGTAAGTTCAAGAGGAAAATGATAAGGTTAGTTGTGATGAATTAGGTTATGTAGTAATTAGTTGGTAAAATATTTAGGTAGTAAAAGTTAGTAGTAAGGGAATAATTTATTTCCAGTTTTATCTTGTCAATATATATAGTAGTATATGTATAGTAAGTGATGTAATTATATATATATATATATATAAATAATCTAAGGTATGCTTACCTACATTTAGTAATTAAAGTAGATATGAAGTAGCATCAAGTATTCTATGTTTGTATGATACTTTGGGTTATTATATATATGTATGGTTCTTATATACACCATTTTAATTTACACCTATTTGAATTATATAACATTTTATATATATAATTGTTATATGTTGATAGTGTAGTATTGTATTATTGTGATGTTAGGAAAATGTATACATGACATGTTGTTATGCACACATGTACTTAATCTTTTAAATAATAACCAAGTAGATCGAACATTACATAAAGAAAATTTAAGTATAATTTTTTTCCTTGCATTATATGGTATATCCATAACTCACGATATAAATAGTTTAACAATAAATCTTATCAACCTTGTTCTCCAGTGTTCCTGCAGCAATGGCATGACTGATTTATCAAACCTATTTTAGGAAATTCTTCACCAATGACAAGTGTATTATAGTGAAATGTTTAGATGAATTCATTAGTATGTTTAAACCTAGAAAACAAAAAACGTAGCTCTTAAATGTGCTTAAACCTCATCATCAACTATCTCCTTGATCTAAAATGTAGACTCGAAACTTAAACCCTAAACTCACAATAACTTATTCGAGCAACCTTGAAAACTTGATAACTTGTAAGCATTCTCTTACCGTTAACCTAACTGCATCTCATTCTAAGTTTGTGTGTGTGTGACACGATTAGACCCTTAAAAAAAATGTTGGTGTGTTTTTTGCCTTGAATTTTGGGCATGACACTTCCAGGCAAACCTCTCACATATCTACTTGTAGGTCTTAAAGTATCCAAGATGTCTTGCGGTAAGGCTGTCATGAATGGCATGAATAATTTGCTCCTTCAATTCGAACTCGTGAACCAATTAAATTATGTTCTTATAGTAAATAACATCATCTATTACCTTGTACCTATCATCCTCAACCTCATCATTCGTAACCTCACAAGCAAAGGTGTTTTTGGAGTATTCAACTATTAGTTGAAATTTCCAATCAGCTGAAATCTTTGACATAGCACAACATGTGGCACTAGTTGGTCTCCTTGATAAAGCATCTACAACGACATTGTTCTTTCCCTTGATGTACTCAATACCGAAGTCATATGCCTAAAGTTTTTTGATCCACTTTTGTTGCCTCTCATTTAACTCCTTTGGTGCCAAGAAGAAATGTGAGCTACTATGATCCATCCTTACTACAAAGCGTCTACCCACCAAGTATTGTCTGAACTTTGCTAGAGCATGCATGATAGTCAGCATCTCCTTATCATAGGTGGAATACAATTTCTCATGATCTTTTAGTTTCCTACTCTTATATGCAATAGGATGTCTATCCTACATGAGTACTGCCCCGATCCCATCAACCGAAGCATCACTCTCCAAGATGAATGGTCTGGTGGAATTAGATAGAGCTAATACTGGCATGTGCTCATCACCCTCTTGACTTTATCAATTATCACCTCCAAATTTGTAGACCACTTAAATGTAAAGATTGTAAATCTTTTCTAGAGAAAAATTAAATTCTATACTATCAGTAACTGATATACAGTAACAGATCCTTATACATATATTGAAGTATCTTTGGAGATCCCTGATCTTATTATTGCTAAGAGCAAAGACTGTTAGTATTATTATCAATCTGAATTTCTGTGACTGTTGTTCATTCCATGAATTGTCAGCCGACTGGATTGTCGTTGGTGTTTCTATAGCCGACGGAGTGATTATCGTCAGTGTTTCTGTAGCCGATGGGATGATTGTCGTCAGTGTTTCTGTAGCTGACGGGGTGATTGTCGTCGGTGTTTCTGTAATCTGTAGCCGACGGGTAAATAGTTTGTAGCAGACATAATGTTTGTGGCCGATGGACTCCTTCGGGAAGGTTCGGCAGATAGTATTTATATCCCGTCTGGGATCATTGTAAATCATATTCTATCATTCATCTTCTATCATTCGATCTTATCTTATGAAGCATAATGTATGTCTGGCATATGCGAATATAATTCTGCTAGTCTGTTCCATTGTCTATATGCGTTGATTTCTTTACCAGTACGGTAAACATTTGGTGCCATTGCCTTATGAATCTGGAAGGTGGGAAGAATGAAGATTAATTCCAAATCATCTTAATAAGGATCGGAATAAGGCCAAGGGGAAAGATGGAATCCGTACTGTGCAAGAACATTTAATTTTGGCACAACAAGCCAAACGCCGAAGGAAATTTCAGAAGATTACCGGCCGAAACCGGAGCATGGCAGAATTGTTGGAGAAAACTCGGCAGCGGGTGGAATTGGTGCAAGAAGCACGGGAGGAGTTTTTGAATTTGTGTTCGCCGAGGGAAGAGAATCAAGACGGAAGAGCATCGACTCGCACGGCTCGAAGTACCGACGGAGCAAGAGCGTGGAGTGAACTCTTCGTCCAGGATACACTTCTGCGACAGACAACTTCAGAAGATCCTTTTTCTTCACCAAGGTTCGCAGCTGTTGAGATCGTCGGTGTTCAAGTGCAATCTGACAGTGTGGGAAAACAGTCTGCCGGTGTTGGAGTGTTGTCTGCCGGTGTGGGAGACCAATCCGCCGGTGAAGGAGTGCAGACCGCAGATGTGGGAGTGCAGTCCGCTAGTGTGGGAGAACAGTCCGCTGGTGTGGGAGTGCAGTCCATCAGTGTGGGAGTGCAGTCTGTCGTTGTGGGAATGCAGTCCGTCGGTGTGGGAGTACAGACCGCCGGTGTGGGAGTGCAGACCGTCGATGTGGGATTGAATAGCACCAGTATTGCAGGACCGAGCAACGCCTGTTTACAGAAACCAATTGTGATGGCGGGACCAAAATAGAAACTGTCGAAGTTCAATGGTGATGGTACGGCCGATCCCATTCGACATTGCAAAACATGTGAAACAATCTGGAAGGCAAATGGGATAACTAATGAAGATGACTAGATAAGGCAATTTCCGACCACCCTACGGGGCGTAGCAATTGATTGGTTTACTGATACAGATCCACAAAAGCTAAATAGTTGGGATAACATTAAAAAGGAGTTTTTGGCAGAATTTAAACTGTTGCGGGATGATAATGAAATTGTAGCAGAGATCTTCAATACTACGCAGGGGAAGAACGAAACCGTCCGCATTTACACCAGGAAATTAAAAGATTTGATAAATAAAATGGAAAGTAAGCCAGCAGACGGACTTTAGAAAAGATGGTTCGTGGAAGGCCTACGCTCGAAGTTGCGGAGAAAAGTGAAAATTGTGCCACCGTCGTCATATGTGGAAGCTTATAACAGGGCATTGGACCTCGAAAGTGAGCTGAAGACAAAGAAGAAGACGAAGACTAGCTCATCTTATTCGGATGACAACGAGCCTGCCGAAGATGATAGCAGCGACGATGAAGGCAACAGTAAGAAAGTTCGTGCCCTACAAAAGGACATGATCCGCATGATGGAGTTTAAAAACATGCAGAAGGAGCCATAAGGCAGTGAGCTATGGTGCACGGAGTGTAAGACCGACGGTCATACTAAAGGATCGTGTCCAAAGAACCAATTCTGTGACATTTGTCAAATCATGGGCCATTCAACAAAAGAGTGCCCCTTTAACATGAAAACAAGAGGATCTCCACAGGTGCTTCCTACACAGGAGGCTTACCCGTCGGGCAGTAGCGAAAATACGAATAGCGCAGGTGCCACATCCGGAGGGTACAGGAATAATAATAGAGGGCAAAATAACAACAATGTGAACAATAACAATAATAATGGGAGCCGAAGTCGAACCCAGTATGATGCAAACGAACAGCCGATCGTTCAATGTTGAGCATGTAATTTGTGGGATCATTTTGCACGGGATTGTACAGCAGCAAGCACACTGAAATTATTATGCAAATGGTGCGGACCCGGTGACCATGAAGATGCCAAGTGCCCAAAGTCTGGAGTAAACTTGATCATTATTGGCACGGATGAAGAGGAGGTTTTGGCAATTATGCGGAGGCAAGCAAAACTGCCAGCGGAGGAAAAAAAGAAAATTGGGGGAAGCGCAAGCGAAAATTGGAAAGGCATCGTCGGCAGGGACATCTCAGTTGAAGGACATCACCGGCACCTTGGCAAGGAACTTCGCAGAACAAAACATTGTACGGCAGATCTTACAAATGGAGATACCGATCAAGATAAGTGACCTCCTTCTCACAATGCCCCAATTACGGACGGCCATTCTAAATCATACACCGTTTTCGAAAGCAACGGAGGAGACAAGAAGGGACAGTAGGGAAGCGACGGCAACAGACCCAATGCTTCTAGCGCTCACGACGGGAAGACATCTGGCAGTCGTCGAGATGGGGATCTTGGGAAGTGTTTTGACAGACACAATTGTTGACAGAGGGTTCAGCGTGAATGTCTTGCCGGAGGATACCTGGAAGAAGTTGGGAAAGCCGACGTTGTGGCCACCTACATTTCAATTGCTCACGGCCGACCAACATGGAATCAAACCATTGGGAATCTTGAAAGCGCAACTGGTAACTATTGGAATGCAACCATTTTTATTGAATTTCGTAATCATTCCATTGAAAAGAAAAGGATATGATGCTATTCTGGGACGGAATTGGTTGGTGCAAGCAAAAGTAAAACATGATTGGAAACGAAATACTCTATCAATGGAGCGCGGAGGCAAAAGATTCATAATTGACCTGCACACACAAATGGTAGGTGAGGACGCACATCGTCGGACTCAGAAGGTGAAGGCGACAGTGATGACAAAAGAAATAACGATGACGGAAAGAGGAGAATGGAACCGGACGACGGAGTATTGACACTAGAAGGAGGATCGAATGATGACGACCTAGACTCGGTGAATAGCCTTTACCACTGGCAAATAGAAGACTACGAACTCTTTTCGAGTTGTAATATGCTAAAGGTCGAGAAAAGTGAGGAAATAGAGGAAAATGAATGTCCGAAGGAATACAGAGAAGCAGAAGAAGGAAAGGCGGCTACAACTGAAGCTGAGGGGAAGAACATACAGTCCAAACCTAGAACAAAGGAAGATTCCACCATCCGGTATACGGTGAACAGACCACACAGAAAGAAAAGAATGCATCGTACCATAAAATTACTTGAAGGGTACCGACAAGGAAATAAGCTAGATGCGTGACAACCGTAGGCACAGTGGGCGACGAAGGTGACACAGAGCAGACATAAGGCGTGGCATGACAAACTCAACAAGTTTCAACCGGGGCAGTTGGTACTCAAGTATGACGGGCGAAATGAAATCAAGCCAGGGAAGTTCAAAGTCAGATGGGTCATACCATACCAGATCCGAGAAGTCGGCAACAATGGAGCAATTAAATTGTAAACCTTGGACGGGGAAGAGATCCCTCAGGCGGTCAACGGGTCCAAATTGAACACATACCGCGCCCGGAAGATTTCATCACCGTCGCTATTGCCGTCGAAGAAATCGTTGCAGAATGATCCGACACTGTCGCCATCGTTGAAGAAGTCGTCGCCGAATGCTCTGAGGGCTCCTTCATCGTCGTAGTTGCAGAATGGCGACGCCTAGAGGCAAAATTGAGGTACCTCTATTTTTAATTTAAAAAAAAAACAAAAAAAAAAATTTTAAAAACCAAAAAAAAAAAAAAAATTTGAAAAATAAAGAGAGAAAAAAAGTGTAGGCCACGGGAGAATGTTCCGCAGGCAACTCTCCGCAGAAGAATGCCCCGCGAGCAACTCTCTGCAGGAGATGGCCCACGGGCACATCTCCGTGGGAGAATGTTCCCCAGACAACTCTCCGCGAGAGAATGTTCCCCAAACAACTCTCCGCGGGAGAATGCCCCACGGGCAACTCTCCGCGGGAGATGGCCCGCGGGCACATCTCCGCGGGAGATGGCCCGCGGGCACATCTCCGCGGGAGGTTGCCCCACGGCTAACTCTCCACAGGAGAATGCCCCGCAGGCAACTCTCCATGGGAGATTGCCCCGCGGCCAACTCTCCTATCAACGGAAGCAATCCGCGAGGCTGTTAAAAACAAAAAAAAAAATGGTGGCGTTTTCTTTTACTTTTCTCCATTATATCTGTCGTGGATGGAACGCAAATTGCCGCCGTTATATTCTATGACATTTCTCTGCCCGCACAACTTCACACGGGCAGGACAAAGAAACCATTGGTAATTGGCCGCCTTTACCAGCATTTGTATAGGTACCGTAGGCAGTCGACAGACGGTAAAATTGAAGCCACTTGGAACAGAGGCGCCCGTCATGTAGGTGGACTTGCACTTGGGCGGATCGACTGGCGAGGCCCGTTTCAAACGGTGGCGTCAGTAGACTCGCTTCCTCGAACCGAGGTCAAAGATGGAGAGATGGAGCGAGGAGATTTTATTTGGAGAATCTGCAGGGTTTACTTTCAGAGTTGCGAATAGAAGGTATTACTGCGCAACTTCGATTATTTACGAATTCGCTCACGGAAGAAGGATCTGTGGAATCATCACCAATCAGGCAACAGAGCAAGTCCCGCGGTTGGCGAAGGAGAGACAGCTTCATCAAAGGCAATGATAGTTGTTTTCATTTGTTGGGTTATGTCAGGCATAGGAATTTTGCAAACCAAAAAAAAAAAAACGACGACAAATTCAAGCAGTGTGGAATGAGTATCGGATATTGCCACAAGGAAGGGGAAGTATTAGTGATTGCCAGAAAGAGTGTGGAATCGGCAAAAAATGACAGAAATGGTGTGTTTCATGCAGTTTTGTGTGGGTTTCAGAGTGTTAATTTGGTCTTGGCGGCGAGGGGCAGCGCTGCCCCCTGGACCCCTAGTCGTTGCGGATATCAATCGTGGGAGTCTGACCAGTTGAGAAGACTTGAAGTTGCCGCAGGCATGGAGTGTTTGTGTACCAGAGGCACTAGGAGTAGGTGTTGGCCGAGAGGCTGTCTTGGAGGATGCATAGAGAGCTCGGGAGGAGTGGGTCATCCAGAAGGCAGTACAGCAACACTTAGCTCAGTGGACCAGTGTTAGAAGCAGAGAAAGTAGCACAGGTGGCTATCAAAGTCAGCTTGAGGAGACAGTATTGTGTTAGCAGAGGCTACAAATGTAACTGGATGAATGTGGAAGTGATGTGACAGAAGCAAATTTTTTGTAGTCACTCTATTAATGTATTTTGGTTGTTAATTTATATCGGATATTTTGTAATTGTCGTCCGGAGACGACTTTTTCTTTTGGGGGGGATGGTGTCAGCCAACTAGATTGTCATTGGTGTTTCTGTAGCCGACGGAGTGATTGTCGTCGATGTTTCTGTAGCCGACGGGATGATTGTCGTCGGTGTTTCTGTAGCCGACGGGGTGATTGTCGTCGGTGTTTCTATAATCTGTAGCCGACGCGTAAATAGTTTGTAGCGGACATAATGTTTGTGGCCGACGGACTCCTTCGAGAGGGTTCGATAGACAGTATTTATATCTCGTCTGGGATCATTGTAAATCATATTCTATCATTCGATCTTATTTTATGAAGCATAATGTATGTCTGGCATATGCGACTATAATTCTGTTATTCTGTTCCATTGTCTGTATGCGTTGATTTCTTTACCAGTACGATAAACATTTATATCCCATCTGGGATCATTGTAAATCATATTCTATCATTCATCTTCTATCATTCGATCTTATCTTATGAAGCATAATGTATGTCAGGTATATGTGAATATAATTCTGCTATTCTATTCCATTGTCTGTATGCATTGATTTCTTTACCAGTACGGTAAACATGAATGTCATTGTGATTGATTCGGTAATTGAGTAGTCACTGGTTGCAAGTATATATATCATAGAGAGGGGTCAAGATACCATGAGAA
Source organism: Cupressus sempervirens (assembly GCA_028749045.1). Taxonomy (NCBI): domain Eukaryota; kingdom Viridiplantae; phylum Streptophyta; class Pinopsida; order Cupressales; family Cupressaceae; genus Cupressus; species Cupressus sempervirens. Next base: position 577,203,600 of record CM053789.1, on the reverse strand, counting down.
GATGTGACTTCCTCGTGGCAGTTGCCACGGGAGTCACAACCTCTCATGAGATCGTGACTCCTCATGGCCGACGGTAACTTAATTAAGATACTGATAATCCTATCAGTACAAGCTTGAACATAAGCAATGTTTAATCTTGATTGTACTCAATATTATATTTTATTTTATTTTTATTTTTTTTAGATAAGCTCTACCAAGGGGGCAGTACCCTTTATATTAAAACCAAAAAGATAATTACAACCAAATTACGCTAAGCCTCTATACAATCAGTGGTAAAGATAGCCAATACCTACACCAATTGAGGCCAATCTAGCAATTACATCAACTGAAAAAATACCTTCATTTTCATTACACATTCAAAAAAAATTCCAGGTTGTTCTCCTCTGCCACACACTTCTTGAAGATCTTCTAGGCTTTCTTCATGAATTTCTTCTCTTTCTCTTCAGCAAGAGTAAAAAGTGCCTTTAATAATCCTCCCAACAGACTAGGATCCATGACATTTAATACCGCAGTCATTTGCTCAAACAACTCATTAGCAATCATTCTACGAACCATGCCATTTACCAGTGCTGAGTGACCAATCACTTGCATTATGGGCAGAAATAGATCGTGTAATACCTTACCATCATGAACGTGTGGCTCCGACTAGAAATCTGCCCCAAGAATCGTTATGATGGATGCATTATCCCTCGTATTTGCCTTGGGAAAAAGCCGTTGCAGTTGCTGGTTCGCAGATTCCCTAATTGTTGGTTCCTGGACGCACTTGCAGAGCATGCCCAACATGATTACAATGATACTCCTCCACAAAAACACAATGAATAGCCTTTCTGCGATGATCGGTTTAAATATAAGTTAAAACGCCAGATTTTACCGATCAAATATTCACTCCTATGAGTTTTCTTCGAAAATAGAGTCGATAATACTATGTTTCCCCAAAATCGCAGGCATCTAAATCTTGCTCGTGCTGTCAACGGTGATCATCCTATCCCTTCATGTTCAGCCTTCGTACCAATGAGATCAAGCAAATCTGTTGGAATAGATTTGCCCATATCCAAACTCGTCAAGGAATCACTGTCAATGCCCGCATTTGCCAATTTGTCAGCTACTCGATTTCCTTCTCTAAAAACGTGTTGAATCTTGTAATCCGTCAAACACAATAGGTGAGTTTTAATCTTAGGCATCCACTCTGCCAGTTTCTAGTTTTGCAGCGAGTTGTTTGCAATTCCATTTATGATTACCTGTGAATCGCCCTCTATAACAACTTTTAAATAGTTGTTCGACACACACCAGTTCAATCTCGCCTCCAATGCTGCTATTTCCGCGATGTTATTAAATGCAAAGCCCAAATGTCTAGCAATGCCTCCCAGTAAGCCTCCCAGATCATTTCTGATTACCGCACCGATTCCACTTACCCCCGAGTTGCCTCGGCTTGCTCTGTCGAAGTTTAATTTCATCCAACCCAGCAGGGGAGGCATCCACTTCATACCCATTCTGCTAGACTTTTTGGCTTTCAGGCAATGCTCAGCTCTGATCTTTATATTCCACACCTTTTCCATTTCTAAATCCCACTTGAGCAGATATTTGTATTTCAGACCAACTGTTCTATTGTTGACCACTTCTTCGATTGCAAGCTGGACTTTATTCAAAAAATGATCAAGCTACATAGTTTTATCTCTGAAAAGGCGCCTGTTTCGTTCTTTCCAGATGTGCCAAGACAGTAAAGATGGGCATACTGACTAGAATATACTCCATTTGGAATTTAACCCGTTAATTGGCCATGAAAACAGAAAATCCCTAAAGCTCTGGTTCCTAACTCCCTGCCATTGCAATTTGTCTAACAACCAATCCTAGCACACCTTGGCAAAAGGGCACCACAGCAACAAATGGTCTATCGATTCCAATTCTGCCTTACACATAATACACTAATTTGGCCCATAAAAGCCGATTGCCTTCAATCTCTCTCCTGTTAATATACACCCATGCAATGCTACCCACAAAAAGGCCCCTACTTTAGGCGAAGTCCATCTACTCCAGAAAAGCTTTGACGGCCAGTACATCCCAATCTGTCTGTCTCTAAGTAAATCATAGCCGAGATTAACTTTATATTTTCCCGACTTAGCTACACACCATATCAGTTGATCCTCTTCACCAGATGACATAACCAATCTATTCCTCAGTATATCCTTCAAGCGAGAATAATTGGGAGAGCTTGAATCCCCAAAAGATCTCCATCTAACAAATGTGCTGGAGACATCTGTAACTAAATAATCTGCCACTTTTCGGCTATATACGGTTTCCATATCATCCACCCACTCCTTGTCCTTAACCAAGTGATCCAAAGGGGCTTCCCCCTGCCACGAGTCCCTCCAAAATAGTGCTTTCCTACCATTGCCAATTCGCTAGGTGAGATGCTCTGTTAGTAAGGATCTGCAATCCCAAAGAAAATTCCAAGGCTGATCTAGAGCTAGAATTTGCAACTGTCAAGATTCTCTCCGGCTCTTTGTAATCCAAGTATTTTGCACTCATTACTTTACACCATGGTTTATCTGGGCATTGATACATCGTCCACACCAACTTTGCACACCATGGTTTATCCGGGCATTGATACATCGTCCACACCAACTTCGCACACCATGGTTTATCTGGGCATTGATACTATTGCACATTTCTTAGAGATTTTATAGACTGATAGATAATAAATGGGAATTGCTGATAATACAGACTTAATCATGGTTATACATCCTGTTTTTCCAAGAGGAAATTTTATTTCGAATTTTGTCTGCTATCCCTGTCCACATTCTATTAATCCTGTTTCCCGCAAATAGAGATACACCTAGGTAATGTATGGGAAATGATTCGTCCTCATAGCCCATAATGTTAGTGATAGCCCCTTCCAATTTTTTACTAGTGTGGATGAAGAAAATATGAGATTTCTGTACATTCATAACTTGTCCAGAATCTCTTTCATATCTGGATAGCACAGATCTAATGCATTTGGCTTCCCGAATGGTAACTTCTCCAAATAAAATTGCATCGTCTGCAAATTGTGAATGAGTAACAGGATCTAAATCATTAGATATAGACACACCTCTCCAATCCCCAAGATTCAAGCTTTGCTTTATAAGACGACCTAGTGATTCCACCATTAACACAAATAAAAAAGGAGACAGGGGATCTCCTTGCCTAAGACCATTTGCTGCTTGGAAGAAACCTGAAAGGGAACCATTGACATAAACTGAGAAATGAGCTGTAGATAAACAGAAATGAATGCATCTAATCCATTCAGGACAGAAGCCAAACTTTTTTAGGAGATCCACCATAAAAGACCAACGGACTCTGTCATAGGCTTTGCTCACATCAAGTTTGATAATCATGCCCGGCACCCTTTTGCTATTCATGTTGTGTATAGTTTCTCCTGCTAATATGATGTTGTCGAATATTTCTCTACCAGGAACAAAACCATGTTGTTCAATTGAAATAATTCTACCTAGCAGGGGTTTAAAACAATTAACCATTGCCTTTGCAACAATTTTGTACAGGGTGCTACAAAGAGCAATTGGTCTAAAGTCATCCATTAAAGACAGGTCACTCTTCTTCGGAATCAGAGCAATGACTGTATTGTTAAGTTCTTTTACAAATTGACCCTCGCACCAAAATGACTCCACCACCTTTAAAATATCTTCACCCATGAACGCCCAGCACTTTTGGGAAAATTCAGTCAGGAATCCATCCATACCTGCTGCCTTAAAAGCAGGATTATCAAATACTGCCTTCTTTACTTCTTGAAGAGAAAAAAGCTTCATCAACATTCATTATGCTTTGTCGTTATAATATTAGGGATGACATCTAGTAAAGCAACGTAAGACGAAGATTGTGATTCAACAGAAGACCACAAAATCTTTTGAAAATGGGAAATTGTTGCTGCTTCAATAGATTCTCTATTCTCATACCACCCTCCCATACCATCTTGAATTCGATTGATACTGTTTTGAGCTCTTTTAGCTTTAACTGAGGCATGAAAGAATATAGTGTTGCAGTCACCATCTTGTATCCAGACTACTCTAGATTTATCCCTCCAGTTAATTTCTTCCCTTAAAAGAAGCTCCGCAAGTTCTTCTTTTAATGATTTTTCTTTCTCAAATACAGCATTAGACATCCACGAGGCTAACACCAAATTGTTCAGATCTTCTAATTCCTGTTCTACTCTCAACTTCTCAGAAAAGATGTTTTTAACAGACAGCTTATTCCAAACCTTGATTCGTTTTTTAATCTCCTTCAAACGATTGACCATAACAAGGCTAGGAGTGCACTTGAAATGATCACTAGATTTCCACCAATCCACCAAATTTTGAAGAAAAGAGTCGTCTCGCCACCACATGTTTTGGAATCTAAAGTTGCTTTTATTCTTCATAAAAGAAGAAGAGACAACAAGCTAGATAGGATAGTGATCTGATAGAGACAAAGGTAAAATAAACAATTCTACTTTGATATCAGATGCAAACCATTTGGAATTAATTAAATATCTTTCCAATCTTTCAAAAATTCTAGTGAAATTTGCTCTTCGATTTGATCACGTGAACAAACCATTAGAAGTAACTACATCAAACAATTTGTTGTCATTGATGAATGCTCTGAAATCATCCATAACTTTGGTCTCTTTCTTACTACCTGCGGCCTTTTCCTCCAATGCCAGCGTGGCGTTGAAATCCCCTGCCAAAATGAATTTGCTTGGACCTAATCCAGCAATATACATAGAGAGATCTTTCCATACTGCACATTTGTCCTCGGTTCAGACAGGGCCATAAATGTTAAAGATTAGAAAAGAAAGGTCTTCTTGAATGCTGTCCACCTTGCCAACCAGCCAGTTTTCATGCTTTTTCAACAGAGACATTTTAATTGAGGAAGATCTCCATAAAAAGCCAATTCCTCTTGACGCCCCTCTTGCTTCCTAAAATTACCCTTCCCAAAGTTTGGTTGAATGAATAAGGCTGAGAGCTCTGTCCAGAATTAATTTTGTTTCCTGAATAAGAACTAAATCACAATCCAATTTTTAAAGCGCTCTCAGGAACAAGCACTTTTTGTCAGGGGATGCCAGGCCCCTGACATTCCAAGATGAAATCTTTATTTTTCACCAAGGGAGGGCATTCCTCCCTTGGCTTTCTTCATGAAATCCATGACGCTGACAGTGCCTTTTTCATTTGCTTTCTCCTCCCTGAGTTGCTTGTTCGATCTTCTGCCTCTGCCCCCTTTTGCTTTTCCCAAAAGAATGTTAGCCGATTGGCTAATGCATCTTGGTTCAATATTATCAAGTTCATCATTCATGAAATCCTTCATTGAACACCTATCATATTCGATGTCCAAATCTGATTTGTACTGAATCTTCGGGGAGGGCTCCCCGATGCTTTGCTTGCCTCTGACCGAATCTCGCCTGATAGACAAACATTCCCCCTTACTCTTATCGGCCCCTACCAACGGGGACAACGGCTTGTCCTTCGATGAGGATTCCATATTAATGTGTAGAGGAGAATGCTTTTTCAACGATGTTGCTTCTTCTCTAGATTCCTTAAAAGAATCCGCTGATCTCTCTTTTCTTTTCCAAATTTTAACCGGTTTTACAATGGTTCTGCAATTACTTGTATCATGATTCTTAAAACCGCATCTCATGCACATCCACTATTGTTGCTCCACTTCTATGGATTGCAACCAGTAGAAATCGCCCTACACCAATTTAATGACTTTAGGAATTTCCTGTACAGCCGCAATTTTAATCCTTGCAAAAAGGTATGAATCACTATTTACGATTGACTCATCAATTTCCAATAGCATTCCCAGAGATCTGCCAATATTTTCCAGCAATGAGTCTCCCCAAAATTCAAGAGGCAGGTTGTACAGTTGTATCCAAATGGGATACTGGTAGAAACCCAACGGCAACGGATTGAAAAACGGTTGCCATGGTTGAATGTATAATGGCGAAATCCCGTAGAACCATGTCTGATCAGAGAGGATTGAATTTTTGGTTCCTTCATCCTGGAAGATAACTATAAAAAAATTCTTGGGCATGAATTTAACAATGGCTTTTTTGCACTAGTTCTTGGAGATCCAAATTTTGGTTTGCTCCCTAGAAACCCTCACGCCAATGAATCTTCCAATAATGGCTAATTTCTTCCACAATCCACATCTTCCTCCGCTTCTTTGGGCATTTGAATTTCTGTGTAATCCAAATCTTGGACAAAGTTCTCTTCCTTATTTCTACCAATTTCTTGTGCAAGTTGCAGACTCTCCCTCCCTTTCACCATCCGTACTCAATATTATATTAATGTATTAACAATATGAATATATATTTATTTATTTATTTAAATAATAATATGTACAAGTATATATATATATATATATAAGAAATTTATATATATGTGTGTATGTATTATTATATCACTATCACAATCATATATATATATATATATATATATCTTCATAACCATAATAATTTCATAGTAGTAAGAATGCTTCAATCTGAATGAAGTTATATTCTTAACACTACCTCTTAGTTAAAAGAGGATTGAATGCATCCAATGCACTTGTATAAATTTGAGGAAAATGAATTCCATTCATTTTCACTATTTGTGACACAACCGTTATCACTCTTCCTAGTGATAACATACTATCTAGATACTCAACACATTTCGAGATTTCAACCCAAATGTAGACAATCTAGATACATCCGTTATCATGTGTTCTAACAAAATTTATAGACACATGACAACAGGTCAACCTATTGTTAAGATCATCATCTTACAATAGCAACTTATCCGCATGAAAGATCGTCACCTTTCTTGCCGCAACACATCCACAATATTGCAATATTGATTTTATTAAGTATTCAATAACAAGTTTATATAATATTGAATTACACTTTAGTTATACCAAGTTTATTCCTAAAATAATCAAATTTCAACTTAGCAAGAGGTTTGGTGCAGATGTCATCCTTTTGTTCTTCAATACTGATGTACATCAGCGTGATAACATCTCTTTCTACCATATCCCTTATATAATGGTAAGGAATTTCTATATGCTTGGACCTGTTACTGAAAACTGGGTTCACTGATAATTTTATACAACTTTGATTGTCACAATTTGTAGTGGATTCCAGTGGTTTTCCAAATAGTCCATATAAAAGTTTCCTTAGCCATACTACTTCACGTGCTCCTGTGGAGGCTGCCATATACTCTGCTTCCATAGAATTCTGAGCAACTGTTGACTGTTTTCTACTGAACCAAGATATCATCGCTGATCCAAGGCTAAAGCAGCATCCAATTGTACTCTTGCGATCAATAGAACTACCTGCCCTATCTGAATCTGTATACCCTTGAAGTTTAGCTCAGAATTCTCATACTTCAAACCTAGTCCAATTGTTCCTCGAAGATACCGTAGAATATGCTTGGCTGCCATAAGATGAATCTTCTTGCGTTCACACATGAAGTGACTTAACAGATTTGTTGCAAAGCAGATATTTGGTTGAATGTTCACTAAATACATAAAGGATCCAACAATTTGTTGATAGTGAGTAGGATCTACTGGTTCTGAATCTATTGCTTCAATTTTAAGCTTATGAAGGTTGGTTTCCATTGGAGTAAATAAGGGTTTACAATCCAAATCTGGTCAATAAATTTGTAGTGTACTTTTCTTGGTTTAGGAAGATGTAACTTTCCTTCTATTGTACTTCTAAACCAAAACATAATGTAGAAAGCCTAGATCCTTCATTTCAAATTCGGCTATAAGATCCTGTTTGCATTTGGTTATAAGGTGACTTGCACCTATTATCAACAAAACATCAACATAAAGAACGAGTATCAATATGTCATCATTAGATATTTTGAAATATATATTTGGATCAGCTTCATTTTTGGAATATCCCAATTTGAGAATATAGTTGTCTATCCATTCATACCAAGCCCTGGGAGCTTGTTTCAACTAGTAGAGTGCTTTCTTTAGTTTACACACATATAGTTTATCGTCATGTGTCGTGAATCCTTCAGGTTGTTCTATGTAAACTTCTTCTTCAATGATGTCATTCAAGAAAGTTGTCTTTACATTCATTTGATGTCTTTTTCCAACCTTTGGATGCAGCAATGGCAATTATCGTTCTTACTAAAGTGTAACGTGCAACAGGAGCAAATGTTTCTTCATAATCAATTTTGGCCTTTTGAGAAAAATCCCTTGCAACAAGTCTTGCTTTGTGTCTTTCAATACTTTTTTCTTGTGCATACTTGATTTTAAACAGCCACTTTGAAGATACCACTAATTTGTCTTTAGGTCTAGGAACAATGTCCCAGACATCATTTTTTAGAATAGATTGATATTCCTCTACCATTGCATCTTTCCATGCTTGAGATTTTAAGGCCTCTTCAACATTAGTTGGTTCTGTTTTGGTGAGTTCCGTTACTAAGGCAACATAGCATTTTTTATTTCTAGTTTTCCTATTTTCTTTAGAAACTTCATCTGGTTCCACATAGTTCTCTTCAATCATTTTTCTTGCCCATACTGGTCTTTTCTTGTGATTTAAAACTTCATCATTATCAGTATTAAATCCAGGTGTGTCTCTGTATTTAGAGAGACTCTCCCTCAAATTTCTAGTTGAATTATCTTCTATAGTGTTCTCCCTCTGATTCCCAGTATTATAATCATCTTCTATGAAAAACTCCCTCTGAATTTCAATTTCCTCGTCTTCTTTGTTTAAAGATGTTTTGAAAGCGATCTCTTCATCAAATTGAACAACCCTGTTGATTTCAACAGGCTTTTGCAATGGAATATATACTCTATATCCCTTAGTTGTTTCACTGTAGCCAACAAATATGCCTTTCTTTCCGGAAGATTCTAGTTTAGACCTTCTCTCTTTGGGAATGTGAATGTAGACTGGACAGCCGAAGATTCTTAAATGACTAAGATCTAGTTTGATTCCTAAGAAAGCTTCTTTAGGAGTTATATTTTTTAATGTTGTATGAGGGCTTCTATTTTGAATGTAAATTGTTGTATTTGTTGCCTCAACCCAAAAAGACATAGGTAGATTTTGATCATGAATCATGGCTTTTGTTGCTTCTATAATAGTTCTATTTTTCCTTTCTACAACCCCATTTTGTTGAGGATTATAAGGCACTGTAGTCTCCCTCTTAATCCTGAAAGAAATACAAAATTCTTTGAAGATGTCAGATGTGTATTCACCTCCATTATCAGCTCTCAATGTTCTTGTTTTCTTTCCAATGTGATTTTCCACAAGAGCTTTAAACTCTTTGAATTTTTGTAAAACTTCATTAGATTCTTTAAATTTTAGACAATATATCCATGTTTTCTTGGAGTGATCATCATTGAATGTTACATAGTATAATAATCCCCCTAGAGAGGGTGTTGACATGGGTCCACACAAATCAATGTGTATAAGCTCTAGTGCAATTTTAGACTTGTGTTTACTTAAAGGAAAATATCCTTTCTCATTTTTTCCTAGGGCACACCCTTTACAAATACTAATATGATCAGATTTTAGGTTAGGTAGACCTGTAGCGATTTTCCCTATGGTGGGAAGAGCACGAAAGCCAAGATGCCCTAATCTTTTATGCCAAAGTTCATTTGAGCTATGGACTTCAAGATTTAGAGCTTGTTGTTTTGCTGAACACTTAGTTTGTATAGGCTTCCATCTCTTGATCCTATACTATTGGCGTTCTTTATGTTGGAGTTTTTAGGCCATAGTAATACTTTATCCTGCTTGAAGGTGACTAGATATCCTTGTTCAGCTAGACCCGAAATGGAAAGTAGGTTTCTTTTTATCCCTGGTACAAATAACACACTTTTAATTGAAGAGTTTCTCCAGCCCTTATTTGTAAGGAGCAAGTTCCAATTCCTTTTACTGAATAAGTAGAGTTGTCTCCAATTGTGGCTTCTTCTATGCAATACTTCTCGAATGTTTCAAACTGACTTCTAAATCCAGTTATATGTCTTGAAGTTTCGTTATCTATTATCCAAGTATTATTACTTGTGTTTAATTAACTTGATAAGGCTAGATAGAATAGAGGATTTTCAAATTCAAGGGATTCAAATACATTTGCTTGATTTTTCTTTCTTTCAGGACAAAATTTTTGAATGTGACCAAATTTATCACATCGATAGCATTGAACTTTGGATAGATCCCTTTCCTTTCGATATTGAGATTTGATTTCTCCTTTTAGTTTGAACTTCCTCTTCTTTCCTTTACATTTGTTGTTGGTATGTAAAGTTTGAAACTTCTCTTCCTGATTTGTGCAGATTCCTCTTGAGATTAATCGGGATTCCTCTTGAATGCACTCATTCTTAAGTTAATCAAATTTTGGAAGAGAGGGATGACTTACACATTGAATGAAGGGTTCCCATGATATAGGTAAGCCTCATAGAGCAATTAGTGTAAGTTCTTCGTCATCTGCATTGTTTCCAATGGTGGCAAGTTGATCTTTTATTTGAAAGATTCTTAAGAAGTAAATTGTCATTGACCCTCCTCCATTTATTTTTATATTAAGAAGCTGAAGTTTTAAAGTCAGTTTTCTACTAGCATTGTTTATTTCAAATGTATCTTTTATAGTTTTAAATATTTCATAGGCTGTTTTCAAACTTGCTATGGAAGGAAGTATGTGATCCCTTACAGCATCAATTATAATTTTCTTAGCTTTACTGTTACGTCTTTTCCAAGTATTTTTTTCTGATTCTTCTTCAGGGATTTTAAAATCTTTTTCTATGAAGGAATTTAGTTCGAGTTCTTCGAGTAATGCTATGATTCGAATTTTCCAGGAAGGAAAGTTTACTGCCCCTTCCAATTTGTCTTCTACTTTTATTCCGTTCACCATTTTGATTGAGGATAAAATAGCCTTGTATAATAAGAGGAATATTGTAAGTTTGTCTTTAGAAATTTTCTCTAGTTAGGCTCTGATACCATGTAAAGATTGTAGAGCTTTTCTAGAGGAAAACTAAATTCTATAATATCAGTAACTGATGTACAGCTACAGATCCTTATACATATATTGAAGTATCTTTGGAGATCCCTGATCTTATTATCGCTGAGTAGAGACTGTTAGTATTATTATCAATTTGAATTTCGATGACTGCTGCTCATACCATGAATGTTGTTGTGATTGATTCAGTAATTGAGCAGTCACCGATTGCAAGTATATATATCATAGAGAGAGGTCACAATACCATGAGAAGGTGTGACTTCCTCGTCACAACCTCTCATGAGATCGTGACTCCTCATGACCGACAGTAACTTAATTAAAACACCAATAATCCTATCGGTACAGACTTGAACATAAGCAATGTTTAATCTTGATTGTACTCAATATTATATTAATGTATTAACAATATGAATATATATATAACGAATGTATATATGTATATATATGTATGTATTATTATATCACTATCACAATCATATATATATATATATATGTCATAACCATAGTAAATTCATAGTACTAAGAATGCTTTAGCCAAATGAAGCTATATTGAGCGAGTTGGGCCTGATCAAATGCTAAGATGGGCAAATTGGGATGCGAGAAGATCAGCTTGACTTCAAGATTGGAAGTCGCCAAGCTGGGTGGGAGTGTACGAACTGTGACTTGTCCCAGAAGTGCTTGGAGGACTGGCAACGGGCTTCTTTCTTGGAACAATAAAAATCCAATTTGGAGGAGACTTCGCAATGTCTTTGGATCGATAGTGTTGACTCAAGGTTGGATCATGAATGAAATAATAAATATATAGCAGAACGGAGACTGATTAAATAATAAAGAATGAGATATTTAAGCAGTTGCAAACTATATTATAAATAACGTGGAGATCGATGGAAAGAAAATGACATCAACATCGACGTGGCACATAAATATGCATCAACGATCCCAATAACAAAATGGAATTGGGAAATCAAGGACAAGGGTATTTTGCAGACCTGATTCTCTCGTCAACTCTTGTTTAGTATGTTCATGGTGATCAATGTTGACCGACAAAGGTAATTAGTATTTCAAGGTACGTGTAGTATCAAATTAACATTACTTAATTTGTTTATACTCTCCCCAACGTCTATGAAATGGCAGGTCTCTCCTCTACTCGGTGATTTTGGCATGGTGTATTTTTTCTCGGAAAAATCTATAAGGTTCCTCTATATATTTTTTAAGTGGTGTATTGTTTAAGGTTCCTCTATATATTTTTGGGAGATATATATATATATATATAAAGACCTTATAGAATATGGAGTCACATCCTTAGGTAAACTAAGAAATAAGAAAATTAAAAGGTGTGATTATTATATTTGAATGTTCTTATATTATATTGGAAACAATATAAATTCATAGTTGTTATATCTTTATATGTGTGTGTGTGTGTGTGTGTGTGTGTGTGAACATGCAAGTATTCTAAGATCTTCATTTATCTACTCATTGTAGTCTCTCTCTATTGTATTTCTCTAAGTCACAAGGTTCGAGTTTGAGTTCGAGTTCAGATGAAGTTCGGCAAGCTCCAAAATATTTGAAAAAAATCGACATTAAATTCGCCTTATAAAATTTTCCAAAAAATATAAATATATGATCCTTACTATAGGAAGGTTTGCCATGATTCAATGACTAGACATGGGATTTTGTCCTTCTGTTCATGGTAAATATTTATGCACAGTAGTCGGTTAGTTTCCATACTTCGAATTTTGATCTTTCTAAACCATTCAATTACAACCTGCATTATGCAAATGAAAATTGAAGTCATTCAATATTTGGAAAATATATATATATATATATGATTTTTTTTAAATCTAAATACAAAATAAAACTAAATACTATATTTTATTTTATTTAAATAAAAATAAAATATAAAATATATTAAAAGTATATTATAATCTTTAAAAATAAAAAAAATAAAAACTAGTATCAATATTAAACTATGGAACTGTAAATATAAAATCATAAAAAAATTATAACAAAACTATATCTTTTAAAACATAAAAATAAAATATAAATTATTTTTTATTTTAATTTTGCAATACAAACTAAAATTAATTTAAAAATACTTTAATTTACTTATTTACAAATTAATCAATAAATTATATTTATAATAAATAAAATAAACTATTTACAATATAAATCTGTTGTATTTAGATTAACCATATATTAAAATAATACTCTATTCGATATTAAAATAAATAAAATGTTCATATACACTTTTAAATTCTAAAATAATAAGTAAAATTAAAGAAGTTTAATATTGCCAATAGTGGCATGTTGTGATGGTTAAATTATTGCATTGTTATCCTTGCCATCAAGGTTCAAATCTAGTGAGGATGAGGTCCCTTGTTTGTGGTCTCACTGGTTCATAGCTCCAAGTCAAAAGCGTTTACCCCAAAAACAAAAGAAGTTTAATATTAATAAATTAATAAATTAAAACTCTTTTAAAATTATAAACATCAGTAACTCTAAATTACATAATTAAGAAAAATAAAATGGAATAATCTAAAATAAAATGTAAAGTTTTACATAAATGAAAAAACTTTAGAAATTTAAAACACCCGAACTCTGTAAAGTCGTTGGCCTTCAGCAAGCTTTGTCGAAAAACGAATGAGCAACCAACATAGCGTAAGAGTTTCTTGTAATTACAAGCCACGGATTTCCAACTGCCAGAAGCAACAAACGCAGATTGTGATTAACAACCACAAAACGCCAACAACCACTGAACAATGGACTTGCAAAACACTGCAATAATTTTGCCCTAGGCATTTGAGCCACTATTTTTGCCATACGAATTTGACGTAAACTTTTTCGAATTTTTTTTTTTTAATACATTGGTCGAATTTCGAACTTCATGCCGAAAATTCGGCGAACCTTGTGACACAGGTATTTCTATGTGCTTTTTATGTACCATAGGAAATATGTGCCTTAATCTTTTTCCTCCAAGAATGTTATTGCAAGAAGGAGATTGAAATTCAGAGGGTGCCTGGCATTTCATTTGAGGCAGCCTTAAAAGAGAGTGAGCATATAGAGGATATGATTCAATCAACCTTTGCTGATCTTGATCATATTAATTCAGTGGGAGTAAATCACGCTGTGATAGATTCACTAATGATATAAATTTGGAATACACGGATTGCAAGATGTTCGTAATATAGGTTTAATCAAAAGATCAAACAAATACCTTTCCATGAACAAAGGAGATTTGAGTTGTTGTGAGATGTTAATGAAGCTTTTAAGAATTCATTTGAAACATCTACAAGTCTCTCTTTAATGAATGGAACTTGACGTATGAGTTGTAGATTCATTCATGTGGCACAATCAAACTCAATCAAGATATTGGCATATTGTGGACAAGTTTGAGAAAATGGAAGGACACGTTCGCTTCTACTGTTAAGCTAAATAAATGTTTGGACCTTCAATTGATGAAAAGAGCAAATTAGAAATTAGAAAGGAGTTGTCATATTTGATACAAAATTGTTCAACAAAATAAGAACGAGTGGAAATTTTACATTGTGGAGGGAATAATAGTCAATGTTCCATTCCCGCTTGAACCTTATTTAGAGGGGAGATGTTCCATTCTCAAATAATCTAAGAAGACAATTTTTGAATCTTCATGTGCAGATAACTATTCTTATCTTTTACATTTATCTACTCTTTGTAGTCTCTCTCTTATTTGTAATTCTATGCATACTATAACGGTTATTTGCCTTGATCTTTTCCTTTACGTTTGAGGATATTCTTACAAGAAAAGAAGGTTGGTACTTTACATATGCTACCTAATATTTTGCAGACTCAATCTAATGATAGTAGCTCCAAAGACCCGAATGATCAAGATGGATAGAATGAGGCTCTTGAAGCAAACATCTTTGATGATTGAGATTATGAGATCCTCCTACATTAGGAGGGAGTACAACACTTCTTCTAAAGCAACATAGGAGCTTAGAAGATTGATACTCAGAGGGAGTCTAGAAATACATTTGTGTGACTACATGATGTTGATGGGCCTACTCCTATGTATATCATAAGGAAGTGATGACTTATCACCAGAAAATTAAAAATTGATATCAGATTCAGAGTGAGTCTGACAAGAATCCTTGGGGGAAGAGAGCCTCTAAGAGAGTAACTACTGGACCTGACTTCCCAAGATCATTGTTCAAAGGGAGAACTTTCCAAGTGCAATCCTTTATGAATGATATGTTCTCTATGAGGATAAGTTCTAAGTGAAATTTATTGTAATGAGTTCTTCTCTATAAGAGAGAATTGAGGTGAAAGCCCTCATACCACCCTCTAACTTGGTTCATGGTGGTTACTGTTTCACACATGATATGTAATGAAGGTGACAATCTTTCATTGACATATATAAACAGAAGGTAATCATTGTAAGATGACAATCTTATAAATGGTAGACCTGTTATCATGATAGGCTTCATTAAGTTGTTGTCCCAGAGTGCTGAAAGTCATGATTACAAATGTATCATAAACATATTTCATTAAGTTGTCACAAAAAAATTAAATTTTTGCAATTGTGTTATGAAAGGTGACAATCTTTCATATGTGTGAGGTCACTATTGTAAGGTGACGACCTTATCAATAGTTGATCCATCTCCTAGCACCAAAATGTGTTGGAGCAAGTGTTATCATGGTTCTTCAGGCCAAATTTTGCCAGACACCTTGATAATCAACTCATCATGGTTCTTCGGGCAGGATTTTGCCAGACACCATGAAAATCAATTGTTATGGTTCTTCAGGTCAGATCTTGCCAGACACCATAACTTAAATCTGCCATAGAGACATGTCTCCTCCTCTCTTATTTATAAGCCTCCATTTGCATTTGGAACACAATCAATAAAAATGGCAAATTGTTAGTACATTTGCAGCAATCCTAGAAATTAACAACTTTGATTTCCTTTTTAGGGTTTTGAAGTTGAGTCAAAGCTATTACATCTACATACTTGATTACATTCCAAATTCAAGAGCATATTTATAGATTTACATTGCTTTTATTTTAGATCTATCACTGCTACTTGCTAGCATTCCATTTCAATTATTCAATTCAAGGTTAATTCCTAAACTGGGGTTTGACTGTGGCAACCCCCCCGCCCCACCCCCAACAACAAACAAATAAATCCTTTATTTTGCAAGCTTCGGATCTCAGATTGAAGAACAAGTTGTAGATCTAATACCTTTTTCGTCATTTTTCAGAACCGCAAAATCATAATCAGTGTCGCAAATATTTTAGATGCTCCATTTTGCCCCTAAAGAGACAATTTGCCCCTAAGGATTCCATCAAGGTCGCATTGCACTGCTGATTTGCCTAGGTCGCCCTTGATTTATTGCTGAACAATTTATGGGTTTTGCCTGCAACGCAATTTTCAGACCTTAGAGCAAGAATCAGCCCTTTCAAAGGTCGTTTGACAACCCATTTTCAAGTTTGCATCTCACAAGGTATTTTATCTTCCTCCCTCTCATTTCTATACACTTCATCATTGTGTCATATCTTTTGTATCTCAACTCTATATTGCATATCTTCTTCCTTAAACCCTCTTAAGGTGGAGGTGAGATGGAATTAAACTCAAGTTATTCATCCCTTTTGCATTAGGCTTTTGCATTGATACTTCCTTTTGTATTAATCAAACCTAATCCAAGAGGTGGATCTTGGTCTTCCCCCTTCTAAATATGTTAGGGTGTTTGCATCCATTTTACCCCTACACAAAGATTATAAAGTTTCTCATACACTACACGAAGGGAACTATATTGCTAACAAGATGGCAATTGTAGGACTAAAGCTGAATGAAAAAACTAAGGTGGATGAATTTACTAACTTGTCGTTGCAATCCCATGTACCATTGGGATGATTTAGTAATGACGGTGCCGAATTATTGAAGATCATTTTTTGGTGCAAGTTTGAAGTGGGCACTGAGTTGATTGGCCAGCAAAGATTGACGATGATATGATGAATCAATGCATTCATTGTTTTGGGTGATGTGCCTGCGGAACTCTCTAGATCTAGGTGGCTTTTTGAGTAAAGCTTAGTTTGCATTTAACATCATATCGAATGAAGGTGCTTTAGTTGCAGAGCTAGAGATGGAGACAAATTTCTTTCTAAAGACACCCAAGAAGAAAAAAATACTAGGTATCAGAAGGGAGATTACACCACGTAGGCAAAGCGAGGTATTTAAGATAGAGGATGAGTTTATCCACATTTTAATTAAACTTAGGCAAGGAATTTACTAGTGGAGACTTTAGTCCATGCACAAATGTGGACATTTGTATCTATTTTGTGCGTGTGCATTTCTACTTGCCCAACATAAGGAGGAGGCTCTGCGAATGGTGGAGTTATGTGTTGAGCCTGTTGGTTCCCAAAACCGCAGATTGGAAATCCAAGAGCCTGCCACTTCTCCGATAGGATCTCTCAATCAAATTTTGGCCAACGAACGGAAATCGCTTAGATTTCCCTGCACTTCGGGCTCTACAACACCCAGGTGGGTAGACCTTCACCTTGAATACTGACTACTCAATTCAAGGTTTTTTTATAGCGAATTTAAACTTGGAGTTCTTCGACTGGCAAGCTCCTCGAACTCAATGAAACTGAAACTGGATGTTGAATATTTGATAATTGAATGTTTTGTATAAATTTTGTAAATAATGGAATTGATGCTTGCAAAAGGAATATATATAGATTTTCTGACTTCAATAATAAAAGACCAGTGCCTTTGCTCATCCGAGCGATAGAGTCAACTTCGGTGAACTTTAACATACAACTTCATAATGTTTAATGCACTTATACTGCCAACAATTTTAATAATCCAGATGCGACAAACCAATTATAATGCAATCTTAAATTAGTCCAGATTGAATTTTAACTCTACAAGGAGACAAACTGGACACAGATGCAGAAACAATTAAATATTTGACAACACCTATGATGATCAAATCTAAAATGCTAATTGACAATGTCCACTTATCTGATATCAAAATCATATACAGAATTCTAAAATATAATTATGAAGGACGATCCCCCTGTAGTTTAAATCTCCATGCTTTTTTTTTTTAAATAAACAAAACACATTTTATTTTATTTTAAAAATAAAATAATGGACTTTAGATTACAAAATCATGATAAAGCCCTTATCCCTCCATACAAATAAAAAATATATAAAAATGCTTCCTCTAAAAGTGGATGTGTGGATTTTCAGATATTACCCTAATGAATATGTCCTCCTCTTCAAATCAAAATATCTCTATTTATATTACATCTAATGGATGGCGTGACTTTTCAAAATAAAATGTCATATCTCTCATAAAATAATTAACACCTTTTCATTTGCATTTTCTCATCACCATAATCGCAACCTTTAAATAAAATAATAGGGCCTTTGATTATTAATGGTTCTGCTTATAATTTCATCATGGTATTATCACCATATCTTTTCTCGAAATTAAGAATTCATTGACGGTTGTGTATGAGTTTGGTGTTATTATAATCGCATGAATTTTATTTGTTCCGCCTCACCAACTTGAAAAAACTTATTTGCTTGGAACCGCGTAAGCATTTCTGAATGCTTGATTATGATAAAATATTTTAATCGCCTCCCAAGCTGACAACAATTTCTTTTTTAATACTCGACACTTTCCATAGTTGTTCTTTAGCAATATTGAAGGATTATTTCTGGAAGGTTAATGACCAGATCGCATGGCATGCTCTTGGCAGCACACAGTTTTCTCTCCAACATCCTTTAATAATTTTAATTATCGGGCTCTCTATTGTCTGCAATTGCATAGTCCTCTGCGATACTCCCCTGCTCATGAATTCTCTGATGATGGTGACGTCCTTTGTAGACTGCTCGTCTTCAGATGCTGAAGTTTTCCCATCAATTCGGCAATATGAAAGCCCTAGAAAGCTCAAGAAGTCCTCCAATATATCAAGCATCTTGGTTATTTGCGAGAACAGTAGTACACAATCTCCGCCTTGCTTCAACTGAGAAAGCAACTTTTCTAATAGTTAAAACTTTCCAGATGCTTTGACCAACAGTTTGAAAGCTTTTTCTCCAGACAAATGACATGGCATTTAAGTATGTTTTTTACAGAAGCAATATGAACACTTGATTCCTTGCTTGCAGAATTTCTAAAAGAGAAAAACCCATCTTGTTATTTACTCCTGCAATCACCAACCTTCAGGTATCCTTTTCAGATGATGATTCATTCAGAAATTTTAGAAGTAAGAGACATCTGTATGATGTTTTTGCAATGTTCTTGCATTTACAATTATAGCATCAACCGATTGCATCTGTTTTTTATCACTTGGTCCAAGTTCTCAATGTGATGAAGATGTATGTCAGTGGCTCATAATCACTCTGAAATATTCTTTTGCATCTTGGACAGTGATTTAGAACACTACCATGATGTGTTTGATATCATATACTTTTATAAAATGTTGAAGTACATACATATATGAACTATTTTCTTTTCTACATTCTCCTGATCATGACTCTCAGTGCTTTGTAGCATATTGTTGGAATATAAGTAGTGCGTAAAATCTGAAAACTAGCCCCTTGATATGGTGTTTGGGACTTTAAATTTGCCAAAATTTATAGTTCCATCAGAGCCTAAATGGCATCTTGGAGTTCTCTGGTGGTTGGACATGGCGGAGATTGGTGCAGGATGGTGGCATCGTGAGGGGCAACGGAAGGCTTTCAGCCTCTCTTCATTTTTGGCACCTCAACACCCATTGTGCAGTGGGTGGGCCAAGCCAGGAAGGTATGGATGGAGTTGCTGGCATTCATTGACCGATGGGAGGCAGATCAGCGGCGGTTGGCAGAGTAATGCATGCATACGCCAAGCAAGGTTGACGAGAGGGATGCAGGAGAGATGACTTGAGTGGTGCCACGGCCTGTGTTGGGAAGGAAGAGGACCAAAGTGGAGACGATTGGCAGGATTATGGTCAACGAAACCAGAGAGGAGATGCTGGCAAAATGGAGATTGAGGGAGTAACCGTGTGGTGGGGTTGTGATTGGTCAGCATGCCCCTTTTGTTTAGTAGGGCTATAATGTTTATTTTTGTTCCTGTGTAGTGTTGGGATGGTGATGTGTCGATAGGTAGGTGCCTAGGTCGTTGTTGTCTGCATGGGGTTTGTAAAGGAATATCTAGGCTAAAGGCCTTTTTTTGCAAATATAAACGTTTACTTTATGAATAAATAAAATTACTAATCTAAATAAAAATAACAATCAGAGGATCACTTATTAAATAACTGGAATAGCAGTGTTTTGAAGGATGAAGTTGTCTATTAGGAATCACTCTTGTGTGGGTGATATAATTTCATGCAGTATGCACATAAAATCAATGTAGCTCCTGGAGTCATGGTGGAAATTCTTATTTGGATATTGGTCTTATGGATACAATTCATTTCATTTCTTGATGGCTAACCCAAATAATGCGTCTTACCATTTGATGAAAGTATATACAGTTAAAGGAACGAGGGGTATGTATAAATGTTTAATTTGTTAAAAGTTCCTTTTACAGCTTTTAATCTTTGACAGGTCTTAAATAATATGGCTATGTGATCAGATGAAGTTTATTAATAACTAACTATTATCTAATGAAAAATGTGGGAGATGCTCAGTTTGCTGCTTTTATTGTGCCACAAGGAGAAGTAACATTTATTTTTATCAAGGAAACGGTTTTATAAAGAAATCAATCAAGCAGATCATCTTTCTTCTAAATTTACATATGTATTTAATTGTAGCTGTGACTGAAGGTTGGAAATATTTTTAAGCCATGTAACACTCCTTGTAAAGGAATAAATTGATTATGTGATTCACCCTAAGGTAACAAGAAGGAATGCCTTCTTCAAATCCCACAACTAAGGTTGAGATATATGTATTTCTAAAGTCTAATATACAAGACGTTAAGTCACACACAACACCAGGCATTTTCTTCATTGTTCTTTTCCCCGTGGTACATACACTTTGAACGGGGAAAAATAGTAAAAAGATAAATATTAATAAAAATATGGCAAAAGCCTATTACCAAGCGAAAAAACACCTGATATATAAATAAAATTCATAGAAAAATTATATGAAAATAGGACATAAATAAATATTAAAAATATAATAGCGCAATAAGGTAAATAATATTTACAATATCTATTAATTTAAATATAATAAATTCTACAATATAAATATGTAATTTCATTTAGATATTTAAAATATATAGAGTTTTAATATAATATATATTTTGCAATATAAATATGCAATTTCATTTAGATATTATTTGTATTTATAAAACAATGCTTCATATATAAATAAAAATTATATGAAAACATAATACAAATAAATATTAAAAGTATTACAACGCAATAAAGTAAATGATATTTAGAATATCTGAAATTCAATTTATTGGAGAGCACAAGTGGAAGATGAAATGATAGACTATGCGCTGCAAATTGAATCTCGCAAACACCTACGACAACTGAGAACCATACAAACTTAATGCAACACCAGAACGTTTTTTTTTAACTAATTATTTATGAGAACATCATGTGGCTTCATCCAATCAAATGTGTGAAAAATTTTAACCAAGTGTTTAATAAATTATCTAGTCTGAAGTGGCAGATTATGGAACAGCTCAATGATATAAATCCACAGCCAGGAAAAAGATATCATTCCTCAATCCCTTGCTCTGCAATCTTTATATTTTTCCTTGCCTATATTATATATACACCTTCAAAATATGAAGCAATTGTTATTTAAGGAAGAAGTTATTAAAACTGGTAGAAATCTTCAGTAATTGTGGCCAGCAGAAGTTATGATATAATACAGATTGATTTATTCATGCAAAAAATTATGACTTTACACCTCAAAAGTCTAAGTTGCAGGGTTTAGACCCTACCAGCCAAGTCCAGGTCTAGGTTCATCACGGGTCCAGATTCAGGTTGGGTCTGTGGCGGATCCGCATCGTGAATTGTGGATCTGTGCGTATAGACCCACAATCCAGTAGACCCAAGGTTTTGGAAGGGACCCGTGTAAACCCTTCACAGACCCTCAAGGACCTGCAAGAACCCATGGCCAATGGGACCAAAAAGGATCTTCAAAACATAAAAAATAATTTTTTTTTTTTTTTTTTTCTTCTAACCCTAAAAAGAGTATTAGAATACATCAAACACATTTTATTTCTCATTTGGCTCTCCCATTTTGGTGTGTCCATTTTGCAAGCTTAAAGAGAAGGTGTTAGAGATTGATTGTTCCAATGATGAGGATCTTGATACAGTTGTAGTCAGGGATGAACCATTGATCTCTCATTCTTTAATGACCCATTTGACCCTTGAAGAGCCTTGATAGTTGATACAATGATAAACTATTAAACACTTGTCACTATTATCATCATGTTTCATACTTTATTAGTTGATGAACTAGTCTATGTTATGAAATTTCATTTTGCAATTCAGTAATTCAATGTATTATTCTCTTAGAATTGTGAACATATATTAATGAGCGAGTTGGCAATACTCAAGATCTTATATCTTAACACACTTAACAAGAAGCAAACAGAGATGTAGATGATTCTACCAACCAAGCATCATTTCTCAACTTTCTTGACAAATGGACTATCAGGGGCACTGACCTTCCCAAGCATGGAGAGAGCCCAAGATTACATTGGATAGTTAAAAGATTTAATAAAATCTATAAATGTTTAATTCACCCTCAGGCCTCGATCTGCATAGCATGCTACTCATGTATGTGGATACAAATTAATCAACATAAAAAGAAGAAATAACAAACAAATTTTCAAGGAAGAAATTTATTAAAAATGTGGCATACATTCCTAAGTGACAATTTCAAAATATACAATAACTAAATGGAATTCAATAGTATCCGTGACACTTACAAGAAACAAAAGATAAGATGGCTAAAAATAGAAGGCAATGGCAACATTAAGACATGGATATCACTTGGAAAAGACGCAAAATTTACAAGGCAATTAGTTTTCAAAAATATTGTGATAAAGTCACAAGGCTAGATTTTTACACCCCATGGTACCGAAGATCACCCCAATCCCGGACTATGCCTTCCACCAAAGATCCAAGCTCAACACCTGCACACACTTGTTAATGTAATCACAATATCTTCTTTACACCTTGGAATAATTCAACATAATAATGAACATGGTATATGGGGCAAATAAGTAGCTTTATTGATTTCAACAAATGGCCTCTAGCCCAATCTACATCAATTTCAACTATTGATAAGTAGGAGATATTTTCCACAGCAAGTCAAATTGTGATATTGCTATCAGGATTTGCGCGCTCAAGTTGGAGTAGTACTGGGATGGGTGACCTCCCAGGAAATCCTGGTGCTTCAACTCTGTGAGCATCACCTAGATCCAATGAGTGCTTAGTGTTCCATTTATTCTCATGAGAGACGGATTCATGTGTGAATCACTACTCATGATATATGGGTCAATGAGTTTGACTCATAAACTATACAGTTAAATCCTTATAGCAATATCACAATTTCAACTATGTTGTTGATCACTACCCGAGTACTACCCAAGCACTCTATGCAAGTTCTTACCCCTAGATATGTATCCACTCTTGGGACACTGGCACACCCCTAATGCACCTCACCTCCCTAGATGTAGCTACGCACATAGATTCCACACCCCCAACACCATGTGTCATTGGAACTCGTCGATGCAACCCTGGCTCACTGTGAGCCGAGCTGACTTACACAGATGAGACCCGAGCCCCCTCTATGAACGGGGACTCCGAGTCGCATTGCTCTTCACACCTTCACTATCACTACACTGCTTCACTTCACACTCCACTACACTACTCTGAACACCCTACTAGCTAAATGTTGTATTGTACCTCCCTAGATTTCCCCGCCAGGACACTTCGCCTTGTGAACAAAAGCAATCACTATAGAACGTTCATCTTTGAACGGTTGGGTTACTCTCATTCACCCATATTAATCTCTAGCATGAGTCTACGTCCATAATGTAATTCAAGAAACGCTAGACATGCTACCTAAATGCTTAGTTCTTGCATCTTGGTCCCGGATACCGAATCCGCATGCAGCCTCTCCAGATCAGCAACCTCTTACATCCTCCCACACTCTAAAACAGGCTACATCCTCGATGCCGACAACATTGACCATATAATGCTAGGGTGGTCCACAGGGCTATGCTGGATGTTTAAAGAGGTAGAGTGGAGTCCCTATTCAAGAACTCCAAAACCTTGTCTTCATACTTCCACATGTTCTCAACTCGCTCCCATGACACTTCCATCCTAGTCTAGCCCTACTAATGAACTAAGAATTCCCTCCACTTTTTGTTACCATATCCTCATTCTCTAACAACAATCACCTCTTCCACCTCCAAACCTAGTCTATCCTTAACAAATGCAGGTTCGCAAGTTGGGACATTATTGTCATTATCCTCATCTTGATGATACGGATGGAGTTGGCTGACATAGAACACATTGTGAACTCTCAAGTGAGTTGGTAACTTCAACTTGTATGCAACCTTCCCAATCTTTTCAACTACTAGTAATGGACCATCGAAGCGACGACCCAACGCTACACTCATCCCCTTCCATCTTCAAAAAGACACTATCACCAACTTTGAAATCTACACTGCTCCTCCCTGAGTCCCCATAGTGCTTCATTCTTTCTGAAACCTTAACCAAGTTATGAATAGCAAGATCAACCTAGTCATGCCACTTCCTTGCATCCAGACATTCTCCCATGTATCCACTCAAAACAATATGAGGAATCAGCGATTGCTGGCTAGTTGACAACTCACACGGTGAGAATTGACTTGATGCACTCTTTTGCATGTTGTAGCTAAACTAAGTTGAGTCCAGTAGCCTTGGCCAATTGGAATGGTTCAACCAAACAAAGTACCTCAAATAATCTTCCAAAATCCCATTGATCCTTTCAATCTGTCCATCTATCTCCAGGTGATGGCTCGTCCACATGAGCAACTATGTCCCAATTAGTTTGAACAACTCTTTCCAAAAATTGCTAGTAAAGGAAGCATCCCGATCACTTATGATACTCAATGGAACACCCCAATACTTCACCACATTCTTGAAAAAGTATTCGACAACATCCTCTACCCTGCATAGTGCCTTACACGGAACCAATATGGCATACTTGGAGAATCTCTCAACCACAACCATGATGCTACTATACCCGTCCACTTCTGGCACCTGAGTGATAAAGTCCATACTAACACTTGCCCATGGTTTACTGGCACAAGTAGAGATTGCAACAAACCTTCTGGAGGCTTTGTTATCGCCTTGTCTTGCTGAAAAATGAGACAACTCCTAACATATGCATCCACATCCCTTCTCATATTTTGTCATTAGATGCCCTATTCCAACAATGTGAGTTCTCTTTTGCCCTGGGTGACCTGCCCACAGACTATCATGACATTCATGGAAAACTTTCTTCCTCACATTCTTCCACTTTGGAAGGAAGACTTGATCTTAGGTGAAGACCAACAACCCATCCCTGCATGGTGCCTTACACGGAACAAATAAGGCATACTTGGAGAATCTATCAACCACAACCATGATGCTACTATACCTGTCCACTTCTGGCTACCGAATGATAAAGTACATAGTTACACTTGCCCATGGTCTTAGTAGCATGGGTAGAGGCTGCAACAAGACTATCATGACATTCATGGAGAACTTCCTTCTGCACATCATTCCACTTTGGAAGGTAGACTCGATCCTGGGTGAAGACCACCAATGCATCCTTGATACTAAACTCGCGAGTTCTACCCTCTGATGCTTGCTTAAATAGAACTACTACCTAAGGATCCACCTTATCCCTCTTTGATAGTCTCCAAGACTTCATTGGATAATGTCACTCGAGTCAACCCCAACTGAGCCTCGCAATCCTTTTCCACTGCAGCTAACTGACCCTTACGACTTAGAGCATCCGCCACCACATTCTTCTTTCCTACATTGTAAACGATCTCAAAGTCAAATTTTGCCAGGAACTCCTGCCACCTGGGTTTCTTCGGTGTTAACTTAGCTTGAGTCTTGAAATAAGTAGAGGAGACACTGTCTGTCTTCACAATTAACTGTGTCCCCAAGAGATCATGTCTCCAAGTCTTCAGACAGTGTATGATTCATGTCACTCCCTTCTCATGGGAAGGGTAGTTATTTTCCATGTCCTACAGCTTCCTCAACTTATATGCAACTGGATGCCCATCCTGCATTAGCACCCCTTCGACTACATAATCTAAAGCATCATTTTGGACTTCGAATGGCCTTGTGAAATCAAGCGATGCCAGCACAGGCGACAACGTGAGTCTCTCCTTGAGTCCCTCAAATGTTGCCTGACACTTGTCTAACCACTTTCACTTTTTGTCCTTCAACAGACCTACCAAGGGGGTAGCAAGCTTGGAATACCCCTGAACAAACTTCCAGTAGTAGTTTGCCAAACCCAGAAATTGCCTCACTTCATGCACATTCTTCAGAGGTTCTCAATCCCTAATTACCTGCAATTTTTTCCGGATCTAAACGAATCAGAACTTTACCCACAATATGACCCAATAGTTGCAGCTATTCTTGAGAAAAGGAACACTTTTTCACATATAATTTGTGCCCCCTAAGCAACTCAAATACTTCTGCTAGATGTTGCTTGTGTTCCTCCATGTTTTTGCTAGAGACCCAAATGTCATCCAAATACAGCACCACAGACATATCCAATAAAGGACGAAACATATCATTCATGAGTGTGCAAAATGTTGCTTGTGCATTGCATAGCCCAAAGGGCATCACCATGAGCTCGTAAGGCCCATATCTAATCACACGTGCAACTTTCTCTTCATCCCCAAGTGCAATCTTCACTTAATAGTAGCTCTGCTTAAGATCAAGTCTGTTGAAAACCCTTGCTTCTGACAAGCGATCAAAACAATTTGCAATGAGAGGTAGGAGATGCTTATTCTTGATTGTTAACTTATTCAAAGCCCTAAAGTCATTGCATAATCTCAATGTTCCATCATTCTTCTTTTGAAACAACATTGGCACTCTGTAAGGAGAACAAGACAGTTTGATGTATCCTGCCTCAAGTAACTCCTCTAGTTGCTTCTTAAGTTCAACCATCACTAGACCAGACAACCAATATGGTGCCCCGGCTAGAGGCATTGCCCCCGAAACTAACTCAATTCTCTGATCTATGACCCTTCTTGGAGGGAGTTGAGTGGGTAACTTGAGGGGCATTAGATCCTAAAATTCTAAAATGATCTCCCCTACTTCGATTGGGATAGGTGTCTCCTTGACTCCTTCTAAATCATCCCAACCCCTAAGTAATGCTCCCAAGAACATAGGTTCTTTATCTTTCTTCCTAGTTGCCTTTTGCATACCCAATGCTGAGATCATTGGAGCCTTCCCTAATTGTCGCCTCTCTGATGTCTTTACCATGCATGAATTTGTGGATCTAAGAACAATAACTCCTCCAGGTGAGGCATTACTAGGCTTTGCCTACCCTCCAAAACTCTTGGCCCAATATCAACTCAAAATCATCTATTTTTATGACCATTAGATCCATGTGGCCTTGCTACATGCCAACCTTCAGCAACATGGGCTTCACAACACTAGTTACATTCTTAGCGGGAGAGTTGACCACTTTGAAGGAACTTGTGCCTAGCTACACCTTAAGTCCCAATTCTACATCTCTCCTAGCTGCAATTTAGTTGTGAGTGGCCCCTAAATCAACCATTCCCATGGTGATCTTGTTGTTCATTTCAACCTCCACATAACACAACCGATTCGAACTTTTGGGCTTGGTTGTCGAAGCCTTTGGTTGATGATGTGAGTTCTTTACCATACCCAATCCTTGAATCACGTTCATGACTAAGGCTGACCCATCTTTCTCTAAACTCTCTGTCTATGCAAAAGTTAGTCTCTATCACTATGGACACTCCTTAGACCAATGATTTTGATTTCCACAAATAAAGCACCCACATTTCTTTGCATTCTTAGATTCATCCTTTGAGTTACTCTTATTTGAATCCTTCTTGTTTGTTGATTTCAACGTCCCAATCGATTTCATGCTACTTGAAGCTCCTCCAAATGACTTATTACTAGACTTGTCATCACCCTTCTTCTAGAATTGTTCCTTGTGATTCTTTTGAGGAGAAGACCCACCACCATTGTACTCTTCGAGTCTAAACTTGTGATCTACTAATGCATTTGCGATAGTAATGGCATCCTCAAGAGTTTGTGGCTTATTCTTCCTTACTCCTGTCACTGCCCAAGGTTTTAGACTTGATATGAAGAAACACATTTTCTCAAAGGGTTCCCAGTTTGGCAACTCCAACATGTACATTTCAATTCCTGAATATAGTCCCTTGTGGATCCAGTCTGCCTCATGAACTTGACTTTACATCTCATTTGCTGCACCCTCTAGCTTAAACTGTTGTTTGAGCTGCAAACACACCTCATCCCAGGTGTCCACTGTTGGCACTGGCCTCCCCACCTTCTAGTCTTCCAACCTTGTTTGCCACTATAGCTTGGCCTCTCCTGTTAGACAACAAACTGCCTCATCAAGTTTCTCCTCATCAATGTATCCCCTCAGAGATTTCAGATATCTTTCCATGTCAAATATAAAGTTGTCCAATACCTTGTCATCTCTCTTTCCATCATATGGATATGAGGGTTTTCGTTTATGCCCTTTCTTCATCCCACCTCCTTGGGCAAAGACTGCCTTCATGAAATCAATCTCTGAACTTCTCCCAACAACATTTGACAATCTCCTATCAATGATTGATGCTCTGTCACCAGTGTCTGGTACTCCCCTGACAACACCTAATGATCATCTCTTAACTTCTTATAAGCTTCTGCTAATAGAGCATGGTCCTCTATCAGTTGTGCTCTTGAACAAACATCTGAAACTCTGTATTCATCCGTGTAGTACCAGCAATTAGATCCTTGATCTCTACGTCTAGAGATGCTATCTGATTTGCTGCACTTATGTCCTCCATGGACTGCATTCAACTTTTCAAGTCATTGACTCCTACAGTAAGTCTCTGTGTAGTACTGGACCTTGTATTAACATTGGCCCTCTCATTCAGCATTGCCATTGATTTCAAACTTGTCATGGCCGCAAATGATTTCTTCTCCAACGTGACTACACTTCCCTACTATGTGCTAAGCTTGGAGTATCAAGCATTGCACTCTAATACCAACTGTTACAAGGCTATATTTTTACCCCATGCCGCACCAGAATTCTCCCAAAGTTGGGACGATCCTGGACTATGCCTTCCACCAAAGATCTAAGCTCAACAACTGCACACACATTTGTTAATGTAATCACAATATCCTCTTTGCACAGCGGAATAATTCAACACAACAATGAACACAGAATATGGGGCAAATAACTAGCTTTATTGGTTTCAACAAATGGCCCCTGGTTCAGTCAACATCAATTTCAACTATATTGTTGATCACTACCCGAGTACTACCCAAGCACTCTATAAAAGTTCCCACCCCTACGTATGTATCCACTCTTGGAACACCAGCACACACCCAATGCACCTCACCTCCCTCGTTGTAGCTCCACACATAGATTCCACACTCACAACACCTTGTGTCATTGGAACTCGCCAATACAACCTTGGCTCACTGTGAGCTAAGCTGGCTTACAGGAATAAGACTCAGGCCCTCTCCCTGAATGGAGACTCTGAGTCACACTGCTCTTCACACCTTCACTATCAATACACTGCTTCACTTCACACTACACTGTACTACTCTGCACACCCTGCTCGCTGAATGTTGTTTTGTGCCTCCTTGGATTTCTCCACCATGACACTTCGTCTTGTGAACAAGAGCAATCATTGTAGAACTAAACGATTGGGTTAGTCTCATTCACCCATAATAGTTTTTGGCATGAGTCCAAGTCCACGGTATAAATCAAGCGATGCTCGACGTGCTACCTAAATGCTCAATTCTTGCATCTCGGTCCCGGATACTGAATCCGGGTGCAACCTCTCCTTTCACAGATCAGCAACCCCTTATAGATAAGACCACAAGTTATTGCTGTCTCAAGACTAATATCCTAAAATTGAACAAATGCCTACATGGGTGTAAAACCATATGAGAATTAAATACAAGTCCACAATCTTTTCAGACTATTCATAAATAGAATATTCAAAGATTGAAAAACAAGACACAAACAGGTGTCCAGTCTAATAAAACACAGCATACACACAATAGAAAAATAGAATTGACTCCAATCATTTTTAACAATTGAAGAAAGGAATTGATGATGTCGCATTTTAGGCTTTTATGGTGTTCTGGTCTCTATCATAGTGCACTTGATACTACCATGTAGGACATTTAAAAACTCAAGCAATATGTAACAATCTATTCACCAATTAAAATCAAGTAAAAGCTTGTCAAAAATATGTAATCTAATAAAGAGGAATTCAAACACTCAACCTTCTGATCAGTGACCACTCACCATCTGACTATAACCAAAAGATGAAATAATTCCCTAATAGGAATATTATCTTTGAGAGTGTTAAGTAACACTGGCACAAAACAACCTATCAAAAAAAACATTGGCACAAAACGATCTATCAAAAAAATACTTGGCACAAAACTGCTTGGAATTCTTCCCTCTAACCCACTATGAGACCTTTACCCAGATATTTACCTGCAACAAATTTGTGCGAATAGACCATGACAGATAATTTTACTTTCCAAATAATAAAATTTAACTAAAAGTAATTTACAAGCAAAACGGAATGAGTTTTAATAATCCAATGATGTCACTGATTTTGAATGTGTTTAAATCCAACAAAGATTTTAAAGCCTTCTGCGACCTTCCCTTGTGCCTCCCCTCTTTCATATAGGCTTGGATTCTGCGTCAAAGGTTAATGCATTTGGTTTTAGGGTATTTATAACCAAAGCATTTTTTTCAGATTCTATGTGTACACGTTTGTTTTGGGAAAAGGTCTCTCCATGGAAAGCGGATGAGGAATTCAGAACTGTATGCTGTGATGCCATAATAAGCGATTCCTGGCCCTCTCTCGAAGTACAAAGCTACACATTGTCTTCAGGATCGTGGATATTCCCTGAGCATGATGAAAAAACAGTTCTTTTATTCAACCTCTTTAATCCAGATTTGAGGGTTTCGAGTAGTCAAAGCTAAAAATTTCTCAACTCTAATTCAGAATCCTGCTATCAGTACGTGACCAATGGATGTGATCCCATAGAGTGGGCAACCGACCCACTTTGCATGACAAAACATCCAAAAAGTTCAAAAATGCAAACGCACGGAATAATTTCAAAAGTTTTGCACTGCAAGAAACGTAGTTTTACTGGCAATTGGCAGCACAAGTGTTATCTGATTTTTTCCAGTATTTTTTGTGCATAGAACTGGCGGTTCCCTTAAGAAGAGTCCTGAAATTATGCAGCGGACCTGAAAATTTCATGCCCCGCAAATGCATCTTAGTACAAAACAATTAATAATTTCTTGTGTAACTGCTGTTCACGGAACCCAACTCCATGAGGCTATTGTCCATTTTTAGTCCCAGCCCTAAAGGACCAATTAAATTGGAAGAGCTAAAACGGCCGACAAGTAGTCTGTTGTTAAGGGCATCTAGAACCCTGAATAAGTTATAACAAACAACGTGCCTGCAGTTTTACTGTCGGCCAATTAAAATCAGCACCGCGGACATACAAACGCCTTGTATTCAACTTTTGGGCTTGCAATTACATAATTTTTTACAGACTACTCCATTTTCAGATGTCTCCTAAACGAACTTGAGCCTTTGCAGACGTAACTAGATCAATTAGGCATCAGCTTGAATCTTGGAGGCTCAGGCAGCCTAATCTTAAACATCCCCTAACTCAAACTCGCCGAGTAAGGTCACAGTAAACATTTCCACTTCTTAAATGTCAATCAAACATGAGGAAACTAAGCTATAGGGTAAAGAATTCTAGGATATCTTAAGATGAAAACAAGAATCCTGAGTTTGTTCTGTGGCAAAATTAAGATGGCACTCACCCAATACCGACGAGAAATAGCATCCCCGCTATCTTGCACAGCAGGGGCAGCTCCAATCTGGCGAGATTCCACGTGAGCGCCTCCAATTTCCCCTCTTGCGCCAGTAATATCATCTGTATTGGAAGAAGCACTTAAGGCTAAAGCCAATTGTACCTGAAACTCCTCTTCCATAAGCGAATAATCCATTTCCTGATCTTCGTCAGCATTGTTACGGAGCGTTCCTGTTACAGGCCTCGTACTGGTATTTGTATCAGTGCTAGTGCTGGGGAGTTCAGCGGCGCCCCCGGTCACATGGGTCCAGGAGCCATCAAGCCTTCTGTGATCGGTGGCGCATGACTGCGCAGGGGCGGGAGCGGGTGGGTGCGGTGAGGAGGAGGCGCCGCTGCTCCCTCCTATGTGGAATTTTTTCAGCAGGTTTTTCATGATCTCAAATGTTTTTCGCAATTACAGGGAGGGAGGGCGATATGTGTATATTTGTGACAGAGAAAATGCAGACAGGCGTAAGACGCTAAGGGCCGCTGTTGCAGAAACTTCCCAGCAGGAACGCTTTTGTAACAGCGATGGTCACATGCCGCAATCACCCTCTTGGTGCCTGCCTACGTAAACTCCCGCGGTTTTCTGCCGTAATCATCCGCGTCCTCACTAAACCCACCTGGTCACATGCTCTTATCCTTCCTAAACTCCCCCGGTTAACTTTAGTCACATGTTGCAATAAAGCCCACACTACCATAATTCCGACCAGCTTTTTACGTTTCCTCTTTTTCTTTTTTTTTGTTTCTTTCTTTTTTCCAATTTTGCTATGTTTATATTGTTAAAATAATATTAACTAAAAGATTTCAAATAATCAATTATTAAATAAAATAAAAAATCGCATTTATTATCTTTATTTTTTATTTGTAAATTAGATAGTGTGTACTTATAGGAGGTGTTGGTAAATAGAGAAAAAATAAACATAAATGAATTTGACCATTGTATAATTAATTATTTTTTTAAATAGGTCTACAAAAAAAAATTTGATGCATTTTTTTGTTTAATTTCTATAACGTTTTAATAGTTTTGGATTGTTTTATCAATCATCCAAACACTAGTAGAAATCCTACCATTAAAAAACTAATTGATACTGTCAACAAAGAACCAAGGGTGGAATCGGTTCCTAATAGAAAGCAAGAAGATGCTCACCTAATAGAGCTAGAAATTAGAAATCATCCGAGCAATAATAACAAAGATACTGAAAACCTTCTAATTATAAGTAACATGCATAGTGAAAAAAGATGGCTTGAGTGCCAAAACTGAGGCATCTTTGCCTTTTGGAATGGGCCTGAAACAATTAATCCTCGCTTGACAAAATGGTTAAATGACTTCTGCTATGTAGGTAAGTATTTCCTCTATCTCTAATCTATTGATTTATTTACATTGCAAAAGTATAGCTATTAGAGATAATTTATTGTCTAGACCTTTATGCTTTTACAAAGGATATATAATTAATTTTATTAGATAGGCACCAAACTTTACTAAAAAGTCTGCCACTAATATATGTTTTTCAACATGGATTATTTTAAGATGTCTTTCAGTAGAACTAACCCAATATTAAATCATTAAACAAATAGGAGGATCAATAAGTGAATTTTTAGGGATCGAAGCTAACTATAAACAATCCAACGACATCAAGATCTTAGTAACCATAAAACTAGATTGGAAAGAGCCTATTGATGTTCAGTAGCTTCAATCGGATAAACCTTACAATAGATATAATTATGAGATATTGTGTGTGTGTGTGTGTGTGTGTGTGTCCGTGTGTGTGTGTGCGTGCGCGCGCGCACGTGTGTGTGTGTGTGTGTGTGTGTGTGTGTGTGTGTGTGTGTGTGTGTGTGTGTGTGTGTGTGTGTGTGTGTGTGTGTGTGTGTGTGAAATTTAGTAATATAAAAATTATCAAATTTAACAAATGGACATGTCCCTTGGGACATGTCTCCTCATAACTTATGCTTTATATAAAAATAAGATAGAGTTGTCTTTGGAAAACATATACCTTATACAGGCAGTGCTAATACACTTACAGCAATCCTAATAAATCAACATGGTATCATAGAAGGTCTGACTCCTACCTATTAACAATACGTTTATGTATGTTTATGTATGTGCGAGGGTAAAACAGAAATAAAAGAAATGATTCACAAACATAAACTACACTACACTACTCCTTGAAACAACACTGAGTGATGCCTTTGTGGTTAGTGTTGCTGTCATTTTTTCGATTGTTGTTACTATTCAGAAGAAATTGAGGTTACTGTGATGGGTTGCAACTACTCAATGTGTAAGAAGATGAAGACAAGAATTATACACAATTATCAAATAATATGTCATAAACACACAAAATATTATAAATGGTGCAAAGATTAACCTAAAAGAAATTTTATTTTTTTGTCATTGATTAGTAGTGAAAAGGTTATTCTCTGAAACTGGCAATTTGTAACTTCTTAAGACGTCACCAAGATAAAATTAGCATGAAAATGTGTTATGTTCCTTCTAAACTCATTCTCAAGTGGCAAAGGATTGGATGTTGAATGGACATTACAATTTTATTGACTCTAAAAAATAGTGAAAGTGTGTGTGAAGATTTATGGTGAGTGTGAAAAGAATGTGCTAACTGCAGCTACGTTTCTTTTGAATGCATGGAAATGCATCATGCGTATGTATTTATAATTGAAAGGGAGATTAGTGTTCTCTATATTGTGTAACTCTAGAAGAGAGGCACGAAATATTATTTGGGAAGCGAAATCTATATTCAGGATCCTATAAAATTAATATTTCTGAATCATTCAATGGTGTGTTAATGAAATTTTGAAGAGGAATCTCTGAGGACTACCACACTAGAATATTATTATTATGCAAATGATTTCCACATCTTCAGACAACATCAAGGATTGGGTTTATCTTTAGCACACTAGACACAAGAGCTTATTGTTAACTAGCTCTTTGCTATGCTTTGTGGGAGATCTATAAACTATATAGACATAATAACCAATTGCAACAAGTAAATGGTGCATCTCTATGGTATCGACGGATGGATATTTTGCACAATGAAAGGTTGAGAAACAAACATATTCAACTCTTCTAACGTCAACAATCAGAGACCATATTAGTACAATCCATTCATATTCAATATTGATGAAAGGTTATAAACAAGTCGTAAATATATCAACAAGCTACCAAAATAATCAGAAGAGGATTTTAATGGATTACAACCAACTTCCAATATGTATAAGAACACATCCACACAATAATATTCAAGTACTGATTAAACTCAAAGATATTCAGTCACTAATACATTATAATATGATGACAATGTGGCGTATAAGATGACAAGGATATTGTGCAATGTTGGGCGATGATACTAAATAAAGTAGACATAGATAATATAAAATTACAACACTTAGTTATTTAAAAGTAAATCATTAACTTGAAGTGATTAGAGTTATCAACCCATATGAACAAATGAGTTGTTTATGACAAGACTCATCATGTGTGATGGTTATTTATGAACTTTACCAGATTAATACACCTAATCTATTGTAATCTTTTATGAGGATAATAATACCTTAGAAGTGTGAGTGACATTTTCAGCACACCACAAGCTCTGTACATTTGTCAACATCCTCATGTGCATATACTTTATCAAAGCTTAGGTATTCATTGAGGCACAATGGTAAAAGATTTGTTTAATAAAAATCAACTCAAATAAATGAGTCTCTAGTAATTAGTATGAAGTATGTGATATCTATGATATTGTGATGTCCTCTTTTTTAGGACATTAGAAATATTGAAGTATTATTTAATATAATGTTAAAATTGACTTTGAGACGTAGACTCAAATTATTAAAAGGTCAATTTAATGTCATAAAGAGGGCAAAAGGTCAAGGAGGAATAAGACGAAATGTTAGAGGGAAGTTGAAGAGTCACAAGGGAATTGGATGAAAACCAGAGGGGAATCGAAGAGTCTTAATTGTGTGTATTAAAAGGGAAAAGAGGCTCATTTTCGGGCATGCTTGATTTATGATTCAGTTTTAGTTTTCTCTCTTGTGAGAGTTATTCAGAAAGCTATGGTTTTTAGCTAGTATGAGGACATAGCCCCTCGTGTCGATAGATAATGGAGGCAAACCCATTGTCTAGGAGACATCAATTCAGGTGTTTCATTCACACTTATAGGTTCTTATTCTAGTATTCCAATCTGACTGTTAGTTTGTATTTAAGATTGGGTTTTTGTATTGGGTATTATATTGATTTTGTATAATGCAATAACATGTTTATGAAGTCGTATGAGAGTTTTCTGGTTATATCATTGTGGGTCTGTAATGCATTTCTATATGCTTGAAATCCTTAATATTATTTTGAAAGGAACTGGTTGTTAACTGTGGAGAATCTTCTGGTTTTATCATTGAATCATTTTACATTTGCCTACGTTTGAGTTTGAATATTATAATTAAGAAGAAGTTGGTTAAACATTTGCTAGATTTTGTACTGGTTTCGATTGTGTTGGAATACATCTACAATGTTTTGGTTTTGAATATATTGTTGCTAGAGAAATCTAGTAAATATCCAGTCTGGGATATTTTAGTGGTATCAAAGCCATTCTTCCTATCAACCTATGAGATTTTATAAGGATCGCTAGCAAGTAGGTTGAAGAAATGTTGAACTTAGCCACTCCTAGCTGAGATTTTGATGGTCATGCTTTATTGAATGAGACATCTATCTCTTATGATCTTCCTTAAACAATGATAATAAATTATGGTATTTAAATTCAAAGGTACGAAAGGAAATTATTCTAGGTTAGTGAATTACACTCCTGAGGTTCTCAGATTTGGGTGAATAGTTTTATGCTAGAATCGAGTGAGACTATGCTTTTTTGGGGAAGGAATGATGGGTGTCAGAGTTGAAGGTATAAAGAGGTAATGTTTTTGAAAGTCTTCCACATCTTCAGACAATATCAAGGATTGTGTTTATCTTTAGCACACTATACACGAGCTTATCATTAAATATCTCTTTGCTATGCTTTGTGGGAGATCTATAAACTATATAGACATAATAACCATTTACGACAAGTAAATAGTGCATCTCTATGGTATCGATGGATGGATATTTTGCACAATGAAACGTTGAGAAACAAACATATTCAGCTCTTCTAACGTCAGCAATCAGAGACCATATTAGTATAATCCATTCATATTCAATATTGATGAAAGGTTATAAACAAGTCGTAAATATATCAGCAAGCTACCAAAATAATCAGAAGAGGATTTTAATGGATTACAACCAGCTTCCAATATGTATAAGAACACGTCCACACAATAATATTTAAGTACTGATTAAACTCAAAGATATTCAGTCACTAATACATTATAATATGACAATAGTGTGGTGCATAAGATGACAAGGATATTGTGCAATGTTGGGCGATGATACTAAACAAAGTAGACATAGATAATATACAATTACAACACTTAGTTATTCAAAAGTAAATAATTAACTTGAAGTGATTAGAGTTATCAACCCATATGAACAAATGAGTTGTTTATGACAAGACTCATCATGTGTGATGGTTATCTATGAACTTTACAAGATTAATACACCTATTCTATTGTAATCTTTTATGAGGATAATAATACCTTAGAAGTGTGAGTGACATTTTCAGCACACCAGAAGCTTTGTACATTTGTCAACATCCTCCTATGCATATACTTTATCAAAGCTTAGGTATCCATTGAGGCATAATGGTAAAAGATTTGTTTAATACAAATCAACCCAAATAAATGAGTCTCTAGTAATTAGTATGAAGTATGTGATATCTATGATATTGTAATGTCCCCTTTTTTGGGACATTAGTGTACACTCGAAAGTGTCCCACTCTAAACCCTTCTATCCAAACGATTCCATGAGTTGGGAATGTTCGAATGCCGGCTTAGAGCTCCCTATCCACGGAGTGCAAGAGAGTGTATTCCAAGTTCAAAGGCTCTCAGATGAGCCTTAGAGATACTCTTCTTGCTAGTAAACCATGCAATGGGAGGTTTCAAAGACAAGATGCAAGAATGCAAATGTCCCAAGGAGTTCCTCAAGAATGCAATGCAAATGAAGATTAAGCTAGAATGAGATGCAAAGTGGAGCTATGCTAAAGCATGTATGAGAGTGTTACAATCCAAATATTAAGCTATGTGAGATAGATTATTGCAAAATAGAAGCTAAACTAACATGCAACATGAATCTAAGCTAAAATGCTATGGTATGAGAGAATGTAGACAAGAAATAGAAGTTCTCCACAAAGCTCCAAAGAAACCTGTTAGAAAACCTGCAGCATAACAATATTCAAAAATGAGGATGGATGCTTTGAGGGGGAAAGCTCTCTCCCTTTTAAAGATGTATGGATGGTAGAGATCAAGATGAAGATGGTGGATGATCAACGGTGGAATTTGAAAATAAGAGTGATCCATGTGCACACACAA
Organism: Cupressus sempervirens; assembly: GCA_028749045.1. Lineage (NCBI taxonomy): Eukaryota > Viridiplantae > Streptophyta > Pinopsida > Cupressales > Cupressaceae > Cupressus > Cupressus sempervirens. Next base: position 577,165,080 of record CM053789.1, on the reverse strand, counting down.
GTCAACCAATAGAATATAAGTTGACTTTTCATATAAGACAAAAGTCACAAAGCCTTTTCTTTTTATTGCAAAATAGAAAAAGGACTTTATGTGTGCACTTTAAGTGGGTTAGAAGAATGGGGTCTTTTATTTAATTAAAAGGGGACATGTTCTTTTAATCAAATAATGAACTTAGGATAGCATAGTCAAACTATAGGTTATAATCAAATAAATTGATTATTAGCAATTTGGTCTAGGTAAATGATTAAATTAATTTAACCAAAATGTTGAGAAGGGGGCTAATAGTCTAGATGACCATTTTTAGGTGATTACATTTGCCCCTCTTTGACTAATGCGTGATCGATCTGGGAACACATTATGTCAAAGAAAATTGAAACCAAGTAGGCGATGATAGATATAGATATCTGATTTTGAAGAATGAAATGTAGAAAAAGATAGCAAGTCCTGAATGTACAGCCTGACAGTGATAGTACTGAACACTAGGAAAAGATGATGTCAGAATTCAAGAAGAATGCTAACACTTAGAAAAGTGGATAGAGTGAGAGCAAGTGAGAAGATCAAACAAATGCTCCTAAGCAGTGATAGAGTATTTCTGCCCCCTCGGGATCGAAATTGAAATGAGGTAAGGGGATGCAAAAACTGGCTAGAAATGAGAAAAATAGAATTTAGCAATGTCCAAGATGACAGATAGATGATTAAACCCCAAGAATGACTATAAAAACACTGATAAAATGCCCCAGTTTGACTAGAGTTGACCTTGAAGGATATAGCATAAAAATTAGGTCAAAACGAGTAGAAAGGTGATTTTAGACATGAAACAGTGAATTGAAGTAGATATGAAGTATGGAAATGATGAAGACATGAAGAAATGAAGATGCCCCAGTGATGATTCGGAGATTAGACCTCAAAAGGTCAGCTAACTGCTTAGAAGAAAGTAGAATTTTAAAAGACAATTTTGACCATCAAGATGAACTCGAATTTGGATTTCGATCCCGAAAATGAATCTAGGATGTCAAAATTATTTAAGAGGTCAAAACTTTATATAATGAGATGATAAGATAGAAAAGAGATGAAGCGAAAGATTAAGAAGGTGAAAAGACATGAACAAGAAGAAAGTAAAGAAATATATGAAAGGAGTTAGCTGATATGTCCACAAAAAGATGAAGAGAGAGCTCTCCCCATATGCAAGAATGAAAGACTAAGCTAGAAAATGAACCTAAAATGCAAGCTAATATGCAAAGTGGTTTACCAGCAAGAAGCACATAACATTTAGACTCTTAATTTCATCATTGAGCATTTATTAGGGACATCATGAGATCATACAACCATCACTAGTATAACTATGAGGATATGAATATGATCAATATCAGATAGGTATGTGGAAATTCAATCTAAGCATCAGAGACATGTAAGTCAAGATAACTACGCAATTAGATTCCCTAAGTTTAATTTAGCAAGATTACACCTGTATCAAGGCATAAGTGCTAGGATAAACCCTGAGTGCGGTCTTGCAAAACAGTCAAGGATGATACATTTATAAGTCAAAGTGTTGAATAGGTCAAGCATAAATGCTTACAACACTATAGACAAACAAAAGTATACCCACAAGCAGAAATCAAGAAAATATGTCCCATGCCCCCAGTCTTCTAGTCAATGACATCCTTGAAAGACTATTAGGGAGGGAACACCTGGCAAAGAAATCATCATAGACAACACACAAAGTAGATAAAGATCAGCATAGCTCAGTCGTTTAGGTGTTAAAGTGCGTGTGTGTAAGTCACTTGGCCATTTCTTCCAGACTTGATTCTGATAGTGAGAAATATCACGACATCGGAGACCGTAGGTAAACTATCTATAAAGTGTTGAAAAACACTTGATGTCAAAGTGGGGGAAGTGTTGAGAAACACTATTTTGTGAGTTGTCAAAGAAACCCTAATGCACAAGAATACCTCAATAGGCTAAGTAGCTATGCCCCCAAGATGAGGACAAGAAACAATTCCAAGCTAGGAAATGTGTAGCGAAGTGGATGATTGAGACTGATAGACATAGGTGCGAGGGTTTCAAGTAGTGCCTGTTTCCAGGTTTTCACCACTTTGACAGTTTTTTTTTTTTTTTTTTTTTTTTTTTGGTGATACATCAAAGTGAGGTTTTCACTAAGATGATCATTTTTTCAGGACATTTTCTGATTTTTAAGATTTTTTCAGGCTCATAGATATATACAAGATAGCTAAGCAGCAAGCCTCTAAGTATAGAACTTCTTCAAGTGTAGGATGTTGATAGGTTCTGCAAGTTCTTCACCCTCTGAAGTAGACAACTGGTAAGCACCAGACCCAAATGATGTTGTGATAATGTAAGGACCTAATCAGTTAGGTTCAAATTTCCCTTTCTGTTCTCGATTTTGCTAATTTTTGGGATTCTCTCTAAGCACGAGTTCACCAACTTGGAACTCACGGGGGTGAACCTTTTTGTTATATTGTGTAGACATGCGCTTCTGATAAGCTCTCATGTGATCAAAAGTAGCCTTGCGCCGTTCATCCAGAGTCTCTAATTCCTGTACTCTCATAGCTCTATGGTCTTCATCGGTTATTAACCCATGTAAGGAGACGCGCAAAGAAGGTATTTCGACTTCTAATGGGAGAACAGCCTCAGAGCCATAGACTAGAGAAAAGGGTGTAGCCCCTGTAGGAGTACGAATAGAGGTTCTATAGGCCCAAAGTGCCGGATTTATTTGCAAGTGCCAATCTTTCCCAAACTTGTGAACTGTGCGGTGTAGGATTTTCAGCAGCGTTTTATTAGAGGCCTCAGCTTGGCCATTCCCTTGGGGATAGTAAATGGAAGACCAGTGTTGCTTAATTCGAAACTTTTTGCACAATTGTTTTAAGTCTTTATTTTTGAACTGTCCTCCATTATCTGTAACAATAGAGGATGGGATACCATATCGACAAATGATGTGATTCAGTATAAACAGGGCAACATGTTTGCCTGTAGCAGCAGATAATGGTACAGCTTCAACCCATTTAGTGAAATACTCCGTTGCTGTGATGATAAATTTATGACCGCTGGATGAGCTTGGATGGATCTTTCCTACCAAGTCAAAGGCCCATTGCTGAAATGGCCAATATGTCATAGAAGGGATTAACTCTCGCCCAGGAGCATGTATCAAGTTACCATGGAGCTGACATTTCTGACAGGACTTTGCATAGCGCACAGCATCAGCTTGCATGGTGGGCCAGTAATAACCCATCCTAAGCAGTTTTCGGGCAAGTGCAAGGCCATTAGAATGCGCCCCACAAATGCCATCGTGGACTTCGCCAAGTGCCTTCTCGGACTCTTCTAGTTCTAAACACCTAAGCAACATTCCGTCTAGACCCCTCCTATACAAGTCACCAGAGACCAAAGTGTAGTGTGAGGCATTACGAAGGAGTTGGCATTTTTGGTTGCGCGTGAGGGTTTCGGGAATAACCTGATCACGTAGGTAGGAGAAAATAGCCGCATAGCGGGAGGAATCGTGACCTACAACAGTGTAGATCACCTGGTTATCTAAAGAATCATAGGCTGGATGACACAATTCTTCCACCAGGAACTCAAATCACGATTCATGTTCTTGTAATTGGAGGATAGATGCTAAGGTGGCCATAGCATCAGCAACCTTGTTTTCTGCTCTAGGAATTTGTTGGAATGTTAAAAAGGTAAAATAGTTCCTTAGAGCATCTATCAACTTTTTATAAGGGATCAATTTATCATCCTTTGTTTGATATTCATTATTCACTTGGTTCACAACCAGTTGAGAATCCCCATAGATGTGTAGCTCAGTTATTCGCCATTCAAGGGCCATTTTGATCCCATTTGTTAATGCTTCATACTTTGCAATATTGTTTGTACATGGGAACAATAATTTGTAGGATTTTGGGATCGTATAACCATGAGGGGAAACAAACAACACCCCTGCTCCTGCTCCATTCTGTGTATGGGATCCATCAAAAAATATTTTCCATGTTCTGTCAGTAATGTTCATGATTGAGGCATCTAGAAACTCAATTTGTAGAGGTGCTACATCTTCAAGTGGGAAGTCAGCCAACTGGTCAGCTATGGCCTGTCCTTTGATTGCCTTACGTTCAACATACTGAATGTCAAATTCGGAAAGAATCATCATCCATTTAGCAAGGCGACCAGTAAGTGCAGCTTTACTTAATAAATATTTCAAAGGGTCTATCTTGGCAATCAAGTGAACTGTGTGGGCCAACATATAATGCCGAAGTTTTTGGGAGGCAAAAACTACAGCAAGGCATGCCTTCTCTATACTTGTATAATTTAGTTCATAAGCCACCAAAGTTTGACTAATATAGTATATGGCTCTTTCTTTACCCGTCTCATCACTTTGGGCTAAGAGTGCTCCTAGAGAAGAATCCATAGCTGAAATGTACAGAATCAAAGGTTTTCCCAGAATGGGTGGCATCAAAACTGGCGGTTTTGCCAAGTAGCCTTTGATTTGGTCTAAGCTTTGTTGACAGTCACTGTTCCAAATATGGGTAGATCCTTTATGCAGATTTTTATTGAAAGGTTGAGCCTTATCAGCTAATTGAGAGATAAATCTTCTTATGGATTGTAGCCGTCCTTGCAGACCTCTAAGTTGACTGATAGTCTTTGGTGGAGGCATATCCATGATAGCTTGGACCTTTTCAGGGTCAACCTCAATGCCTTTTGCTGAGATGATATAACCTAGCAATTTTCCAGAAGTGACACCAAAGGCACATTTTTTTGGATTCAACCTAAGTTGGAATTGTTCCATACGGTCCAATATCAAACTAAGGTCTTTGAGATGTGTGTCTCGTTTCTTTGATTTCACCAGTGTGTCATCAACATAGTCTTCCATGTTTTTATGCATCATATCATGAAAGATGGTTGTCATTGCTCTTTGATATGTAGCGCCAGCATTTTTGAGCCCAAAAGGCATGACATTCCAACAAAAGGTACCCCATGCACATGTAAAGGCTGTCTTTTCTTGGTCTGCTGGAGCTATCTTTATTTGGTTGTACCTAGAAAATCCATCCATGAGCGAGTACATCTCATAACCTGCAATCATGTCCACTATCATATCGATGTTTGGTAGTGGAAAGTCATCCTTGGGGCACGCTTTATTGAGGTCTCTAAAATCAGTACAGACTTGTATGGATTTGTCATGCTTGGAGACAGGTACAATGTTGGAAATCCACTTAGCATAATCCACGGTGGGCGCCAAAAATGTACACTCGAAAGTGTCCCACTCTAAACCCTTCTATCCAAACGATTCCATGAGTTGGGAATGTTCGAATGCCGGCTTAGAGCTCCCTATCCACGAAGTGCAAGAGAGTGTATTCCAAGTTCAAAGGCTCTCAGATGAGCCTTAGAGATACTCTTCTTGCTAGTAAACCATGCAATGGGAGGTTTCAAAGACAAGATGCAAGAATGCAAATGTCCCAAGGAGTTCCTCAAGAATGCAATGCAAATGAAGATTAAGCTAAAATGAGATGCAAAGTGGAGCTATGCTAAAGCATGTATGAGAGTGTTACAATCCAAATATTAAGCTATGTGAGATAGATTATTGCAAAATAGAAGCTAAACTAACATGCAACATGAATCTAAGCTAAAATGCTATGGTATGAGAGAATGTAGACAAGAAATAGAAGTTCTCCACAAAGCTCCAAAGAAACCTATTAGAAAACCTGCAGCATAACAATATTCAAAAATGAGGATGGATGCTTTGAGGGGGAAAGCTCTCTCCCTTTTAAAGATGTATGGACGGTAGAGATCAAGATGAAGATGGTGGATGATCAACGGTGGAATTTGAAAATAGGAGTGATCCATGTGCACACACAAGTCAACCAATAGAATATAAGTTGACTTTTCATATAAGACAAAAGTCACAAAGCCTTTTCTTTTTATTGCAAAATAGAAAAAGGACTTTATGCGTGCACTTTAAGTGGGTTAGAAGAATGGGGTCTTTTATTTAATTAAAAGGGGACATGTTCTTTTAATCAAATAATGAACTTAGGATAACATAGTCAAACTATAGGTTATAATCAAATAAATTGATTATTAGCAATTTGGTCTAGGTAAATGATTAAATTAATTTAGCCAAAATGCTGAGAAGGGGGCTAATAGTCTAGATGACCATTTTTAGGTGATTACAATTAGAAATATTGAAGTATTATTTTATATAATGTTAAAATTGACTTTGAGACATAGACTCAAATTATTAAAAGGTCAATTTAATGTCATAAAGAGGGCAAAAGGTCAAGGAGGAATAAGACAAAATGCTAGAGGGAAGTTGAAGAGTCATAAGGGAATTGAACGAAATCCAGAGGGAGTCGAAGAGTCTTAATTTTGTGTATTAAAAGGGAAAAGAGGCTCATTGTTGTGCATGCTTGATTTATGATTCAGTTTCAGTTTTCTCTCTTGTGAGAGTTATTCAGAAAGCTATGGTTTTTAGCTAGTATGAGGATATAGCCCCTCGTGTCGGTAGACAGTGGAGGCAAACCCATTGTCTAGGAGACATCAATTCAAGTGTTCCATTCACACTTACAAGTTCTTATTCTAGTATTCCAATCTGACTGTTAATCTGTATTTAAGATTGGGTTTTTGTATTGGTCATTGTATTGATTTTGTATAATGCAATAACATGTTTATGAAGTTGTATGAGAGTTTTTTGGTTATATCATTGTGGGTCTGTAATGCATTTCTATATGCTTGAAATACTGAATATTATTATGAAAGGAACTGGTTATTAACTTTGGAGAATCTTCTAGTTTTATCATTGTATCGTTTTACATTTGCCTACATTTGAGTTTGAATATTATAATTAAGAAGAAGTTGGTTAAACATTTGCTAGATTTTGTACTGGTTTTGATTGTGTTGGAATACATCTGCAATGTTTTGGTTTTGAATATATTGTTGCTAGAGAAATCTAGTAAATATCCAGTCTAGGATATTTTAGTGGTATCAATGCCGTTCTTCCTACTAGCCTATGAGATTTTATAAGGATTGCTAGCAAGTAGGTTGAAGAAATGTTGAACTTAGCCACTCCTAGCTGAGATTTTGATGGTCATGCTTTATTGAATGAGACATCTATCTCTTATGATATTCCTTAAACAATGATAATCAATTCTGGTATTTAAATTCAAAGGTACGAAAGGAAATTATTCTAGGTTGGTGAATTACGCTCATGAGGCTCTCATATTTGGGTGAATAGTTTTATGCTAGAATCGAGTGAGACTATGCTTTTCTAAGGAAGGAACGATGGGTGTCAAAGTTGAAGGTATAGAGAGGTAATGTTTTTGAAAGTCTAAATTTCTATTGTGAATAGAAGCATGTAAGGTAATGACAGATTAATGACAAGATGTTTAGAGAATGTGTGACAACCGTAGTGTAAGAACTTTGGGTGTTACATAATCAAATGGGTCTCAGATGACATGGAATACTAATGGTGTGTCTCAGATACCATGTGTGATATAGCAGTTCACATCCATCAAACTCGAGTCTATTGGTAGCTACATCAAAGGGGAATCCTAACCGCGAGGTAGACAATTTTTAGAAATTGATAAGCCCGTGTTAATTCTTAGCACATCTCAGGTGTCACGAGATATTGAGATAAGTCATTGACAGTCTGGAGTAGCAAAGAAACTTTGATGCGATCAAAATTTGTGAATGATGGAGTAAATTGTACCTTCTGGTATCAAAAGAAGAAACTAATAGCTAGAACCCAATATGAACCAGTAAAGGAAAGGAAGCAACGATGAAGTTACAAGGAGGAGGAGATTAAATTGAAATGAAGATATGTGCATGGAGACCATAGAAAATAATATAGGAGGCAAATTCTCACTCGAATCAAATATTTCTCTTCTTCATAAAACTATTTTCAGAGTTTTATGTTCTCAGAGTAGGGAAGAATAATCGATAAGGGATTAGCTCCAGCGGAATGTTTCCAATGACACAAATTGGAAGGCTCGCATCCTAGCACCAATAATAGAACGTATATGATTGCTGCCATTTGAATATTTTGGCAAAGGTTGTGAATGCAAATTAATGCCGAAAAACTATTCCTTCATTCTCAAAAGATGCATTATAGGAGTGACCGTCACGTGGTAACTGTTACTCCTTAAAAGCATTTTTGCATGCAGTGGATTTTGTTTTTTTTGCTAAGTGTCATTACAAGGAGTTTTTATTGCATGATGAGGCATATCAAATAAATGTGGGAGGAAATACCGTGTCTTTTCTATGGTTCTAGCAATTTTGGGAGTTATCGCGACACTTGTCGACTGCTCTAAAGAAACATTTGTGTAACATTAAGGACTATCTCTGCAATTCTCAAGTGATAATAATCTTCAATGGAAATTATCGCTTATTTACTACTCTTAGAGTGACAGTGAATACATGACAGGCCAACTCTCAGCATATGGTTATATAGTAAGAGATGATCCTGAAGACTTAGTTTGGTGGCTGACTAATTCTATGAATGCATAGTGAAGTCACCCAGTCAATCTACCATGGACACCTTGATTCATAAAGGTAAAGTTGTGAGGAAGGCACTGGTTGTGGCAGTTTGTGTTCCTCAAGGAAGTAAAAACTTGAAAGAGCTAGACACGACAAAAGTTGTGAATGGAAATTGGTGCCAAAAAACTATTCCTTCATTCTCAGAAGAGGCATTATAGGAGTGACCATCACGTGGTAACCGTTACTCCTTAGAAGCATTTTTGCATGCAGTGGATTTTGTTTTTTTGCTAAGTGTCATTACAAGGAGTTTTTATTACATGATGAGGCATATCAAACAAATGTGGGAGGAAATATCGTGTCTTTTTTGTGGTTCTTACAATTTTGGGAGTTATCGCGACACTTGTCGACTGCTCTAAAGAAACATTTATGTAACATTAAGGACTATCTCTGCAATTCTCAAGTGATAATAATCTTGAGTAGAAATTATCGCTTATTTACTACTCTTAGAGTGACAGTGAATACATGACAAGCCAACTCTCAGCATATGGTTATACAGTAAGTGATGATCCTGAAGACTCAATTTGGTGGCTGACTAATTCTACAGACGCACAGTGAAGTCACCCAGTCAATTTACCATGGACACCTTGATTCATAAAGGTAAAGCTATGAGGAAGGCACTGGTTGTGGCAGTTTGTGTTCCTCGAGGAAGTAAAAACTTGAAAGTGTAGCAAATTGATCACGTAATGAAGGAGGTTGCCAAAGACGAATATGAGAGACATGAGTTTACTTAAGGGGATGATTTTTTTTTATGAATGACAATACAAGAGAAAAGACAATCTAAGGTAGTATTCAGTAGCCTTGGTTAGTATATTGAAGCCAAACCTTCTGAGCTTGAGGCAAGATACATATTTCTTAAGGAGTAGGACAAGAAGAAACAAGGTCTCATTTTACCTAGTGAAAAGCAATTATCACAAAGCAACCGTGAAGAAGATCTAGTAAAGGACCATGTAGGAGCCAGTGTTATTTACTGGCATTGGAAGCTACAGAAAACAATGTTATTGCAGATTCTTCTACTCTTGATGTTTGCAAGGTGACACCTCTTCTGAGAAGAACCAAAGATTCTTTCATGGAATGTTCTCCAAAGGAAGGTTCAGGTGCAAATAGTAGTTACACAGGTGTCAAAGGGTCTACTGCTATCATCTATAAAGGTATGTGTACATCCAACTCAGAAGAAAGAGGATCATCTATTGGTAGCATAGCACCACGAGGATTTTCATATAGTCAAGGAGTTGCACCATCCTTCATTAATGCAATTCCATCTACACAAAATCATGGCTTTTTAAGACCATAAGCAGAAACCAAGATATCTTGGACATTCCATCAAGTATAGATGATCTAGTTAGAACTTCACAAGAAAGTAATATTTATGGTCGTCTCAACAAAATTAATGAAATGGAGAATATAAGTAGTGGAAGCAGAATCCATAAAGAAAAAAAGCAACTCCCTTAAAATTGGAGAATATTTGGGAAAGGAATGAAGATGCTTCATTGTTTCTGTCAAGTGTTCAACAAATCAAAACCCAAAAATGGTATTGTAAAATATAGGTACTTAATATGTATGGTGATTACAAGAAACTCCCTCCAAAGGTTTGAAAGGAATTAGCCCAGAATTTTTAACCTGATATGACAACAAAAATACTTGATATTTATGAAGAATATAAAACTCTTCTTACTTGAATTCAAAATGTTTTACCATTCAGTAATTACGTGGATTTTCATCTGGAGCAACAAAATAAAATGGATGTGGCAAAAAGAAAGTACTTGGATATGGTTAAAGATCTCCTTGCAAAAGACCAGTGCAAAGGTGTGTATAAAGAATTTCTAGTTGACCAAAATCATCAAATAAAGGGTCTTGAAAAAGAAGACAGTTAACTACCTTTGAATTGTAGCCTTCTCATGATCAAGTAGAAGATGTTACATAGGGTACAAGTTCTTATGTTGGTGAATTGGAGGTTAGTGTTGAAAAATAGGCAGATGAGGACGGTTGCACATGAGGTAATAATAGATTGGAATTTTTTTTGTGATGAACCATATATTACCTACGCCCATGACAAAAATTTAGAGGAGCAATCCAAGGTGACACTACAAGACGATGAGTTGTATCAACATGATAATGAAATGCATGCATTTAGAAACCAGCTGAGAGTTAATGAAGAAATGGTTGTGGCATCTTTGGCACGTTATGACAACACTCACAAGGTGTTTAAGGATCTCTACAAGAAGGTTCAAAAGGGAGTGGAAGAAGAAGGGCTTGTTTTTTATTTGCAAGTGATCAAAATAGGCCTTGAAACTATGAAATCAGAATATTTGTATTTGCTTTCTGACAGGGATAACATTCTTAAGGTTGTTGAAACACATGTTGATCAACTGTGTAAAGAGAGGAATGAGATTAAGGAACTCAATAGAGAGCTTTGGAAAACACATGAGGCATTGAATGATGCTTGGATTTCCCTTTAGGAAGCATAAAATCATATTAAGATCACAAATCACTCTCAGGAGCAAGAGGATAAAGAGAGGCAGGAAATTTTCCTAGAGGTAATTGATGAACTTGATAGCATTCAACAAACATATTTTTTGAATAATTGCCTTGAGCGATTAAGTACCAAAGTTTCATATCACTTTTAGCTTATCAATAATCCTATGTTTGAAGTTGATGCTGATTGGATTTTCGATAATCCCTTATTTGAAGTAAATGAGGATTCTTCTTTTGATTATCATGAAGGAGATGATTTTGATTTCAGGATATTGAATCCTAGTATGATTCTTAGCAAGGAATATGGGTCATAGGATGGAAGTGGTGATTTGAATACAGTTGTGCATCATAGGGTCAATCCACATTGGGTTCCTGATTACGCATTATACAAGAGTTGGTTGAGTTATTCACATCAACCTTTGGATAGTTTTAGGTGTAGTTTTGAAGAGAGTTATGTGTTGATCATAGGGAATGCTCTTTCAACTTCATTCTTATTCATAGTACCTATGTACTCAGAGATTCTCTAGATTGAAGATGACAGTTTGGTATTTGTTATGCCTAGGGTGTTACACTTAGTTTTTTAGCGACTCATTTATTACATCATCTATTTAGGTTAGGTTGTCATCATCTACTAGGTTAGGCATAGTTCACTGATACATTTCTATCTTATCATATCGACAGGTTATGAGAATAGAGTTTAGGATCCAGGTGTTGATCATATGTATGTATGGCTTGTTGAGGACCTTGTTGTAATTCTTCTTAGTTTGAGGTTGGATTCAATGGCACCAACGATAATCAAAGTTGTTTAGTTTACAGGTGCATATTTTTTTCAAAGAGTTATATGGGATCCAGGTATCGGGTTAAAAGATAGATTGTAGAGTGACATCCTGTTTCACAGTGTGGTTGGAATTGTTTTCAGTTTGGACTACAAGGTTACCTAGAGACTCGTATGAGATCCTGGTACAAATCGCTCAAGGACAATAAATTTTAAGGATAGGGGATTTGTAATGTCCCCTTTTTTTGGGACATTAGAAATATTGAAGTATTATTTTATATAATGTTAAAATTGATCTGAGACATAGACTCAAATTATTAAAAGGTCAATTTAATGTTATAAAGAGGGCAAAAGGTCAAGGAGGAATAAGATGAAATGTTAGAGGGAAGTTGAAGAGTCACAAGGGAATTGAACGAAAGACAAAGGGGAGTCAAAGAGTCCTAGTTTTGTGTATTAAAAGGGGAAAGAGGCTCATTGCTGGGCATCTTGATTTATGATTCAGTTTCAATTTTCTCTCTTGCGAGAGTTATTTAGAAAGGTATGGATTTCAGCTAGTATGAGGACATAGCCCCTCGTGCTAGTAGACAATGGATGCAAACCCATTGTCTGGGAGACATTAATTCAGGTGTTTCATTCGTGCTTACAAGTTCTTATTCTAGTATTCCAATCTTACAATTAATCTATATTTAAGATTGGGTTTTTGTACTGGTTTTTATATTGTTGTTGTATAATGCAATAATGTGTTTACAAAGTTTTATGAGAGTTTTCTGGTTATAACATTGTGGGTCTATAATGCATTTCTATATGCTTGAAATCTTGAATATTATTCTAAAAGGAACTGGTTATTAACTATGGAGAATCTTCTGGTTTTATCTTCATATCATTTTACATTTGCCTACATTTGAGTTTGAATATTATAATTAAGAAGAAGTTGGTTAAACATCTATTGGATTTTGTACTGGTTTTGATTGTGCTAGAATACATTTTCAATGTTTTAGTTATGAATATATTGTTGCTAGAGAAATCTAGTAAATATTTGGTCTGAGATATTTCATATATGTATGTTGGAACCACAACTATATCAAATCTTATCAATTAATATTCTTATTTGGATTTTAATGAAGTAAGTTTTATTGAACATTGAATGAAAACCTCTAAATCATGACTTTGATTAGGGAATGTGAAGCATGTAATTATATATATGATTGATGATCTACACATAGTTGATGATGTAATCAAGAAGTCACAAGGGATATTCTCATCGGGGATATCCAAATGTTCGCATACAAATTTATCTAGAACCTCATATAGTTATTTAAAGAAATAAATATTTATTACATCATTTCTATTATAATTATGAGTTATTGAGAATGGTCATGGAGAAGTATATTTTCCTGAAAAATCAACCTTTTCTAGTGTTGATATAGTGTTTTCTAGCTTAAAGGTTAGAGATGCATAGAGCTAAAAGTATGGTTTGATCGCTTCTATTACATCCTCTGATAGTGTAAATAGACTAAGGTACTGAGATTTGTTGAACATAAAGAAGTTTTCCATATGTGATGTAATACAAAATTGTTCAATGATATAAGGGTGTGAATTTCACATTGTGGGGAGAAATAATAACCAATGCATAATTCCCATCGTTTCATAAATTATGCTTATATGGAGGCATTTTCTGACTTGATGCATATGGACCTTCATTGAAGCAACTTGTATCAAGGATACACAAATAAGTATTTATTATCTTTGAGTATTAAATTTATCTACTCACTATAGCCTCTCACTTATTTGTAATTTTATACATATTATAAGAGTTATTTATCTTGATTTTTTCCCTTTGTCTCTAGAGATGTTCTTGTAGAAAAAGAAGGTTGGTACTTTACATATGCTACCAAATATCATGTAGAACTCAATCTTATGATAGTAGCTCCATAGAATTTTTGATCTAGAATTCATTAGTCATCTATTGATCATGTTGGATAAAGTGAGGCTCTTGAAGGAAATATCTTTGATGATTGAGATTATGAAGTAACCTTCTATATCAAGAGGGAGTCTAACAAATCATTAGAAGTAGTCTTGGACAAAGAGATGGAGCAAATAGATGATATGCTTTATTCAAATTTTTTGATGATCTTGGTCATATTGGTTCAAAGGGAGTAGACCATGTCAAGACGAATTCTCCAATAATGAGAAAATATAATAGTTAAAGGACTGTGATTTATGGGATAAAGTTTAATGTATGTAAGTTGGAAGGCCTTATGCTATCAGTATACCTACTGAACTAGGGAAGCATGATATGACTTGTTGATAGGAGGTCAAAAGGATGATAACAAATTTAGAGGGAGTTTGACACTTCATAGGTGAAAACCTTGTACTAAGAGGTTAGAAAAGTTGATATCAGACTCAAAGGGAGTTTTGACACTTCATTAGTAACCTTGACAAGGAGGTCAAAAGGTTAGTGTTTCTTTGTGAAGAAGAAATTCCAAGTGAAATCCCCCTATAATACATTCTTCTCTATGAAAGATAAGTTTGAGGTGAAGACCTCATTCTTTGATATGACCTATGGAGAATGTCATGACAACACCATATGATAGTATTCGTAGTGACTTCATGTGTATGAGAACCCTCCTGTGTACACCATGAGGAAGTGGTGATTTCCAAATGATTATCACTTGTACTTGTAGAAGTTATTGGAAGGTGATGACCTTACAATAACTTATATCATGATATACATTTTGAGTAAATGTTGAAATAGATCATGAAAGGCTTTATCTTGTAAATCAACAACTAAGTGTTAGATATCATTAAATTGATTATATATAAGTTGTTTGTATAGATATATGATAGGTATTTGGTGAATATATGGCCTTGATATTCTAATAGGCCATTACCACATTGAGTACTTGGTGAATATCATTTAGTTGATGTTTTGATAGGCCATTACTTAGAGTACTTGGTGAATATCATTTGATTGATGTTTTGATAGGCCAATACTCATATTACCTAATATGATATCAAAAGATTATTTGGTGAATATCATGTGTTGATAGGCTAATGCCCATATGATATTATATATGGGAGTCTTCTAATCAAAGATTTCCTTAATGTGATTTCCTAATATTACCAATAGTTTCATATTTATTATATGTCTTATGTTCATCCTCCCCAGCTAAGAGGAAGTGTTGATGTTTAGTAGCTTCAATTGGATAAACCTTACAATATATATAATTATGAGACATTATATATATATATATATATATATATATATATATATATATATATATATATATATATATATATATATATATATATATATATATATATATATATATATATATATATATATATATCTGTGTGTGTGTGTGTTGGATATAAGTTATGAGAAATACACACACACACACACACACATATGTATGGAATTTATTATTATATAAATTACGAAATTTAAGAAATAGACATGTCCCTTGGGACATGTCTCCTCATAACTTATGCTTGATATAAAAATAAGAGAGAGTTGTCTTTGGAAAATATACACCATATACATGCAATTTCAATACACTTACATCGATCCTAATAAATTAACAGAGTCTAAATTTAAGAAAACAATAACAAATAGATCTATATATAATATAAAATTCTCAAAGTTTGAAGGCAAAATACAAGAAATCATACTTCTATAACCATAGAAGGACTCGCAAAAAGAAAGCTTTAAACATATCAATGGTAACTCCAATCTTAAAACAATCTTTCCAAAGGCTTCAAACAACCTAAAGACAAAATTGAAAATCAATCATCAGAGAATATGGAAGATTAATTTAAAACTCTAACTATTGACCAACCTAATCAAATTAGAACCAACACATAGAGACCTCGAATTTATTGTATAATATGCTTTCCTAAAGAGGACATGGAGGAAGGAGAGATAGTAGTTGAAGAAATGGACATGAGAATCAACCTCATCGAGCATAAAGAACAAGGAAAAAATCAACAGATAATCAAAGATAAAAAAGGGGATATAAATAGTTCTCCAAATAGGGATGATATAAAAGAGTAAGAAGATAACCATATTGAGAATAATATAAGTAAACTCCATTAATGCGAACATTGTTTATTTCAAAATCTGTATTTAGAAGATATCAGAGAAAATTTAAACAAATGTGGGAATTTGGCCCACGAGTTAATATTGGTCTAGAATGACTTGAGTGATTAATTAATCTTGTGGGAGAAAGCACATGAACTCCACTTAAAAAAGGATAATCAATCACCATGATTGCAACTCAACAAAGGGCTTGAGAACATAAAAACACTTGAAAATTATAATCATCAAGCAACAAATACAGATCGAGATCAAAATAAGGGTATAAAAATAGAGACTCGTCAAGAATAGAAATGGAAAGAGAGGAAAGAATAAGAGATAGAAGGCCAAAAAAATAATACAACTTATGATGCAAGAGTAGGAGATTAGTAAAGAAGATATCAATCTAATAGAAATAGATAATGCAAGAAAAGAAACTATAGTTAGTTTGGAAGAAAATAATAGTAATATTAGAAATAAGAATGAAATCCTTTCACTAATTTCTAATAGTATTCAAATGGACACCGAAAAAGAAAATACAAAAGAATTAAATAAACAAATCAGTCAAACAACTCATGAAATAGAAAGGCAACCAGATAATGTGGATACTAATCTAAAAAAGGAAAAATAAAAAAGAATAAGAAGTTATAAAAGTTTTGGCAAACACCAATAGGAGGTAGACATCTCCTCAAAGAAGAAAATATGATTGGTAACCAATAAAGAAAAGATTGGAAAAAGGAGCAAAAGTTTACTTCTAAATGTGAGAAGAGTGAAATAAGAATAAAAGATGTTTAGAATCAATTAAGAGAAGCTAAGAAAATAATATTGAACAAAATAAATATAGAGGATCGACTCGATTCTCTGATTCCTTTGGATGAAGTGGACTTAGTTGAAGAAGACTTCCCTGGGGATCTCAACGTTGATGAAGAAAATGAAGAAAAGGAAGAAGTGATAAAGGAAAAAAGATGGTTAATTGAAAGAATCATGGAAATGAAAAAGGAAGAATTTGAAGATGAGGTTTTAGAGGATAATATAGCAAAATACTATTTAACAGATACCATAGGAAATAGTGAATCAATATTAGATAAAAACACAATCTTAGCCACTTTAGTAGGAATGGGGGAAGATAAATAATCAGATATAATAACAATAAAAGAGTATAATAATGTAAAACAAAAGGAAATAAAATCTATTTCACCTTCCTGAGAAAATGTAGAAAAAAGAGAAGGTGATTATAGATGAAATCCTATTGAGGTGGAGACAGTTTTAAGGAATTTGAATTGTTAAGTCAAGAAGAAATACCAGATAGATGGGGCTTGGATAATCTAGATAGGAACAAAGTAGGAAATTCCAAAATTGGGAGGAGTTCGGGATCCAAGAATTAGATAATTTCAACAAGTTATATTTAAAATAAATGGTGAAAATAGTCAAATTAAGAAAATAATAGACAAAGAAATGGACGGGGATGATAGAGGATTTAATAACAAGATTATGAAAGAATTAGAAAAAGAACAAACATATAAAATGGAAAGAGAAATCTATTGCTGCAAGTGTGCAAAATGCTACTAAAAACCTAGACAATCTTGGTATTGTGGCAAATTTACAAGGTTTAGAACACCCAATATGTGGAAAAAAAAGTAGAAAAAGAGGAAGGAAATCCTTAGTTGAACTTAGAGAAGCTACATGACTAGCTAGCAACCAAAAAAAGATTAATGTTCTTATAAATGTAGGAAAGGGGAAGTTCCTTTCCATAGAGCCATGAAGCTAACAACATGGAATGTTAGGGGCCTAAATGTGCCTAACAAAAAGCACTTACTCAAGTGCAATCTAACATTATTTGAATAAGATATAGTATTAATACAAGAATTAAAACTTAAGAAAGAAGAAGCAGAAAAATTTAGTAGAAAGCTAGGTTCTTGGAAAATGGAACTAGTTGAGTTAGTAGGGTCCTTGTATGGGATTGGTATTATATGGGACCCAAGGAGGGTATATTTTAGTCCACTTGTATCCAACAATGATTAGATGAGGAGGAGAGTAAAAAAATTCAAAAGTGAAATTCAGTTCCTACTTATTAATGTGTATGTGCCAACATTAACATCGAATAAGAAAGAAATTTGGAATGAGATTAACAATTATTTAGAGTGAAATCCACAAGAAAATGTTTTCATTGGGGGAGATTTTAATGCAATTCTAGATTTAAGAGAAAAAGTAGGTGGATCCATGACCATTAACTAGGTTATGTTAGATTTCAAAGCACGGTTCGCAAAAGATAATCTTATTGACATTCCAACATCCAATAGGGTCTTTACATGGAATAATAGACAAGTTGGCTTCTATGACATAGGAGAAAGATTAGACAAATTTATATTTAAAGGAAATTCATCTCTTTTAATCATCCTTTTAATACAATCATTCTCCCTAATGCAAGATCTGATCACTATCCAGTTAGACTAGAAATATGTGACATTCCAAGATCCAATAGGGTCTTTACATACTGTTAATACAATCATTCTTTTAAAGGAAATTTATCTCTTTTAATCATCCTTTTAATACAATCATTCTCCCTAATGCAAGATCTAATCACTATCTTATTGACATTCCAACATCCAATAGGGTCTTTACATGGAATAATAGACAAGTTGGCTTCTGTGATATAGGAGAAAGATTAGAAAAAATATATTTAAAGGAAATTTGTCTCTTTTAATCATCCTTTTAATACAATCATTCTCCCTAATGCAAGATCTGATCACTATGCAGTTAGACTAGAAATATGTGAATCACAAAAACCATCAAGAAATATATTTAAGTGTGAAAAAATGTGGTTTTTTTCTAGTAAATAATTCCATAATAATATATATCAATGGTGTCACCAAGATAAATTTGAAGGATAGAGGATGTTTTGTTTTGTAGCCAAATTGAAATCATTAAAGGAAAAAAAAATGGAATAAAGATCATTTTAATAATATATTTGTAGAAAACTAGATAGTGAAGAAGAATTTAAAAACTTAAATAAAGAATCATTAGGGTAGGAATCGATAATGAAAAATATTACAAAAAAAAAAACTTCTAGCTAAACAAGAAAATATCCTTATAAAAGAAGAAAATTTCTTGAAACAAAAATCAAGAGAAACATGTTTGTTCAAAGGTAATAGAAATACAAAAAAATAATAATATTACCAATAATAGAAGAAATATTAATAGATTAATTAAAATCATGGATAATACAAGAAGGGTAATTGAAAACCCAAATGAGATAGCTAAAACTTTTGTGAACTATTACATAGATCTCCTTAATAACTTTGAACCATCAAATCTACTAGCTCAGAATAGGATGTTAGGATCTATTATGAAATTAATAACTGGAGAAGATTATAAAAACTTAAATAGGAATTTTACCAAAGAAGAAATTAAAGATGCCCTCTTCCAAATGAATCCTGATAATCTCTGAGCCCTGACGACTTTCAATCCTTTTTCTTTCAAAAATGTTGGGATATCCTTGGGGATGACCTTCAAAAGGCTATTGAGGCGACTATGAATTCTGGATCCCTTCTAACTGAAATTAATAATACATTCCTAACTTTAATTCCAAAGAAAATTGAACATATGGATACAAGATATTCTAGACCCATAGCCTTATGTAATACAATCTACAAAATACTTTCAAAAGAACTTGTCAACAAACTTTAAAAAGTACTACTAGAGCTCAGTTTAGAGGAACATACTTTAAAAAGAACTTGTCAAAAAACTTTAAAAAGTACTACCAGAGCTCAGTTTAGAGGAACATATAGGTTTTGTTCCTAATAGGTCAATTCTCGATGGTATTATCATAAACCAAGAATTAATTCATTCTATACAAATTAATAAGGAATCTTGTATGCTAATGAAGTTAGATATACAAAAAGCCTATGATAAAATGGATTGGAGATTCTTATGTAAAACACTTGAAGCTTTTGGATTCTCTTGGCAATGGGTCAACTTAAAAATTTAACTACATTTCGACACCAAAAATTTCCCTTCTCATAAATTACACCCCTGAAGGAATTTTTAGCATATCTAGAGGTATCAAACAAGGGGATCCTACATCACCTTTTCTCTTCATTATAATGGCAAAAGCTTTCGATATAGCTATAATAAAGGCTCAAACTGAAAGGAATATTAGAGGAATCAAAGTAACTAAGGAGGTCCCTAAAATGACACATCAACAATTTGCAGATGATACTATTCTACTAGGAGAAAGAACTTTGGAAGAAACTCAAAATTTCAAGAAAATAATAAATAATTTTAGGGAAGTATCAAGTCAAAAAGTAAATTCTAATAAATCATAGATTTTCTTTATTAATATGAAAGAGGAGGTGGAGAGAGAATTTTTTAGAATAATGGGATTAAGAAAATGAATATTTCCCTGCAAATACCTTCATATTCAACTTGAAAAAGGCATTAGAGAAAGTAAAGCTTGGGATACAATTTTAGAAAAATTAGATTAAAAAATAGAAAGTTGTAAATGGAAATGGTTAACAAAAGTTGGTAGAATGACTATGTTCAAAGCACTACTATCAGCCATCCCCATATATCATATGTAATGTCTTCCCCTACCCAAAGGTGTAAAAAGAAAATTAGACTCTAAACCTAAAAACTTCGTCTGACAAGGACCATGGTTAAGAAAAAACAAGCTTTGCTAAAATGGGAGTAATTATGTCGACCTAAAGAGTTTGGAGGGCTCAGCATAAAAATTTTGAGTTGGCAAAATGAGACACAAGGGGTAAAACTTCTTTGGATAATGTTTAAAGAGCATAATAGTAAATAAGCCAAAATTTAATATCATAAATATGTAAACAATAATTATCCTATGTCTTTGTTTAGAACTAAAAATCCTCCAAAAGGTTCAAAAATTTGGAACTTTATGTTGAATTATCACTCATTAATAGATAATAACTTAACGTGGGATATTGGTTTAGGGTTGGATGCTTCATTTTGGGAAGCCTCGTGGGATGGGATCCCATCTCTAGATAGTGTAAATCTACCTATAAACATTAAAAAATACTCTTTCAACTTTGTGGGGTAAGAATTTGAGTGATTACAAAATTAAAATTAAAGATAATTAGTATGGAGGATGGCGATGGAAAAGTCTAGATTAAACTCCACTTTCATCATAGGAAAAGTACATTTTTAAATAATTTATAAAAAGAAGGAAGGCAAATCATAAAGATAGGAAACATAAATTAATTTGGGGAGCCTCGAAAGACAAAAATTATAAAGTTAAACAAGGATATGAAATGATAATTAATTCTCAACAATGGGATAAGATTGGCATCCTTTTAAATCTATGTTGGGATCCAACATGTCTTCCAAAAGTAGGTATATTTTGTTGATCTCTAAGCCCAATTTGCCTATTAGTGTCTAACACTTAGTTATTTCCAAGGCAGCCTTAGACGGTCATCACTACAACCGAGCCATCCAGAGAAGGCCGAGTTACAAAGTACTTGTCTACATTTTATCTTAAGTCAAGCAAGTCAAAGGTTGACAAGCACCCTAGTAGACACTAAGTCAACATACATGTTGAGTGACACAGAAGAGACAGAGCATTTAGAAAGTCAGTTTATGTTGAGCTAATAGAAGTTGAGTGACAACGTGAATGTTAGTTATGATCGAGTGTTAGAACATTCAAGTGTCACGCATATGAGTTTGTAATTACACAAACATTATGTAAATCATTTTATCCAACTTCTACGTGACATTTAAAGATTGTAGAGACAATTAAGAATATTTTATGTATTTTTTTAGAAGACATTAATCCCAAGATTTTTTTTTTAACCAATTAGAAAATTAGAAGGGTAAAATGACAAAAAGGATGAAATCTGGATCGTTGATCCCAATCTAGAACTTTCTATTGGAAATATGGCTAAGTTACTAAGGTTAATGGTTTTCACGTATGGTTACATATAATAATGGAATAAGAGGCAGAACTTCAGCTAAAGATTCCATGATCAAAGATAGAAATTTGTCTCAGTATCAAACAATTTAATATCAATATAGAGGTAGTTTTGGTATTGCAAAGTCTAAAGTGACAATTGGCACATGCATAGTTAAGGACAAGTAGAACAGAGTGTCATGATAATGTACCTAAGTGCGCAGACCAATATAGTCAATACAAATGAAGTTATAGATAAACCACTACTAAAAGCAGAGAACATGACATAACATAGTATATTAGAAAAGGGTTAATAATAGGCTAAGGAATTATCTTGGTCACAAAATAGTTACTTAATTAATTAGGGATGACATCTTGGATGTTTATCCTAAGTTAGCATAATATGTGAAAGCATCAAGCTGACAGCACAAGTGTTTTGTGAAAGAAAAGTGTATAAGTAAAGAGTCACTACTTGCCAAGTGAAATGGAGAAGTAGTGATGCAAATGCCAAGTATATTGTGTATATGCAGACTGAGTATGTGATATGCGAACTTATATAAGAGATCTATGATCTAAATTCTGATGTAAGATTAGAGATATGTGAAGTACATCAAACAACATATAAGAGGTTATTGTATCTATCTTATTTTGTTTAAGGCAATAAATTGTATAATTGAACATTTAGGCAGTGGGCTCTTCTTGCATACATATGTAATTGTAATACTAACTCCTAATAGGGTTGAAGCAACTCCTAATAGGGTTGAAGTTTTAAATAGGGCCTAGTCCTCTAACAAGGATCAAGACACTATATGTAATTCATAGACTCCTAATAGGGTCAAAATACTTGACATGATTCTTTTGTTTAGTGGATCATTTTATAGGTGCCATCCCCACTAGGGTTTTCCCTTGGCCAAGGTTTCCCTAGTTAACAAAATATGGTGTTATGAGTTTGCTTTGTGTATGGATTTATTTACTGTTCAACATTATTGGTTTACTTTCATATGCATGTCGTAAAGTAATTAATAATATCTAGTTGTGGGAAAAAGTTTGTAGAATATTGATTCACCCCACCCCCCTCTCAATATTATCTATTTCTAACAGTTGGCACAAGATCCTACATACCCAAAAGATGCTTAACAACTTGAGTAAGATCCCTATAGATATGGAACTGTTGAAGAGGAATCTTGAAGAAGCCCTTAAGTAAATTGATCTTCTTACAAAAGAAAAAGACAACCTGAAAGAAAGGTATAAAGATGCAAAAGATTACATTGGTAAACTAAAAAATAAGATTGATTATCTAAAATCTAGAAAAGAATCAAAAGATCAGACTAATTATAGTGATGAGGTAGCAACCATTGAGAAATATAATGAGATTTTGAAACATGAATTGAATATTGTTGAACTGAAGTTGAGTTTGAAGAAGGATGATGACGAGTTTGATTCAGATTTGAAATCTAAGAATGCAAATCTAAGATCTCATATGACTCAAGAAACATCTAAGTTAGATTCTATCAAAATAGAGCATGCATAATTAGAGAAGTACATTAACATTCTTAAAGGAGAGTTAACTCAGGTTAAGCAATACTTAGAGAAGCTTTATTCCAGTAGTGATAAAATTGATGAACAACTATTCTATCAAAGATCTTTTTATGATACGACATGTCTTGGATATCTTATCAAAGAAAAAATAGCCAAGAAAATTGAAGTTAGGAAGGAACCAGATCCAATTGTTGAAACCTCTAAACCTAAGGAAAATGATCAGAATGGGATTGAACCAAGCAAGTCTACAAAAGCATCTAAAGAAATTGATAAAGTAAATCAAATTGAGAAATGTGATGAACCAAAACAAATAGAGCGAGTTGAACCACCTAAGAAGGCTAGACATGAATTCAAAGGTAGATGTTTTATATGTAATGAACTTGGTCATATGAAGAGAGATTGCACATTTAAGTCTTTTAAACCTATTTACTAATTTCTATTGTTATAATTGTTATGGTTTTGGACATAAAGTAGTAAATTGTAAGAAACCTAAGTTTGATAGTAATAATGGAAATAGTAGAATGTTTAGGGATAGTAACCCTGTAGGTAATGAAATAAGGAGATCACAAAGTAGATCCATTGATGGAGAAAGACCTAACTTAGTAAGGAATCAAATTGTATGTTACAAGTGTAACAACTTTGGACACATTGCAAGGAATTATAGAACACTAGACAATTAGAATAGACCTAATCAAAGAAGGAATGCATGTGTATGTCAGTTATACAATAACTTTGGTCACATAGCAAGATCTTGCAAAATGGATAGAAGGAATTTCAACATGAATCCAAACCACAAAAAGGAATAATAATGGAAATGAAAAAAGAAATGATAACAGTAGCAATAATAACCAGAAGGAAGTACTTATAGAGCATTTTGAAGAATTTAAGGAAGAATTTGTGAAAGAAAATAATCTAGAAAGTTCACATATAGTCTTAGAAGAACAATTTTTTGATGCACCTGAAGAAAGAATGAAATTAGCCATAGTGTGTGATTCATCTTATTTGAATTAAGCACCTTTTATCTAGGACAGAGCATCAGAAAAATGGAACACAAGATAAAAGTCAAGTTAAGAGTTGTGAAGTTAACACAAGGTAGTAAAGATTACAAGAAAGCTCTTAATAAGAGCACAAGTCATTTGGTAATCGCATGAAGGAGAATGAAGATAAAAATTTTATGAATTTTGGTAGATGCACAAATAATGAGAAGTTCAATTTGAAAGATATAAGGAATGCAAACAAGATCTTGAGTACCATTTGATCATGTGAAGAGAAAAGGAGCAATTCAAAGCAATTTGACAATAAGTAAAGGCGAATTTGAAGCATTCATAGTGCGAAGTGAGAAAAGCCCTAGTTACACAAAATTCAAGTATTTTATGAAGCTTTTGAAGTGTTTGAATCTATTGAAATGGAGAATCCCATTGTTAGTGATGTAAATGAGAGGCCGAGGTATGTGTTTAAGAAGCACCCTTTCATATCTAAAGTAGATAATCCCTTAGGAGCATTTCAGATAATGTTGTGCACATAGAAGATATCAGGTTATACATACATTGCAAATTTGAGAGTATTGGAGATAGTGACATTCATAAAGATTTAGACCTAGTGTGCTATGGTGACCTATCATTGAAAGAAGAGTTCACACACCTAAAATAACTAAACATAGTAAACCATATGTCCTATACAAATTTTGACAACCACAAGTGGAGCATAATCATTCTAAGCCGCATTCATGAAGGAATGTTTTGGGTTGGAGATATGCATGTCATGATTGACAATGACATGATTCATAAGTTGACTAGTTTGAGAAATGAAGATAGAAACCCAGTTAATGAGAAGAATGTAAAGAAAATAGTGGAAACAAATTTGAAGACCAAGTTAAATTTAAGGAATATAAGGATTGACCTCATAAAGCAAACATATGTGAGAGTGATCAACAAGATCATTGGTTATAAATGAATCATAGTTCAAGATTTAACTTAGTACCTACTAGATTTTTACATGCAACTTACTTGATGACAACTAAGAAAGAGAAGGTCAATATGTGTGACATTTTGAGGCATCACCTATTGGACAACATAGAGAAATTGAAGAAATCAAGAAGTGTGGTGTTCGAGTTTGAGGCACTACTGATACACCTATTCTTCCAAGTTATAAGATAGTTCCTTGGTATACATGATAGGGAATGGGATAACAAAAAATCAGTGCACCATGAACTTGGTGACATACTACTACATGAAACAGTCCTAGGAGAGGATTGTAGAAGATATTAGAAAATGATGAAAAACTTCCAAGCAACAGTGAAGCAAAGATACTAAATTCCACCCTCATTGGTGGAGAAGTACAAAGGTGACATATGTTTCATGGTTGAAATAGATGTCACTTGTATGGAGGTAGTAGAGCCAAGGGTTAAGTTCATAGACCCTATGGGCTATGAGATGAGTAAAGATGTAATAGAAGGGTATGTGAAAATCATACTCAAGTTTGAGAAGGACAAAGACAGCCCTAGATGAGGAACCTATGCAGAGAAGATCATAGAAGTAGAGAGAAAGCTCTACAACAAGGAAATTAAGAAGAATGTTGAGAATAAAATCGAAACAATTCTCAAGGAACCTAGAATGACCAGAAAAGAGTATGAAGTAAAAGTTATAGCCTCAGAAATGAAGGCTAGTGGAAAATCTAAGGTAGTTATAGCCACACCTTTAGCAGTGGTAGGACCTTATGAAGGGGTAACCTTAATAGAGTCATCTTTGCAGACACCTATTGTGCCCTTTATATACCACAATTGCATAAGTGCAACCTTCATAGGTGAAGAGATAGAAGAATTATGAAGAAGTATAGATTATTGAAGAAAAATCCTCCATCCTCCTAGCACCAGGAAGTTAGAAAGACTCACCAAGGTTAAGATTGAACCTACAGAGTCTGTAAGCAAGAAAAGAGTCAAGCAAGAGGCAAGTAGACCTGGTAAGAGAAGAAAATCTCTTAAATTTGTTGAATTAGAATCAAAAGAATCAGAGGAGGAAGAAGAGACTGAGGACAAACTTGTAGAGAAGGTGGTAAGTGAAGCCAAAACTTTGATAGGGAAAAAGGCATGGAAACCCAAGGTAGAAAACCTAAATGTTCAAATCATTAATAGTGATAATTTCATTCAAATAAATAAATACTATAGTATGTACATCAATATGGATAGGATACAATTAAAAAATGCAATAGTTAGAAATATGATTTTGAAAAATAAAAGATTTGAGGATATAGAAAAATATATACCGAAGGATTTGTTTAATTTACTGATACACAGAAGATGAAGGGCCATAGGTGAAGACAAGAAAATAAGGGAAAATATGTTCAGAAAACTTTGTGAAGTCAATATAGATGATGACTTAGTCAGTACAATGAAAGATATTAAGCCTTTGTTAATAAATAAAAGAAGAGCAATTCTTTTGATGGGAGGCAAATACAAATAGATCAACAAAGAAACTAAGGCAACCATCATTAGGTATATGACATCTATGCCTAAGGTCACTAAATAGAGTGCAAAGATAAGATGAGCAATCCCTATGACTATCAAGCAATCTACTTCAACAACAACATTAGATCTATTTTCGTAGATCTCTATCGAGCCAAATACCATGCAAATTGGTCAAACAAAGGTAACAATGAACATCGTAGAAGATCCTTGAAAGGATCTTGGGCCAAAAATTGTTGGAAATAACACTAACTACTCCAACTCTAATGAGGAAGATGAGAAAAGAAAATAAAAGAAGAAGATAGGAGGAAGAAAGAAAGAGCTAAAAAGAAATAGATAGAAGAGGAAAGAAAGAAGAAAGAAGAAGATAAGAAAAAGAAAGAAGAGGAGAAAAGAAAGGAAAATGAAGAGAAGAAAAGGAAGGAAGATGAAGAGAATAAAAGGAAGGAAGAGGAAGAAAAGAAGAAGGAAGAGAAAGAGGAGAAAAGGAAAGAAGAAGAGGAGAAGACAAAGAGAGAAAAAGAGGAGAAGAAAAGAGAACAAGAAAAGAAAACAAGCAAGAGGAAAATAAAAAGGAGAAGGAAGTAAAGGAGAAAATGAGAAAGAATTGGAGGTTTGTGATGTAGGAAACAACATTACAACCTCTACTCAAGCATGTCAACACAAAAGTTGGCAAAGTTACTTTCTAGCATGAGGCAGATGAATTATGGGTTGCACTTATGACAAGCATGACACCAGTAACCCCTACACTCCCTATAGCATTTGGTGATGATGATGACTAGAAGGGTCTCATATCCTCTTTGAGCAAGCTCTTAGAGAAGAATAAAATAGTCAAATCTTTAGAGAGGACTTTGGGTGAAGTACTGGAAATAATGCAAAAGGCAATGTCTTTCAAGGTAATTGAACCCGACCGGCACAAGAAGGAAAAAGATATCAGTGCAGGAGCACTTAGAAAAATGGAAATATAGAATACATATCTCATTAATGTTTGTTCTGAAATGTCAAGTTAATGTTTGTCAATATATTTGAGTCAACATGTAAGGCTAAGTTAAGCCTTGGAATCAATTTGTAATAGATTGTCAAAGTTGTCTAGTATGGTCATATTATGTAAATAAACCCATGGAAGGGTAAAATGTCATAAAATTGTTATATATAGTCTATTTTGATATGTTAGTAGGGTTTTTATAAAGTTAAAAGGTCATTAATGAGAAAATACAAAAGTTTTCAAATATGTAATAAAATATTGTCACAAAAAATAAATAAATGTAAAGTTGATGTAAAGAGGAAGGTCAAAAGTCATAGGAGGTATCCAATGGTTAGAGGAATTGAAAAGACATTAAAATGTAATGAAATGGCCATGATTTATAGATGGGAATGGTTGGAGATATTTTTGTGAATAATATAAATGAATGGAGTTTTATTTTTTGCAAGTTTTATGTTAATTTTCTGTGTAATTTTCCAAAAACCCAACTGTTGTTTCTATTGGTATAAATTCATATGAAAAGATACAGAGTTCCAACTTATACTTTTGGAAATTTATTTGAGTTATATTTCTTTTGGTTTTAGTTTAGTCAAATTTCATTGTGATTTGAAGAAATTATGAGTATTTGGTGCAAACTAGTCTAAGCTTGATTTTATGTGAGTAGTTTTGGGAGAAGAGTAATAACTTTTATTCTAGTTATCATTTTGAGATACAAATTTGGAAGAACATGTTTAATTGATATGTATACTCTTCCATCGAAGGCAATATTTTTATTTCTTCATTTGTGAAAGTTATGATCATCTCTTCTCAAGTGGAAAATTATGTCCTAGTTTGTTGATTCAGTTATAAGTTTGCAAAATGTGTAATATTGTCGTGATAATTTATGGAATTATGATTATGTGATTTGTGAGTCCTTATGTCCTTGCATAAAATTGGTATCAAAGCCCAAAAGATCTGGGCAAAGAAAATTGTGTTGGATTGGTGTTTGCGATATGTAGGTTAAAGAGAGAACTTGGATGCCAAGAAACTAGGTAGTGGAAAAGAGAGGAAAACCTAGATGAGACAAGAAGATATAATCTTGCTTGAAGGGTTATACCTATATGCAGGGTAAGGATTCACAAAAGGAGAAGAAAGATGATGAAAATAAAAGGAAAGAAGAAGAAGAAAAGAAGAGGAAAAAATGAAGAGAGAAGGAAGAGAAAAGAAGAAGAGATGAGGGAGATAAAGGAGGAATTAATGAACTTGAGAGTAAAGTTAAATAATATGGAAGAGAAAACTCAAGCCTTGGGAGAAATGATTGCAACTCAAGAGGAAGAGATAAATCATGAACCTATTGTCTAATTTGTGAAAGAAGATGAACAAACTTCTTTACTCATTGTGGAACCTACACAAGAAAATACTAGTGTTGATAATATGGTTGTGGTTGAAGACCAAAAGAATGGTATCATTGTTGATGAATCTCATGATGAGATTTCTATTGAAAAATAAGAAATCAAGGTTGTGGATGAAAAATGACTAGATAGTGTACACTCGAAAGTGTCCCACTCTAAACCCTTCTATCCAAACGATTCCATGAGTTTGGAATGCTTGGATGTCGGCTTAGAGCTCCCTATCCACGGAGTGCAAGAGAGTGTATTTCAAGTTCAAGGGCTCTTAACTGAGCCTTAGGAATACTCTTCTTGCTAGTAAACCATGCAATGAGAGGTTCCAAAGACAAGATGCAAGAATGCAAATGTCTCAAAGAGTTCCTCAAGTATGCAATGCAAGATGGATGACTAAACTAGAATGGAAATACAAGATGCAGCTATGCTAGAATATGAATGAGAGTGTTACAATACTGTTATTTAAACTATGTGAGATAGATTATTGTAAGGAAATAAATAAACTAGCATGTAAGTATGAATCTAAACTAGTGTGCAATGGTAATGAGAGAATGAGAAGTTCTCCACAAAGCTCCAAAGAAACCTGTTAGAAAACTTGCAGCATAACAATATTCAAATGAGGGATGGATCCTTTGAGGGGGAAAGCTCTCTCCCTTTTAAAGTCGTATGGACAATAGAGATCAAGATGAAGATGGTGGATGATCAACGGTGGAATTTGAAAAGAGGAGTGATCCATGTGCACACATAAGTCAACCAATAGAATATAAGTTGACTTGTCACATAAAACAAAAGTCTCACAAGCCTTTTCTTTTAATTGTAAAATAGAAAAAGGACTTTGTGTGTGCACTTCAAGTGGGTTAGAAGAATGGGGTCTTTTATTTAATTAAAAGGGGACATATTCTTTTAATCAAATAATGAACTTGGGATAGCATAGTCAAACTATAGGTTATAGTCAAATTAATTGATTATTAGCAATTTGGCCTAGGTAAGTGGTTAAATTAAATTAGCCAAAATGCTAAGAAGGGGGCTAATAGTCTAGATGACCATTTTTAGGTGATTACATTTGCCCCTCTTTGACTAATGCATGATCGATCTGGGAACACATTATGTCAAATAAAATCGAAGCTAAGTAGGCAGTGGTAGATATAGATGTCTGATTCCAAAGAATGACATGCCGAAATAGATAGCAAGTCCTAAATGGACAGCCTGCTAACAGTAGTACTGAACACTAGGAAGATGATGTTAGGATCCGAAAAGAATTCTAACATCTAGCAAAGTGAATAGATCGAGAGCAAGTGATAAGGTCAAACAAATTCTCCTAAGAAATAGATAGTTGTAACAATCAGCAATAGAGTATTTCTGCCCCCTCGAGATCGAAATCGAAATGAGGTAAGAGGATGTAGAAACTGGCTAGACATGAGAAAATTGGAATATAGCAATGTCCAAGATGACAGATAGATGATTAGAACCCAAGAATGACTATAAGAAATTGATAAAATGCCCCAGTTTGACTAGAGTTGACCTTGAAGGATGTAGCATAAAAATTAGGTCAAAACAAGTAGAAAGGTGATTTTAGACATGAAAAGGTTGAATTTGAGTAGATATGAAGTATGGAAATGATGAAGACATGAACAAATGAAGATGCCCCAGTGATGATTCAGAGATTAGACCTCAAAAGGTCAGCTAACTACTTAGAAGAAAGTAGAATCTTAAAAGACAATTTTGACCATCAAGATGAACTCGAATTTGGATTTCGATCCTGAAAATGAATCTAGGACATCAAAATTATTTAAGAGGTCAAAAATTTATATAATGTGATGATAAGATAGAAAAGAGATGAAGTGAAAGATTAAGAAGGTGAAAAGACATGAACACGAAGAAAGTAAAGAAATATATGAAAGGAGTTAGCCAATATGTCTACGAAAAGATGAAGAGAGAGCTCTCCCCATATGCAAGAATGCAAGACTAAGCTAGAAAATGAACCTAAAATGCAAGCTAATATGCAAAGTGGTTTACCAACAAGAAGCGCATAACATTTAGACTCTTAATTTCATCATTGAGCATTTATTAGGGACATCATGAGATCATACAACCATCACTAGTATAACTATGAGGATATGAATATGATTAATATCAAATAGGTATGTGGAAATCAAATCTAAGCATCAGAGACATGTAAGTCAAGATAACTACATGATTAGATTCCCTAAGTTTAATTTAGCAAGATTACACCTATATAAAGGTATAAGCACTAGGATAAACCCCAAGTGCGATCTTGCGAAATAGTCAAGGATGATACATTTGTAATTTAGAATGTTGAATAGGTCAAGCATAAATGCTTACAACACTATAGACAAACAAAGTATACCCACAAGCAGAAATCAAGAAAACATGCCCCATGCCCCCAGTCTTCTAGTCAATGACATCCTTGAAAGACTATTAGGGATGGAACATATAGTAAAGAAATCATCATAGACATCACACAAAGTAGATAAAGATCAACATAGCTCAGTTGTTTAAGTGTTAAAGTGCGTGTGTGTAAGTCACTTGGCCATTTCTTCAAGACTTGATTCTGATAGTGAGAAATATCGCGACATTGGAGATCGTAGGTAAACTATCTAAAAAGTGTTGAAAAACACTAGATGTCAAGGTGGGGGAAGTGTTGAGAAACATTATTTTGTGAGTTGTCAAAGAAACTCTAATGCACAAGAATACCTCAATAGGCGAAGTATCTATGCCCTTGAGATGAGGACAAGAAACAATTCCGAGCTAGGAAATGTGTAGTGAAATGGATGATTGAGATTGATAGACATAGGTGCGAGGGTTTCAAGTAGCACCTGTTTCCAGGTTTTCACCACTTGACAGATTTTTTCAGGACTTTTTTCAATTTTTTTTGTATTTTTGATTTTTTTTGATTTTTTTGGTGATACATCAAAGCACCTATTGCTAGGTTTTCACTAAGATGATCATTTTTTCAGGACATTTTCTGATTTTTAGGATTTTTTTAGCATCATATATGATTTTTTGGATTTTTAGAATAAATTAGAGATCACTAGTTCTCAAGAAAGATCACATCATTTTCTCCCAATGTCTATCAAGGTATAGGACACGATGGAGAAGAAAGTTGGTGGATAGACAAAGATGGATAAGAAAGGAGTATGAAGCAAGTGAAAGTGATCCTTAAGGATGCACTCCTCAAGAGTACCCAAGCTAGGGAAAGATAGCCATATAAAGTAGGTTTTGGATAAGCAATGGAAGAAGTGAGCAATATAGTGTGTAGGATAAGTGGTGAAGCCAACAAGTGCGATGGCATATAAGATAAGCGATGGAATCCAATGAGTAAGATAGCATGTAGGATAAGCAGTGGAAGCCAATGAGGAAGATAGCATGAAAGCCTGCAATCCAAGAGAGTAGACATGACAAGAGGTCTATGAGAACCATGTTTTATTTATTATGATCAAGACTCAGAGGTCAACTAGATAGGATAGTAATGGGATAGAGCAATAAGAATAAATTTCAAGATAGAGGCCATGAGTGAATGGGAGAGCACAATAGAAAATCTCATGGATAAGATAGCCAATATGCAAAGATAACTCAACATTATCAAGATCAAAGAGAGAAGACGGGATAGATGGATGATGGAAAAATTATGCATGACACCTATTTGCTAGGTTTTCATCATGTACTTATCCAAGGTGCCACAAGAAGTAGTTTTCACCATAGGATAAATTTATTTCTCTTTACTTTTGCTACCAAGGTGCCACAAGAAGTGGTTTTCACCAAGGCACATTTTCATTTTTCATTTTTTTTCATTTTTTTTTCTTTTTTCTTTTTGAATTTTTAGAAACAAGTCAAGCTTTTTGAATGTAGATAGTGCTCCTATAGGAAAGATAAGTCATGATAAGCCAAGACCATAGATAAGTATGCTCAAAGATGTTGATAAGGTGATGAAAGAGAAATGGTGGTAGGAAGAATATATTGAGGATAAGAGTTCATGTATAGAAAGTAATTGTAAGGTTTAGAGGATTTCATGAGGGTAGCTGAAATATTGGACAAGATCAACATTGACACACACCTTGAAGGGTATTGGAACGATGAAGGAATCATGGATGAAATAGCTTGAGATTTAGATGTATGAGGTGGTAGAAGACATTTGGTAAAAAGTGGAGTGGAAGGCTTTGGAATATTTTTAGGAAGATTTTTGGAAGAAGATGGAATAGAAGCCTTTGGAAGCTTGAATGTCAACTTTGAAGTCTTTTCAATATTCAAGTCTTCTAAAAGAGACTTGGAAATCCATATAGCTTTAGATTTTTTTCTTTTGGATACTTCAAAACACATTTCTTCAATAATGGGTTTAGGAACCCATATTTTCTTTGATTTAGCTTTTTTAATAGTGGACCTTTGCAGTCTCTTTTGTGCATTATCCTTCTTAGCATTCACATGTCGATTAGATGGGCCATAGTGATCTTTCTTTTTCAATGGATTCTTATGTTTATTCTCACTTCCAAAGGACTTGGGATTTGTGGATGAATAAGGATGATATGACTGATTTAGATCTATAGATGGGTGAAAAGTCATCAAGGATGAGTGTCTTTGTTGATCTTGAGGTATTATAGGAGAGCTAGGGAATGAGCTAGGAGTGAATGTAGGAGATTGAGGAACATAAGGCCCCAATATGGATGGAAGGTTTGAATGCTTTAGCTTAGATGGATAAGGACCAAGGATAGATTTAGAAGGTGAAAAGGGATAGTGGGAAGGGATATCAACATCTTTAGAGTGAGAAACATGGTCAAAGCCATCGATAGACTCATGAGTACCTTTGATAGGAACAACATTTTTAATAGAAGCACTTGAAGCTTGAGCACAATTTTGAAGTGGATGTGGAGAAGTAGAACATGAGGGGATGCTTTGATCTTGACAAGTAGCTTTGGATAGCATATGAAGAGAACTTTTCTCATAATTTTTAGAAAGCTCAAGGGAGATAGTGGAAGTGGTGTCTTCATCATATTTAGCAGGTGGAAAAGATATAGGATATGGAGGGGAAAAATCTTGAAAGAGATGAAAGGGTGCTTGATCTTGATCTTTCTTGACATTTATAGCTTTTTCTTTTTGAGAGTCCTCTTGACATGGAGCCACTTCTAAGGACAAGGGAGAATGAAGAGTGAATGGAGTAGTGCTTGGATTAGGCATAGTAGTGCATGAAGGTTGAGGATGTTTAGGATTAGTAGCATGGAAAAGGTTTGCAGCCAAGTGAAGGTTAGCTTGAGTTTCTTTTAGAGGTAGCCCTTGAGGATACACGTAGTCAATGTGGAAAGCATTAGGTTCTTTATTTGATGGAGGCATGTTGGAAAGCTTTGAAGTGTTGGGAGATGCATGACTGTTGGAAGAAGTGGAGGTATCAAGGAAACCATCACTAGACATAGGTTCATTAATATGATCTTTCTCAAGAAAAGTATCCTCATCACATGAATCATTAGAGGTATCAATAATTCCATTATCAATAAGATCTTGGATTTTATGTTTTAGCTCAATGCAATCTGAAGTACTATGCTCATTATGTTGATGATAAGCACAATAGATATCCAAGAATGGGTTTCCATATGAGCTAGACTTAGGTAACATGATGATCTTATTGCCAAGAATTTTTTGCAAAGTGTCATCATAAGAATCTTCCAAGGGAGAAAAATTTAGATATTAGAAGTATGTCTAGAGTCCTTTTGTTGTTTCTCAAGTGAATGGTATGCATCCATGTCTTCATCATTATCTTGGTCAAAGATAGGTCCATCATGAAATTTTAGCATAGGCTCAAAGGAGGTATCACTTGCTTGTTTTCTAAAGAGGTCTTTAGATCTAGAAGATGAAGACATTTGATGTCTTGAAGTAGAGCATGTAGACCTAGAAGAAGAGGATGACCTCAACGAAGGTGACTCACATGCATGTAAAGACCTTAAGAAAGATTCATGTAATGATGCAATCTTCTTCTCTAACCTTTTCTCAAGTTTAGACTTCATTTCTATCATGCGCTCAGAGAGATGAAGGTAAGAAAGATAATTTGTCTCTTCTAGTTCTTTGTATTGCGCATATAGATCTTGAAACTCTTTATTGACATGGAGGAGATCATGATCATCTATATTCGGTTGAATTTTGGTAGCACAAGGTTTAGATCCCATAGTTTTAGATGCAAAGCCAAGCATAAAAGAGCCTAGAAGATAATTTGATGTTGAAACTATAGGAGGTAGAGTGTTCACTTGCCAAGATAGTAGAGAGAGATTAAAATGACTTGTCAAACAATACGTCCAAGAAACTTACGACATGAATGACTCAAGTCAATAGCTAGGAAAGATGCCCAAATATCCAAATAGATAGAGCAAGCAGGGTGACAAGTGAACAACTCTCCAACCCAAGAGTGTAGTCTAGAAATCAAGGCAACCATTTTAGCAAAAAGATAACTAGCAAGTGGACATAGACCATGAAGACAAAAAGACTAAGAGCACTAAGACCAAAGAGCCACTTTAAGCATGTTTAAGCACTAGAGACATAACAAATCAAAGCCAAATAATGAAACCCCCCTTAGTAAGTAACACAAGAAAATGTTTGCACTTGAAATTTTGAATTAGTTGACAAAATTTGACAATAATTGATAGCATAGCAAATTTGATGTTCAAAAGCAATTTCTTTCCAAGCAAGATAGTGACACATGGAGTATTCTTCAAATAATCAAAAAAGGGACAAAGCAACCTTGCATGATAAAAGCATATGTGAGGTCTCAAAAGAAATCCCTAGAATTATCGTCATGTGTATGTTCAAAAGATTTTCATAGGTATACCACATTCGAGAACACATCAAGCAATATCTACCTAAAGGACATGGTTCATTACTCAACAACTTGGCCCACGCTTGATGCTTCTTCGCCTCACACCAAGTGGTTTCCCACAAGAGATATTGGCTTTGTCATGGAAATGCCATAAGCATAACCAAGGGAACACAGATGGTGAGTGTAAAATCTTGGGGTGATCCGGGTAGTCCACTAGGATCGATCCTTGCACCAAGAAGTTGAGTGGCTAAAAAAGATAGTTACTAACTTAGGGTGTTTAGATAGGGCTTCCGTTCATAGTGTTCCTCTTGCTCCCAATTATGGGACACCTCACCTTGTGATGAGTAACCGATCTCGCGGCCATAAGAGTACTTTAAGCATTCTTGCCTAGTGATCTCCCTATGGTTGAAATCTCATAAGCGATCACACTAGGCGAAGACAAACACTATGTCTACCAAGGTTTTGTGTCCTTGATAGTCTTGAGTTTATAGTGGGTTGGAAGAGCCGAGTAATCTGCTTGTCCCCACTTGGGTCATTCCTCTCAGGTTGTCTGAGAGCAGGCCCTCTAAAGGATTCTAAACTACACAAAGAGTGGATCAACTTTTGGAAGTCAAGATTTATGATTCACCACAAGGGTGAAGAGTATACTCTCCTATTCTAATTGTATTCTCCCAAACACACCAAAAAGATTCAGTTGCCTCTTACTCTTAAAACCAAATGGTAAGTCAAGATTTCTGATTCACCACAAGGGTGAAGAGCATACTCTCCTATCACCAAAAGATCCCAATTGTAAATTTTAATGTGCCTAAAAATAAACAACTAGTATGTGCCACACATGTAAAAGTAGAGAACAAGAAAAATTGGGTTTTTATGCGTTGGGCAGCCCTACAAACAATTGTTAGTAGCCCTTGTGCATTTGAAGCTTTGACATGCATTCTTTTTATGCAATGTTTCAAATTTTTTTCACAAGGATGACAACCTGCAATCACAACTTGTTAGCACCACAAGTTAGTGTGAAAATAAAATACTGCAATAAAAAGTGGTTAGTTGCCTCAAATATCCAAGTTATATTCCAATCAAGTGTATGCAAAGAAAGTGCAAACTAATCACAAATGCTCTCATTTTTACTCTTTGCTTTTGACCTAATCAACAAGATTAGACTTTTTTTGTATGATTTCAGATTTAAAAATAGAAATGAAAAGAAGAGACCCCAAATAAAAATCAGAGAGCTTTCCAAAAATGCAAGAAATTCAAAAAAATCTCTTCATTTGTGCTCTAGGGACCCATTTTGTCAAAACAGGCCAAATTTATCAAATCAAATTTTTGATCCCTAATACGACCTCAAAAGTCAAAACACAAAGAAAGTACCCCCCTTAGAATTCAAAATTTTATTTGAAAATGTAAGTTTTTTTGAAAAATACACTGATTTGTGATCCGAAATGACTTTTTATAAAAAATAAAGAAAAATTCATAACTCCTGCAAATTACATCAAAATGCTCTAAAAATCAGACCGAGACATTTTGGACACATACCAAACCTGAAAAAACATTTTCAGAACCAAACTTCAAGCAATTTAAAAGATATGATCAAATCTTTAAAACAACTAGATTTTTAGCCTTCAAACCAATCTGCATATGGGTTGGTCTTAAAACCAAAGTGATAATTCTACAAAAGCACTTGATTATATCCAATATGCTGCTGTAAAAAACTAGAGATAAAAAATAAAAGCAAATGGAGCTAGAAACTTGATTCAAGCCCCACCGTGGGTGCCAAAAATGTACACTCGAAAGTGTCCCACTCTAAACCCTTTTATCCAAACGATTCCATGAGTTTGGAATGCTTGGATGCTGGCTTAGAGCTCCCTATCCATAGAGTGCAAGAGAGTGTATTTCAAGTTCAAGGGCTCTTAACTAAGCCTTAGGAATACTCTTCTTGCTAGTAAACCATGCAATGAGAGGTTCCAAAGACAAGATGCCAGAATGCAAATGTCTCAAAGAGTTCCTCAAGTATGCAATGCAAGATGGAAGACTAAACTAGAATGGAAATGCAAGATGTAGCTGTGCTAGAATATGAATGAGAGTGTTACAATACCGTTATTTAAACTACGTGAGATAGATTATTGCAAGGAAATAACTAAACTAGCATGTAAGTATGAATCTAAACTAGTGTACAATGGTAATGAGAGAATGAGACAAGAAATGAGAAGTTCTCCACAAAGCTCCAAAGAAACCTATTAGAAAACCTGCAGCATAACAATATTCAAATGAGGGATGAATCCTTTGAGGGGGAAAGCTCTCTCTGTTTTAAAGTCATATGGATGATAGAGATCAAGATGAAGATGGTGGATGATCAACGGTGGAATTCGAAAAGAGGAGTGATCCAGGTGCACACACAAGTCAACTAATAGAATATAAGTTGACTTGTCACATAAGACAAAAGTCTCACAAGCCTTTTCTTTTAATTGTAAAATAGAAAAAGGATTTTATGTGTGCCCTTTAAGTGGGTTAGAAGAATTGGGTCTTTTATTTAATTAAAAGGGGACATGCTCTTTTAATCAAATAATGAACTTGGGATAGCATAGTCAAACTATAGGTTATAGTCAAATTAATTGATTATTAGCAATTTGGCCTAGGTAAGTGGTTAAATTAAATTAGTCAAAATGCTGAGAAAGGGGCTAATAGTCTAGATGACCATTTTTAGGTGATTACAGATAGTAATCGAATGTATGTTGAAAGTAAAAGACAAATATGAAAAGTTCCCAAGAAGACTTGAGAGAAAAGATGCAATATTTATTGATTGACTTTCTACTAATCCCATTGATTTTATCCATGAATTTTTCATTATATTATTTTCAATGTAGGTGATAGATAAATTAGATTTTAAGGAGCATAAGTATTTTCATGACAAAGTCTTATTCTTAAGCAAGAGGATTGAGAGACCAAAAGTAAAGATGAAGACAAGCTTTCTTTTTACCCCTTTCCAAGGGACTTGGAAAGATTTGAAAGTCAAGAGTATGGTGCAAGAGCACTTAGAAAAATGGAAATAAAGAATACACATCTCATTAATAGTTGTTCTAAAATTTCAAGTTAATGTTTGTCAATATATTTGAGTCAACATGTAAAGCTAAGTTTGTTACAAGCTAGGGTTGTCATTGCACCAAAAGATCAACCTGTTAATGCCCGATACAACCACTAGACTTATAGAACATAGGAGATGGTTAATACATGTCATGAATCTCAAAGGGGAATGTTGGCAGTTAGTCCAACAATCCCCCCTCAGCATTACCTAAGAAGATTCAAACCTGTGACCAAGCTCGAATACCACTTGTTACTAGCTAGGGTTGTTGTTGCACCAAAAGATCGACCTGTTAATGCCTGATACAACCACTAGAATTATAGAACACAGGAGGTGGTTAAGCCATGTCATGAATCTCAAAGGGGAACATTGGCGGTTAGTCCAACAAAGTTAAGCCTTGGAATCAATTTGTAATAGATTGTCAAAGTTGTTTGTTATGGTTAAATTATGTAAATAAACCCATGGAAGGGTAAAATGCCATAAAATGTCATATATAGTCTATTTTGATATGTTATTAGGGTTTTTGTAAAGTTAAAAAGGTCATTTATGATAAAATGATTTTTTTTTCAAATATGTAATAAAATATTGTCACAAAAAATTTGACAATATGTAAAGTTAATGTAAAGAGGAAGCTCAAGAGTCATAGGAGGTATCCAATAGTTAGAGGAATTGAAATGACATTAAAATATCATGTAATGTTCATGCTTTATAGATGGTAATGGTTGGAAATCTTTTTGAGAATAATAGAAATGAAAGCAAAATTTTTTTTTGTAAGTTTTATGTTAATTTTCTATGTAATTTTCTAGAAACGTGACCGTTGTTTCTATTGGTATAAATTAATATGAAAATATACAGACCTCAAAATTATAGTTTCAAAAATTTAATTGAGTTATCTTTATTTTGGTTTTGGTTTGGTCAAATTACATTGTGATTTGAAGAAATTATGAGTATTTGAGTGCAGACTAGTCTCAACTTGATTTTTGTGTGAGTAGTTTTGGGAGAATAATAACAACTTTTATTCTAGTTATGATTTTGAGATATAACTTTGGAAAAACATGTTTAAATAATATGTATACTCTCTCATAGAAGGAATTAGTTCTATCTCTTCATTTGTGAAAGTTATGATCATCTCTTCTCAAGTGGAAAATATTGTCCTAGTTTGTTGGTTTGGTTATAAGTTTGCAAAATGTGCAATATTGTCGTGATAAGTTATGGAATTGTGATTATCTGATTTGTGAGTACTTGTATCCTTGCATCAGATATGGTGAAATTTTTTGATGAGGAATTCACAACACTAATAGGAATTGCAACAGTTCAAGCACAAATAAGGCGTAATGCACAACTATTTGACACAGTTTGCACAAATGTGCAAAATGACTTACAATCATTGGATGCCTATATTAAGGAGTTGTGAAGTTGTCTAATAGAAGGGAAGAATTTTTATGGAAAATGAAATATTTCCTACAACTATATAAAAGATATTGACAACAAGATTTTGACCCAAATGAGTGAGCTTCAGACACTCATTAATAGACTACAATAGCAACATGTTAACATAGAAGACATTGACAATGGTTTGTGGAAAGTTCATGATGCCATCCAGGCTAGTGAACTTGAAAGGGAAATGATGATCAAGATATTCTCCATTCTTAGAGAACATTTATCCCCAAAGATCAGTATACTTCAGAGGCAGCTAGAAGAATATCTTATTGCTAAGACATCATATGAGAAGTTTGCCTATACTAATTTGAATATAGTAGAAGTGGCGTCCTATGCTTTGTGTGCATTATTGAGTACCCCAGAGGAACTAAGAGGCACATGGAACAAGCAACTGGAGAGGTTAAAGACACATTTTGCAGTCTATTTCTCTAAACTATCTAGCTAAGCCATAGAAGGTAATGCAATTTTAACATGTACATAAGTTTTGACACCTTTGTCATTGATGTCAAAGGGGGAGTATTATATGAAGAAAAATTGTATTGTATATAATAGAAAACATATGTTATATACTAAGGGGGAGTAGTACTTTAAGGAGAGATAAGGATAAGATGGTTGTATGTAATGATCTACAATTTTGTAATTTTGAAAATTTTGTAAGGCCTTTTAAAAAATGATCTTAGAGTAACATTTTGGGACTTAGCCAATTTTTCCATATGTTGCCATCAATGCCAAAGGGGGAGATTGTTGGAAATATGGCTAAGTTAGTAAGGTTAAGGGTTGTTATTTATGGAAACATACAATTCTAGAATAAGAGGTAGAACTTTAGCTAAAGATTCCATGATTAGAGGTAGAAAATTGTCTAAGTATCAGACAATTTAATATTAGTGTAGAGGTAATTTTGGTATTTTGAAGTCTACAGTGAAAATTGGCACATGTACAAATAAGGATAGGTAGAAAAAAGTGTCATGATGATGTACCTAAGTGCGTAGACTAGTATGATTAGTACATATGAAGTTATAGATAAAACACCAGTAAAGGCATAGAACATGACATCACATAGTATATTATAAAAGGGTTAATAACAGGCTAAGGAATTATTTTGGCCATGAAATAATTACTTAATTATTTAGGGATGGCATCATGGATTTTTACCCTAAGTTAGCATAACGTGTGAAAGCATCAAGCCGACTGCATAAGTGTTTTGTAAAAGAAAAGGGTATAAGTAAAGAGTTGCTACTTGCGAAGTGAAATGGAGAAGTAGTGATGCAAATGTGAAGTATATTGTGTATGCGGATTGAGTATGTGATATGTGAAATTATATGAGAGATCTATGATGTGAATTATGATATAAGATTAGAGATATGCAAAGTACAACAAACAATAGATAAGAGAGTATTGTATCTATCTTTTTTTGTTTAAGACACTAAATTGTATAATTGCATGTTTGGGCAGTGGGCTCTTCTTGCATACATATGTAATTGTAATACCACATCCTAATAGGGTTGAAGAAACTCCTAATAAGGTTGAGGATTTTAACAGGGCCTAGTCCTCTAACAAGGATCAAGACACTAAATGTAATTCATAGACTCCTAATAGGGTCAATATTCTTAACACGATTCTTTTGTTTACTGGATCATCCATCCCCACCAGGTTTTTCTATTCACCAGGGTTTAACTAGTTAACAAAATATGGTGTTATGAGTTCTCTTTGTGTATGAATTTATTTAGTATTCAACATTATTGGTTTACTTTCATATGCATGTTGTAAAATAATTAATGATATCCACTTATGGGAAAAAGTTTTTAGAATACTAATTCACCCCCCCTGCCCTCTTAGTATTATCTATTACTAACACTTTCTATTATTATCTATTTAAGAAGGGTTGGACCCTAGGATCATTATGAGTTGAAGAAAAGGAGAGAACAAGCTAAGTACAGAACAAAGGAAGGATAAGTTTGAAAGGAGTTCAGACAGAGTAACCAGAGTAGTGAAGGACAAAATAGAGATATCAGATAAGGAGATCAAATAGGGATTTTCAAGAGAGGAGATCCGTAAATAGCTTTTAGAGAAAACCAATGGATTAGGTACTAAATCAGTTATAATAGATCGAGAAAGGACAAATCTCTTAACAAAGTGGTTCTAACCAACCTATTTATATCTCCTAATAGAGTCCTTACTTTATTGTAAGTGTAAAATCCTTTAACAGGGTAAGACCTAATAGTCTTAAATGCTCTTAGCAAGGCGATGGAGCTCTAAATTTTTTGCAAATTTAGAGCTCCAAACCATGACCAAAATGTAGAGTTCTCTCTATAACCAGGATCAAGTATGTATGTTCACTTCTAATTCTCACTGGTTTGATGATCAGTCTCGAGGTACGTATGTATTCAAGGTAAAATCAATTTTCAGGTGTGTACTCTAGAACTTCAAATTGATTTATGCCTAAAAGATTAAAGTACATCTTTTTAATTAATAGAATTTCATTTGTCATTTCATCTAAAATCCATTTCTATATTATTTTTTATTTGAAATGCAATCTTTATTAAAATGGCCATATGAAATCTCTATTATAACAATATTTAATGCGCTTTCTGATTAATCATATAGATCTTAAATCCTTTGTAAGTGCAAATCAATTAAAATCAATAATATCTTTTGATTTTCTCTAATAAAAGGACATTAGTAAAGTTATTGTACTTGATATTTTAATATTTTAAAAGTATTAGACGTGTCTCAAAACTTTTATTCAAAGGGGAATGCATTTATTTAAATTATAATGGAATACAATCCATTTATATT
Organism: Cupressus sempervirens; assembly: GCA_028749045.1. NCBI lineage: Eukaryota > Viridiplantae > Streptophyta > Pinopsida > Cupressales > Cupressaceae > Cupressus > Cupressus sempervirens. The sequence goes on along the minus strand of CM053789.1, from coordinate 577,121,832 downwards.
GCATGCATTATTTATTGTAAAATCTATGAGCAGGAAAGTTTTGGCTTGTATATATATATAACATTATGATATGTTAAACATCATTATTTGGAAAGATTCTATTATCTTAGGAAATCCCATTTTCTTTTATGCTACAATTACAATTTCACAGTTTCATTGTGATCCTAAATCTAACCCACGAAATAGCATATTGAGTCAGAAAAAGCTTTGATTTCTAATTAAAAAAATTATATCTCTTTTATATCCCAGGAAGGATCAATGATGGATGCAAAGGTTTCAATTCAATGATGTGGACCGATCCCATCATATCAAATACGTTCTCACAAGAATGTATGCAAATATTATTTCAAAAATGGCAGATGATTAAGGTAGACTTTCATATTTGAACAACCAATTTTAGGATCGCAGAGAAATCAGAGATCAATACGTGGTCTTTTTTCATTGTTTCCACAAGCTTTCTTGCCAAAGCTTCACGTCTATGATATTTAGAGTTAGATATTCTGCACTTTTATAATCAAATAGCCAATGTGGTATCTCACAAAGTCTATTATGTGTCCCATGCGATTAATTTCATGATGGGAAGAGCCACGAATTATGCAGTAATTGTCATTCTTTCAACAACTTGTAAGATATTTCATGCCTTGTGTAGTTTTCTTGGCAGAATAGTTACAATGATCAAGTTAAAAGCTCTAATAGTATTGGCATCGACCATTCAACATATCATGCAAAGAAGCTTCTATCATATTTTGTCCATCCATAATGGAAGCCTAGTTACTGAGTGGGCCCAATGGTCTTATATTGGTAATCATATTTGATGGAAGATTATAATGGCGCATGTCCAGTATAGAACCAATAATCACATGTCACTGTATTCAGATCTTTAGGCAGAGCAGAGTATGAATGGGCATGAATGATATTCCGAGGGCGTCTCCCTAAACATAAAAGATTATTGTTACTTCACAAAGTTGTTTCCCAGATGAATATGAAATAGCTATCATAGAGAAATACCGGACGATATCTAAATAGTGCATAATTATTGTTATCTCACAGATGCCCCAAACCAAAGGCACGATGCAATGAAGTTGTTCTTCACTAACTCTTAAACCATTCTTCACTTACACAAGGAAGTCACATAAATACATTCATGATGAATGGAGCAGTAGTGCAAGTGGATCCCAGTTGCAGTATGATCAACGAAGTAGTAATATTGGTTATATTGACAAACCTATACCTAAAATTGCATAACTGGGAAAGCTCTTAGTAGGAAGCTTTGAATTCACGATTTCACAAGATAAAATTCTTTGCCCCTCTGAATTCGTGATTTCCTAAAGACAATTTTATCTCTTCAAAAAAGTGAAAAGGTAAGTTCAAGGATAAGTATTATTTTAATATGAACATCATTTTTATTGAGTATTGGAAAATATTTTTATCTCTCGCTCATATTTGAGAAATTATCATAAATGAAAATTTAATAGAAGAATAATGATAGCATTTTAAAAGTTATTACCTAATAGATACTATGAAAATTTGAGTTATTAATTGAGATTACTTATATTTAGTGGAGATTTGGATGACGTGTTTTCAAATAGAAAAATAATTTATCCTATCATGGGAAATAATTAGATTTTTCTTTTATTTTTGCTTTTAACTTTACAAATATATGCTAACATTTCCTTGAGATATGAATCCTATAATCTTCACTAAATTGAGAGGCCTATGTTAAAAAATTCCCAAAATGTGAAATTCATTATTTTGTGAGGTAAGTATTTTATATTATTTCATTTGGTACTTTCAAAGTATTATGAACATTTGAAAATAATGGAAATGTTATGAAATCTTTTGAAGGAAATATATTTTTCCTTATTCTGTAATATAAATGCAATGTTCTCAAGGTTATAGACTAAATGCCTCTCTTAACGAAATATTTTATGCTTTTCCTAAAAATATATCAAAAAAATCATAGTTAGGGAAAAGTATTGATTTATGAGAATTTTCTATTCCTAATGAAGTATTTCTATGTGCAGGAAAGGGGCATTATAATTAAACCTAAAAGGTAAGATTCTAAATTTATATTTTACATAAGAGTAGCTTACTCAATTGTTTCTTGTGCAGGATTATCATCATGAAAAATGAAAGCATCTACTGTAAGAGATTTAAAAGATTTAAGTATTTTCCTAAACCAAGGGAAGTGACTTTTTAGTAAAGATGGCCTTTGGATTAATTATTTTAATAAAGTTTTGCAATATAATAAAATGTGCTCACTTGCATTTTAGTTATTTAGGAAATATCACAATGATCTTAAGCTTGTATGCATCCTTTGAATTTCTATAAAGGATACCAGGATCATTCGCATTAGACACTTGATGGATGCTTATAGAAGTCTGATTAGGTGATGCAACTTGAACACAAGTCAATTGTACTTCCTTTTTTGAATCAATAAAAGATTCTTTTTCTATCTCAATTTGGTTAGATGGTTTTTCAATACATGTATACTATATTGCCCTCTTGGATCCATAACTACTATTTGATAGATTAGACTTCATGAATACTCTCGATTATCAAATATTTTCATAGTGTATCTATCTAATTGGTTTCCTTTAGTTGGGGTTAAATTCATTAGACTAGGGTTTCATGTTCAACAAAGTTCTCTGTCTAGTAGTTGATGGTGTGGCCAGTCGTATCCATAAGAGTCTAATAATAAGTACTTGCAAGGTTGACTCCATTTTCCAAAATTAGATAAAGGGATTGTTCGATTGATTTATTTGAGTTGATATACAATTACATGTTGGTGTGGTCATCTACCTTAATCATCTGCATATCATTCATCCATTCTCATCCATATTTCATATTCCAAATCATTCCAAAAGTCATTTATCCTTATTATCTTGATTTCTCCTTAAGAACACACTTTCCAACTAAACAGTATCATTAAGTCTACATTTATAACCAACCACCATTTCTAGTTAAAGTATAACCACCTAGGTCTTATAGAGCCTAAAGTGTGGAAATTGAAAAAAGTTGAGATTCAATCTTCTTTGTTGGCTAAAGTTGTGTTGAGTTTCCCAACATCAAGTAGGCAAGCTCGTAGGAAGTCAATCAACAATTTTGTGCACCAATAGATTGGTGACTTTGCTAGGGAGAGTTGCTCACAATTCATATGGTGCAATTAACCAAAGCTTTCAATTTTACAGTCCAGAAGTAGAGAAGAAGTAGAAGCATTTTTGTTTGATGTTTGACTTTGGTACAAGGAGAACCCATAAGATCCAACAAATAATATTTTCCTCAAAGGAGGTGGCGACTCTATTCAATTGGAAAGTGACTTTGCTGAGGGAGAAGACTCAAGAAGAGATGATATGTTTTCCTTGAAAAAGGGGAAAACTTTTTTTTTCTAGGATGGATCAACCATTTCAAAGAAAATGTTTTATTTTTGTTGGCATTAGGTTGTTGGATCTTAGTAGGTTTGATTCTAAACCTAATAAATTATTTCCAAAGCTTTCAAAGCTTGTTCCCAAGTTTCATGGGGAATGGGATGAATCATGATTTAAGCATTTAGATGTATTTTATAAGTTTAGACATGATTAAGATGTTTGCACAGAGGATTATGTGATGAAACTTTTTGTTAGAACATTAAAATACTATGCAAGAAAAAAGTATGAGACATTACCTATTGCAAGCATTTCCTCTTTGAAACAATTTGAGAAGTGGTAAACGTTCATGTTTACTTTGAAAATCCAAAAATCCAGTATGATACATAATTTTAAATAATTTTTTTCTTATGAGAAAATTGAGGATCAACAATACATCATGAAAGAAGAATCTTTTACACCCTCGTTGGATGTATTCTTCAATCTGGAAAGGCATGGAGATGAATCTACATCCTAGTTTTTCATGAGGATGGTAAATGTATATCATGAGATACCTCCAGATATGAAACCTTCATTCAGTGAATTCATAGATAGAATTAAGAATTTCCTAGATGATCCCAATTTAATGAATCTATTGGATGTAATAGTGGAGGAAAATAATGAAGGTAATTTAGAAGAGAATCAAAATTCTGATCAAGTTCTAGATTTACTTGGAACAAATTGAAGATGAATTTATTTGAGATGAAACTTGTAGAAAAATGGATATTATTGAATATCATGATCAACACAAAAATTCTCTAAGTAAAAATGAAATTTTAGATTTATTAGATTAGGAATACCATAAATATCTTCACAAAGAAGGTCATTGTTTTTTCTAGACTAAGCAATCAAAATTTGCACGAATAATGTTGTATAGGGAAGTAGAAGATAGTGAAGTATTTGATTGTGTTTGGTTCCAAAATATCCTTAAATTTTTTTCATGTGATAAATTTTTTCCACGAGATTATGAAAAAGTATTTGCCAGGGATGAGCTATTTTATAATTCATTCTATGAAATGAATTCTTTTCATTCAAACTATAAAGGGGAAACTAGAATTCATACAATATATGAACATGAGAAGTTCTTAAGGGATAAAGAAACCAACCTCATAGATGAAGGAGATCAAGAAGACAAATTTTGCATAAAAGAGGGAAATGACAAGATAGATTCATATGAAGCTTTCCTACTTGAAGAAGTTGTGACAAATAATAATCCTTATGAAGAAAGGTTTGATCAAGCTAAAAAGGAATCTATTTATGATGAAGTGAGTATGGAAGTTGATCACACGAAATGCAAAAATAAAGAAGAAGAATCTCTTGATATGAATGAAACTTCTTATTTGTTAGAAGAGTCTCTTGATATGAATGAAACTTCTTATTTGTTAGATATGGAATATCAAAGATGTGTTTAGAAAAATAGTTATCATTTTTTTGAGTCTATCAAAATGAGCATACAGATGAAGCAATGCATATTCAGAAATAAATTTTAGGAGATGCTAGCCCTAAAGCACAAAAGGATTCTCAAGTAAGTTCATCAAATAAAAGTATTCACTATAACATACCTAATGAATCCTCCTACCATGATGGGCTAGAATATACAAAAAGCTTCATTCTTATACCAATGGATGATATCCTAGACTTAGGTATGTGTTATAAGTGGCTACTTGAGGTAAGTATTCCTCAAACCCTTTACAAGTTTCTAAAAAAAAAACATTAATTTTTAATAATATTTCTAATGTCGATTTTCAAATTTCTTTTGAGAAGAAAAATTTGTTCTCAGGATTTTAAAAGATTATCATTAGTAAGATTAATGGTTTTAGGTATTTCTATAATAATGATTCTGCTAATAAAATTCTTTGGGGTATTAAGATTGATAATATAATGTATCCAAAGGAAATGATTTGGAGATCTTTAGATGAATTATTTATACACGAGTATAGGTTTTTTGTTTTTCAAAAGTTACACCCTAAGTATCTTATGTTTAAGGAAGAAAATTCTTTAACTTATGATACAATAGGTGGTTTAGATTATTTAAGTTTTCCACTCTTATTACATGATCATAATAAATTCTTTGATAGAGGGAAAATGCAGTGTTCACTTTTGGATGGCCTAGGGATACAATAGGTGGTTTAGATTATTTAAGTTTTCCATTCTTATTACATGATCATAATGAATTCTTTGACAAAGGGAAAAGGTAGTTTTCATTTTTGGGTGGCCTAGGGCCACATGGTTCTACTTTGGATCACATTAAGCAAAGTTATATGGTCACTATACAAGCATAGATACAAGCAAGTGAACATACATACAAGCATAGTGAGATCCACATTAAGAAGTGAACATAAAGAGCCACTGATAAAGGTCTAATTTTTTTTGCAGATTTAGAGTTCCAAACCATGACCAAAATGCAGAGATCTCTATTCAACCAAGATTAGGTATGTATGTTCACTTCTAATTCTCACTAGTTTGATGATCAATCTCTAGGTATGTATGTATTCATAGGTAAAATCAACTTTTAGGTGTGTACTCTAGAACCTCAAATTCATTTATGCCTAAAAGATTAAAATACACCTTTTTAATTGGTACAATTTCATTTGTCATTTCATCTAAAATCCATTTCCATATCATTTTTTTAATTTGAAATGCAATATTTATTAAGGTGGCCATATGAAAGCTCTATTATAACAATATTTAATGTATTTTCTGATTAGTATAGATCTTAAATCCTTTATAAATGCAAATCGATTAAAACTAATAATATCTTTTTATTTTCTTAGATAAAAGGATGTTAATAAAGTTATTGTACTTGGTATTTCAATATTTTAAAAGTATTAGATGTGTCTCAAAACTTTTATTCAAAGATGAATGAATTTATTTAAATTATAATGAAATACCATCCATTTATTTTGCATGCACTATTTATTGTAAAATCTATAAGGAAGAAAGTTTTGGCTCTTATATATATAACATTGTGATATGTTAATCATCATTATTTGGAAAGACTCTATTATCTTGAGAAACCCTATTTTCTTTTCTCTATATCATAGGGGAAGGAGAATTTGGCTCGTGATATGGCAAAATTATATGACAATTGTAGACCTCGACCGAGTATATTCAAAGGAGCTTTGAGTTGGCACTATGGGCATCAAACATACTTCATCTCATTTTAAACTATATTGAAAGCCACCCGATTATATGCTACAATTAAAGTTTCACAGGTTTCATTGTGATCCTAAATCTAACCCACAAAATAACATACTGAGTCAGACAAAGCTTTCCTTGCTGATATAAAAAATTATCTCTTTTATATCCCAGGAAGGACCAATGATGGATGCAAAGGTTTCAATATTTCAATGATGTCGACCGGTCCCATCATATCGAATGTGTCCTCACAAGAATGTATGCAGATATCTTCTCAAAGACTACAGACGATTGAGGTAGACTTTCATATTTGAACAACCAATTCAAGGATCATAGAGAAATCAGAGATCAATATGTGGTCTTTCTTCATTGTTCCACAAGCTTTCTCACCCGTCTATGATATGAAGAGTTTGATATTCTATACTTTTATACCCAAATAGCCAATGTGATATCTCACAAAGTCTATTATGTGTCCCATGCGATTCGTTTCATGATGGGAAAAAGCCATGAATTGTGCAGCGGTTGTCATTCTTTCAACAACTTGTAAGAGACTTCATGCCTTCCACAGTTTTCTTGGCAGAACAATTACAATGATCAAGTTAAAAGCTGTAGCATTATTGGCATCAACCATTTAGCATATCATGCATAGAAGCTTCTATCATATTTTGTCCATCGATAATGGAAGCCTGGATACTGAGTGAGCTCGATGGTCTTATATTGGTAATCATATTTGATGGAAGATTGTAATGGCACATGTCCAATATAGAATTATAAGGGCTAAAGACACCAATAATCACATGTCACTACATTCAGATCTTCAGGTAGAGCATCGTATGAATGAGCGTGAATGGTATGATGAGGGTGTCCCCCTAAACCTAAAAGATTATTGTTATTTCACAAAGTTATTTCCCAGATGAATATGAAATAGCTATCGCTGAGAATATAGGACGACAGCTAAATGGTGCACATTGATTATTATCGCACGGATGCCCCAAACCAAAGGCGTGATGCAACGAAGTTGTTCTTCGCTAACTCTTAAAGCATCATTTTCTTATACAGGGAAGTAACATAAATACATTCATGATTAATAAAGTAGTAGTGCAAGTGGATCCTAGTTGCAACACAATCAACAAAGTAGTAATATTGGTTATATTGACAACCCTATACCTAAAATTGCATAATTGGGAAAGCTCTTAGTAGAAGGCTCTGAATTTGCGATTTTGCAGGCTAAAATTCTTTGCCCCTTTGAATTCACAATTTTGCAAGCTAAAATTCTTTGCCCCTCCGAATTCACGATTTCGCAAAGACAAAATTTCATCTCTTCAAAAATGCGAAAAGGTAAGTTCAAGGATAAGTATTGTTTTAATATGAACATTATTTATATTGGGTATTGGAAAATGTTTTAATCTTTTGCTCATATTTGAGAAATTATTTCAAACGAAAATTAAATAGAAGAATAATAATAACATTTTAAAGTTATTTCTCTAATAGTTACTATGAAAACTTGAGTTATCAATTGAGATTACTTATATTTAGTGGACATTGGATGATGTGTTTTCAAATAGAAAAATATTTATCCTATCATGGGAAATAATTTATTTTATTTTTGCTTCTTAAATATTCATTTATGAAATGTACTTTTGCTTTTAACTTTGCAAATATATGCTAAAATTTTCTTGAGAGATGAATCTTATAATCTTCACTAAATCGAGAGGCCTATGTTAAAACATTCCCAAAAATGTGAAATTCATTATTTTGCGAGGTAAGTATAAGGTAAGTATTTTATATTATTTCATTCGGTACTTTCAAATTATTATGAACATTTGTAAAAAGTGGAAATATTATGAAATCTTTTTAAGGAAATATATTTTTCCTTATTATATAATATATATGCAATATTCTCAAGGTTATAGACTAAATGCCTCTCTTAATGAAATATTTTATGCTTTCCCTAAAAACATATAAAAAACTCTTAGTTAGGGAAAAGTATTGATATATGAGATTTTCTATTCCCAACGAAGTATTTCTATGTGTAGGAAAGGGGCATTATAACTAAACCTAAAAGGTAAGATTCTAAATTTATATTTTAAATTAGAGTAGCTTACTCAGTTGTTTCTATGTGCAACAAAGATGGTCTTTGGATTAATAATTTTATTAAAGTTTTGCACTATAATAAAATGTGTTCAATTACATTTTAGTTATTTAGGAAACATCACGATGATCCAAAACTTGTATGCATCCTTTGAATTTCTATAAAGGATACCAAGATAATTCACATTAGACACAATTACATAGTGAAGAATAGTATAAGTTATCAGACACTAGATGTATACTTATAGCAATTTGATTAGGTAATGCAGCTTGAACACCACTCAATTGTACTTCCTTTTTTGGATCAATAAAAGATGCTTTTTCTATCTCAATTTGGTTAGATGGTTTCTCAATACTTGTATACTATATTGTCCTCTTGGATCTAGAACTATTGTTAGATAGATTGAACTTCATGAATACTCTCGATTATCAGATATTTTCATAGTGTATATGTCTTATTGATTTCCTTTAGTTGGGGTTAAATTTATTGGTTAAAGGGCAATTGGTTAATTAATTTGAGTTGATATACAATTGCATGTTGGTGTGGTTCTTTACCTTAATAATTTGCATATCATTATGTTGGACTAACCACCAACATTCCACTACAAGATTCATGAAATGGCTTAATTGCCTCCTATGTTCTATAAGTATAATAGTTGTATTGGGCATTGACAGATCAAACTTTTGGTGCAACGACAATCCTAGCTTGCAACATGTGGTATCAAAGGATGTTTCCTTACATCAAGTTTAACAACTTTGGGTATATTTTAGTTGAGTGGAATACATATCTTTTATATCTCAAAATAGTTCTTCAAAGGTTCCTATTTTTTATGGACTAGATTATGCTTTTTAGGAAGTAATGATGCAAACATATTTGTCATCTATTAATATTCTATTTTGGGCTTTAGTTTTTAATGGTTATAGTGTTCCTTATACTTTACAAGTACGAATCCTAATGAAAAGAAGAAGTATGAAATTGATATGAAAACTAAATTTACTATGCTTAACAATTTATCTAAAGATGTTTTCATTAAGGTAATGCATTGCAGTTCTTCTAAAGAAGTAAGGGACAAATTGAAAAACCCACATTTGTTGAAAAGGGAGATTATTGAAAACAGATTGATACAAGTATGATAAATGATTTTCAATCATTGTTTTGTCACTAATGTCAAACCTGCTATTTTCTAGAAAGACAACTGCTTACATGATTCAAGTACTATCACTTATTTGATTGATGAAGAGGATTTGATCAAAAGATGTAATGTAGTGCCTGCCCCTAGATCACATTTATGTTATCATTGTCAAATTCTTTTAGGTCGATTATATGCATTGATTAGTTTTAGAGATGCTAGATTTGCAACATTATGATATTATTTCATGTCTTGGATTACAAATATATCAGTTATAATTGCTTAGTTGATTTCATTTCACATGTTGTTAATGATGTCTTGATGATTCCTAATTAATAAATGTGTTTTCTTTCATAACAATGTTAACATGATGTCTTTAATGATTATTATGTTGTATTGATAGAGATGCATTATTATACCTGAGCATTTGATGTTAGATTTGTGATTTTTATGATACTTACACCATACTTACATGTGTATGGTGTGCGTGTTTGTTTTATCTTTTTGTCTGACATGTTTTATGTGGTTAAGCAAGGGAGTCGTAGTTACCTACTAGTCGGGAACTACACGATGCACCACTCCCCGCCATTGCCTGTTTAGTTTAGATATATTTATATACATGTACATGTTCGTCTTTTATGTAGGATGCAGGTACCGGGCATCGACTTCCCTAAATTGCCAAGATGAGCATGCCCAATTAAATAGACTCAAATGGTGAGAATGGGAAGATAATGATTAGGTCCAATACCAACCATAGCTTATAATACTTGTCTTGCAAGGAGGACTCGTAACAGACTGTCTACCCTTTTTAAAACCCGTGAGTATTTTGTGCATATGTTGTTTTGTGAGTCTTTGATAAATTTTCTATTAATTAAGTCTAAATGAAAGATTAAATTAATGATTTAATTTAAAGGAAAAATATTATGAAATTTTTAATATTTAATTATATTTAATTAATTGAGAAATTAATTAAATAAAAAGAATTGAATTTGGAGATAAAAGTTATAAGAATAAATTTAGAACGTGATGATATTTATTTAATTTAATAATAATATATTTAGAGTTCATTTTTAAGTAAATGCTAAATATTATTGTTATTTAAGTTAATAAATATTTATCAAATTAAATGTTCAAAATAAATTAAGAAGTGAAAATATATTAATTTATGAAAAAGATTTAAGTTTGCATGATGCGTGTATGAGATTAAAATATAGGAAATTAATTAAAAGATAAAATATGTGAACTTAATAAAGACATTTTAAAGTGCGCATGTGATTTAAAAAGTTAATAAATTAATTTAAAGCGATGTCAAGTGGAAAATTAAATAAAGTAATTTAATAATTCACTTAACGTGCATGAAAGAAATAATAAAATAATATCTTAATTAAAAATAAAATTAATTGTGCATCAAAGAATTAATTAAATAAAATAATTATAATTTTAGAGTTGTGAACATAGAAACCCTAAAAGGTAATTGGAGTTTATATTAGGGGGTTTTTGGGTCATTATTGCACACACAGGTTTGAAGAGAAAATCAGAGGGTTTGGAAAAGAAGGCAAGTTTTTCGTAGCTTGAAGGATTTTGCTTGCAGTAGGAATTTTTATCTAGCTACCAGAGTTTAGCATCAGATCCAGGTAGGATCTTGTGGTTTAATTGTATAATAGTTTTCGCTTTTCAAACTTCTGTCAGCTCCGTGTCTTTTGCATGTGTTGTTTTCTGGTATGCAAATATTTGTTCTTGATTGAGAAATATCTGTACATGGACTTAGATGGATACTTCGTTGAGTTTACTTTAAAAGATTGTATCTTAATATGAATAAGATTAAATAAAAATCAATTAGAAATCCTGTTTGTAGGTATAAAAGAATCAAAGTTAAATCTAGAAAAGGGATTGCGATTTAAAAAGAGAAAATTTTGAATTAGAAATACGAATGGTTAAACTTAGTTTTTCTATCAGACTAATAATGTAAGGGTTATTATATATATATATTAAGAATAATATTATCATGGAGTTTTTTGATATAAATATCATAAATTTTAATAAAATAAAAATTATAAAACTATAAAACAATTCTTAATTTCATATATAATAATGGTTTGACGTAGGCGAGTTAAATTATATATATATATATATATATATATATATATATTGAATGGGGTGGGGATATACCCCCCCGTACCTGCTGCTGGCATTAATGGTCGCGACAGCTGGTACCACTGCTGCTGCGCGCAACAGGGTACCCTGCTGTCGTAGATACCAGGCCGATGGGCCTTTAAACACGTCAATATATATTGATTTCATTTAATTTTTATTATTATTTTAATAATAATTTTTATAAATAGGTTCAATTTAATATTAAATTTGTTAATAGTTTTAAATATTAACTTTTAATAATTATTTAAATTAATGTTATTTATTAAAAGTTTAATATTATTGCTAAATATTAATAATAAAATTATTAATAAGATTTGAATAATTTTTTATTATTTAATATTTATTAATAAAGTTATATATATATATATATATATATATATTTATATATAAAATTAAATAAATATGATTTAATTAAGATTTATTAACAAAGGAAGTTGTTAATGAGGTTCTAAATTTAATCATTGTTGTTAAAAATTAATAATATCGATTTTAATAAAATTGTAATTATTTTATTTAAAATCATTAATGGTTATTTTTATTACTACCTTTAGATTATTCTTTTACGAGATTGACCTTAATTATTAGGGCAACTTCATATATTTGAATTGAATAAATAAATGGGTTATTGGATGGTATAAACTGAGAATCTTCTATACTTAACACGTACATTAAAATGTAAATTGCAATTTTACTTGTAATCCAATTGTGTATTTTCAAACCAAACCCAGACTATGAAACTGTACTGTTTTGCTTGTATTGTCTATGCTTTGGATTTTGGTGTTGATTAGATGTCGACCAATCTAGGATGTACACCAGAGGCTATGTGAGATTTCTTTTATATTATTTATGTGACTGGATGTCATGATGTTTTCTGTGATTCAAATTGAAATTATATTTATGAGATTGACTTGTGGAGCATCTATATTTAATTGGGTTGGGAGTACCAGCTTATTATCAGGTTGCCTATTAAGGAACCGAGTTTGATCTTTATGGGTGTTGTGGTATGGGACACAACTATATTTTTATGTGCTTAGGAGAGGTTGTCTAGGTACATGACTTGGGAGTGGCTTGCAATAGGGGTTCGAGACCCAAAGTGGTCAGTACTAGGGTAACCTAATGCAAGTTATGTAATAAGTGATAATCTAGTAACTAATATTTTGGGGGGAAAACACACTAAAAAGATAAGTTAGAGATATTTGATCCACCCATGCCTTGAGTGCTTGTATAGACTGAGGATGGGAATGGGATGATTGCCTCATCTTCTTGAGAGGGCTTTTTGGTTTCCACATGTGTCTTGTTGAGGGTCTGAGGTTTAGAGTAACCAGTCTAGGGTAACTCAATGATTGAGGGTCCGAGGTCTATTCGGAGACTAGTCCAGGGTAACTCAAGAAGCCATGTGATGACACTCCCTAGTATGTAGCTTGAGTCTCCTCTGTAGATTTTGTGTACCTCTAGTGGTGTACTTATTATTGGATGTGTTTATTGTGGTTATTACTTTCATTGATGATGATTAGTGATTCATGGATGATGTACTTTTGATGGTGGTGTAGATTTTGTGCACCTCTGGTGGTGTACTTATTATTGGATGTGTTTATTGTGGTTATTACTTTCATTGATGATGATTAGTGATTCATGGATGATGTACTTTTGACACATGGTTCTTGACTTGAGGGAACATCTTTAGTTGACTTTATCTTATGATCTTGGTATATGGTTTATACTTGGTTCATGTATAATGTTTGGTTATGTAGTGTTGGTATTGGATTGAGTGTTCTTTATTTTTGGATTATCTTATCTTCTTGAGTAGTATGTGTTACCTTTGAGATAGTGTTGGCTATTAGGAATTTCATGCCTAGGAATGTTTAATGTTTGAATAGTTGTATGAGGATCGTTCATTATCTTCCCTGCATGGTGGGAGTGGAAGCCTGACTAGGTAACCATGCGGTTGGGAGGTAGTGTCTTCTTACCATTTGGGTTCCCCTCACATTGCCAGCTATTGGATGTTCATTGCAGAAGATGTACCTTTATCATTCTTATTTCTTATCTTAGAGACTTCCTTTCAGTTGATGTATATATGTTATCATGTATTTTGATGTATTATATCTATTTGCATATACCCTGCGACATGTGCAGTGGATGTTATTAATTGGATGTACTTTCATTGTATTAGTTATGCTTGCTTATGCGATTATGTATCTGTTATTTTTTTATGATCATGTGACATTGTACTTGAAACTTAAACTAATTAATTTAAAATTATTAAATGTGACTCAATGTAAAGGAACCCTTGAGGAATTGAAACTATATCTATAATTGATTATGTGTATTTGATGTGTATGTTCATATTGCTTCCGCATTAATGTTATCTTGATGTTGTTTAAAACTTTAAAAAAAATAAAAAAATTCAGTAAACATTGTAACATATTAGGTTTATTTCTCTTGGGTTCCCGAGCGGGGTGTTACATGTAACAATAACACCTAGAGGAAAGGTTGAGTTATGATATGAAAAGGAGTACAAGAATCAACTACAAAAGTGGTAACATGATGCATTGATAATCTACTAAAGGTTGCAAAGGTTGGTTATATTAAGCAAGTTTAGAAGAACAAGTATAACAAAAATTGTCTGCAAAGCTTGACCGAGTGGACAATAGGTGCCGAGAAAAGTCAATGCAAGATGAGTAGAAAATTAGTTGGACTTGAGTAAAAGTTTATTTTAGTGTATGCCGAGTATAAAAGTTGATGCCGTGTAAAGTTTAGTTGATGCCAAGCACCCATAAACTTTAGTTTGTGCTGAGTGATTTTACAAAGAATGTCAAGAAACATAGTATGTGTTGAGCATCAGAAGCAAGTTAAGGCCAAGTGTTAGCATTGTTTGAAAGATCATGAACTCGATAGATCTAAGCTGACAAGTTTATTTTCTTGAATTGTGTGAACCATGTGGAAGATAAGATTGATGAGCTGGTGGCACAGAATCCATGGTAAACAATTTTGAGGTGAATTCAAAGAGGATTGAAGGAGAATTTTTTAGAAAGGGATAAAATTAAATAAGGGGTAGATTCATTGAATCTTACCTAATCTTTCCTAACCCTAAATTGGATGATGGAGAATGAACGATAAAATATCTTAATTCTCTATTTATAGGGATGACTGGTCAGAAGCAAAGGTTGTCATGTGTGAGAACCTAAGGAAGACAAAGAGTCTAGGGTATTTCTTCATTCAATGACCTAAGTGAAGAGTCTGCATTGGCATGTTAAGCAAGAAGACTTAAGAGTATGGATGCTTGAAGGGTGAAAAAGCTATCAGAGCTGAAGTGTGTGAAAACCAAGTAGAATGGATGACTGAAACATAGATCTATAATCTACAAATGGAGTTGTAAGTTGTTATCAGATCAAGCCTTACTGTTACACTTTAATAATTGTAATCAGTCTAGAGTAAATCTTTTGGATTAAGGTTAACCTAACAGTCATTTGTAAATCCTTTAACTGGCTGACATTCCAAGTGAATGGTCCAAAGTCCTCTAACAAGGTTCACTCCTAACAAGGTGATTGAAATCCTTTAACCAGGTCACATTTAACAGTGTGCATTGTAACCTTTAACAGGGTTGGCCTTTCACAGGGAATCACTTTAGAAGAGTAAAAAAGAGTAGCATGTTACTGGTGGTTTTTCCCAAATTGGGTTTCCATGTAATCATTGTGTCAAATGTGTTGATTGAATATGTTATGTTTCATGTTTACAATTTTGCAAATTGATTTGGCAATAACCTACAAGTTTTAAGTCATTGCATAATCTTATGGATGTATGCATGATGATAAATGTTTTATGGGTTCACTAAGCTGTGAAATTTTTTAATTGTATCTGGACCTTGGATAAGTGATTCATGCCCCCTAGTTATTCTAAAGAATTCCAATAGTTGGTATTAGAGCTATCTACTAAAGAGGACTAGTTTGAAGGTACTAGAAGCACAAAGATCAAGATGTCAAAAAGAGAAGTACCCAAGCTTAATAGAGATAACTTTCCTGCATGAAAAAGTCTGATGAAGCTACACCTTGGAGGACTTGGAGATCATTCACAATTTACCATTACTACAAAGCATGTTGATCCTACTGGAGCCCTAACTGCTGAGGATTTTAAAAAGAAGAAAGATCACAACCATGCAATCTTGGAGATTGCCTCTACCCTAGGCTATACTGAATTTGATGATATCAAAAGTCTTGGTAGTGCAAAGAAAATGTGGGATGCTCTACACACTATCTATGGAGGAGACAAGAATGTTCTGAGAGCCAAAGCTAAAAGTCTCAGAGGTAAGTTTAATGATATGAGAATACAAGAAGGTGAGAATATTGCTCTACAATAAAAGATGTTGTTAATGCAATAAGGGGAGCTATTGGTAAAATAGATGATGATACTATATTAAGAAAAGTTTTGAGAACACTGCTACCCATCTATGCAATTAGAGTTTTTGCAATACAAGAACTAAGATGTGTACCAAGGAATGATCTAACTCTTGAAGTTCTGGTAGGTAGGCTCACTGCTTTTGAGCTTTCTAATTTTGATAATTACAAACCTAAAAATATTGAATTTGCTTTCAAAGCTAAGCTGTCATTAAAGAAACTTAATGAGAAGAAGAAGAAAAATAGAAAAAAATACTTGTCCAGTGATAGTGATATAGATAAGGAGGATGTAGATCAACTTGAAGCACTACTGGCAAGAAGATTTCATAGAGGTAAATGTAAGTTTAAAGGTAAATTACCTATCATTTGTTTCTTGCAATGAGGTTGGTTATATTACTGCTAGATATGCAGAGAAGAAGAACTACATAACTCGTGACAAGTACAAAAGTAGAAGAGATCAAGACAACAAGGATTACAAAGACAAAGGCAAGAAGTCATGCTACATTGCTGAAGAGGAAATAAGAGATGAATTTGATGAACATGATGAACATGATGATGAAGTGGTGTATGCTGCAATGAAGGATGCATTTGATGAAAATGAGGCAACTGCACTTGTGTCTTGTGTGAACAAGAATTACAGAGGGGTCATTGATAGTGGATACTCACATCACATGACTGAAGATAAAAGTATGCTCATTACCTTAAATTGTTATGATGGAAATAGTGTAAGATTTGGTAATGATGCACCATGTTTGATAAAAGGAAAATGTTCTATCAAATTGACATAAAATATTTTATGGGACAATGCTTACTATGTTAAAGGACTTAACTATAATCTATTGAGTGTGTCACAACTAAATAATTTAGGATGTAAGGTTGAGTTTGAAAACAAGATTGCTAAGATATATGATACTGATGGAAAAATGATTGGAAAGGGTGATCAAACTAGGAGTAATCTATTCTATCTTGATATAGAGGATGTTGCTTGTTTAGTTATATAATTTGATGATGTGTGGCTATGGCACAAGAGGTTATGTCATGTTAATTTTGACAACTTGGTTAGTATTAGTAACATGAGAAGAGTTAGAGATTTTCCTAAGTTGAAGAAGCCTGATAATATAATGTGCAAATAATGTCAGTTAGGCAAGATGACAAAGTCAAGTTTTTAGAGTAAAAATCACACTTCTAAAGGAATACTAGAGATTGTTTATATTGACTTGTGTGGACCAATTGAAGTGCAAAGCTACAAAAGAGATAACTACATTATGACGCTTGTTGATGATTATTTTAGAATGATGACAATTATGTTTCTCAAATAGAAATCTGATGCTTTCCAAATATTTAAGTGGCACTTAGCAAGAGTTGAAAAAGAAACAGGTAAAAGTCTGAAATGTTTGAGATCTAACAGAGGAGAAGAATTTACATCAAATGAGTTTGAGATGTTTTGTAATGATAGAGGGATCAAAAGATAGACATCTGCTCCTAGAATCCCTCCACAAAATAGAATTGCTGAAAGGAGGAATAGGTCTATAATGGACTATACTAGGACACTCATGATGGAGAAAAATGTTGCTTGAAATACTAGAGAGAAGCTGTAAGTACAATTGTCTATAACTTGAACCATGTACAAGTCAAGAAAGGTACTCATTCAACACCTTTTGAACTATGGTATGGATACTCACCCAATGTAAAATATTTTAAAGTATCTAGAAGAAAATGCTATATTCTCAAAGATTTTAGGAATAGGAAACTAGATTCAGAAAGTGAAGAAGATATAATTCTTAGGTTGTTCCACAAGAAGTGAAGCTTGCAAGTGTTTAAATACTAACACTAAAAAAGTTGTGGAAAGTGCAAATGTGAAATTTGATGAATATACAGAAGTATATGAGGCTGAACCTATGAAGGAACTAGAAGAATACAAACCATTTGTATACTTTAATGGAGGTATGTCTATTGAAGAAGATGCTGCTAATCAAGCTATAAACCAACAACAAGTTTTAGTGACTACCGAGTCACATACTATGAATATTGAGTTGCATTCATGAACTGAGCTACAATTGGGTGCCAAGTTACAAAATAAAGTTGAGGCACATTCTAATTTTGAGATTAGTATACATGAAAGATATGCTAAAATACCCGACAGAGATGTACATAGTGACTCAGAAGTTGAAAGACAAAATGACAAAACCAGAGCTAAACCAAGATTGTCTAAATATGTTTAGAGACATCATCCTACTGCACAAATCATTGGAGATAAAGATGCTAGACCAATGACAAGGAACAAGTTGAGAAGTGATGCATGTTTGTTGAGCATGAAGGAACCCAAAATAGTGAAAGATACCTTAGAAGATGTGGACTGGAGTAAAGCCATGGAAGAAGAGATTGAACAAATTGAGAAAAACAAAACATGGACTCTAGTTCCTAGACCAGAAGACAAAAATTGATTGGCACCAAGTGGGTATACCGAAACAAGTTAGATGAAAATGGCGAAGTCACAAGGAACAAGGAAATATTAGTCTGTAAAGGATATGCACAAGAAGAAGGGATTGACTATGGAGACACATTTTCTCCTATTACTAGATTGGAAGGAGTAAGAACCTTGCTTGCTTATTCTGCATACAACAATTTCAAAGTTTATCAAATGGATGTTAAATCTACATTTTTGAATGGTATATTAGAGGAAGAAGTTTATATAAAACATCTAGAAGGATTTGTTGATGTTAATAATAAAAACATGGTATGTAGATTACACAAAGCTTTATATGGTTTGAAGCAAGCACCAAGAGCATGGTATGAGAGACTTCATAACTATCTTGTGAAGATTGGATTTGAAAGGACTGATGATAACAAAAATCTATACTTGAAAATAGAGAAAGGCAAAGGTATTTTTTTATCTTAAATTTTTTTTGATGATATCATATTTGGAGGTCAAGATACTTTATGTAAGGGTTTTGCAAATTAAATGAAACAAGAATTTGAGATGTCTATGTTTGGAGAGATCAAGTTATTTGTGGGTTTGCAAGTACACTAGATGAAATATGGTATATACATCACTTAGTCAAAGTATGTCAAGGAGATACTAAATTTTTTTGGATTGGAGGATTCCACCAGTATGTACACCTATGGTGACAAGACATAAGTTGTCAAAGAATGATGATTCAGTTGAGGTGAATGAAACATTATAGAGGTCTATGATTGGAAAATTGCACTATGTAGTACATAATAGAGCCGATATTACTTTATTTGTAGGGATAGTTGCAAGATTCTCTGCTAATCCTAGGAAAAATCATTTGATATATGTAAAGAGACTAATGCGATATTTGAAAGGAACAAAGGAATATGGTCTATACTATAAGAAAAATGAGAAAATTGAATTAAGAGACTATACTAATATTGATTGGGCTGGAAACATTGATGACAAAAAGAGCAACGGTGGAGGAGCATTTTTCTTAAGCAAGAGGTTGGTTACATGGAATAGCAAGAAATAAAACTGCACCTCACAATCTACTACTAAAGCTAAATATGTTGATGCTGCTATAAATTGTACAAACATTGTATGGATCAAACAACTACTCAAAGGTATGAAGGAAGAAATTACTGAACTAGTGATACTTTATTATGATAATAAAAGTGCTATAAATATATCAAAGAATATTGTGATGCACACAAGGACTAAGCACATTGCAATCAAGTATCATTACTCGAGAGAATTAGTTCAAGATAAAGAGGTGAAGATGGAATATTTTAACACAAAATAACAAATTGCTGATATCTTCACAAAGGCATTACCTAAGGATGCTCATGAGTATCTAAGAGGTAAACTAGGGGTGATACCCCTATCAAAGACTATCTAAGTAACAAAAGGAGTGCCTTGCATCAAACAAGTTGATTGTCATATGTCAGAAATTGATGCAGTGGATCTTACTTTAGGAGTTGCCTAAAGTAATTAATGAGCTAGAACTACAAATCAATCACAAGCAAGGTGATAGAGGGAGAAATTGAAGAAGTTCATATCTGCATATTAAGATGACAAGTCTTTGACATTGTTGTCAAAGAGGGAGATGTACAAAGAATGGGAGATATGTAGCTAAAAGGGAGATATATACAGGAGAAGGAATAAAGACGGAGAAATCCTAACACAATATGAGGAAGAAATTTTGAACTGCTGAAAAAGAAAGTGTATCTACTGATTACATCTACCTAGTAAGAGGTAGATAATGCAGACTAAGATATAAGAAGTAATTCAGAGGGAGTCATAAGGATCACACAATAGAGTTTTATAACCTATTCAGAAGATGAAAGTTGCTAATAGAGGGAGAGATTTCAATATAAGGAATTATTTTCTTTTTGGTATTTTGTTGGTCTTACTATTTTAACCTAGTAAGTTTGGTTTGCCATCAATGGCAAAGAGGGAGATTATTGAAAAGGGAGATTGTTGAAAATAGATTGATACAAGTATGATAAATGTGTTTCAATCATTATTTTTTCATTGATGTTAAACCTACTATTTGCTAGTAAGACAACTACTTACATGATTCAAGTACTATCACTTATTTGATTGTTGAAGAAGATTTGATCAAAAGACGTAAAAAACCTAGAGGAAAGGTTGAGTTATGATATGAAAAGGAGTACAAGAGTCAGCTAAGATAGTGGTAACATAATGCATTATTAATCTACTTAAGGTTGCAAAGGTTGGTTACACTAAGCAAGTTCAAAAGAATAAGTATAACAAAGTTTGTATGCAAAGCTTGATCGAGTGGATAGTAGGTGTCAAGAAAAGTTAGTGCAAGTCAAGAAAAAAATTAGTTGGAGTTGAGTAAAAGTTTATTTTAGTGTATGCCAAGTAAAATAGTTGATGCCGAGTAAAGTTTAGTTGATGCCGATCACTAGTAAACTTTAGTTTGTGCCGAACGATTTTATAGAGGATGTCGAGAAACACAATATGTGCCGACCATTAGAAGCAAGTTAATGTCGAGTGTTATCATTATTTGAAAGATTGTGAATTTGATAGATTTGAGCCAACAAGTTTATTTTCTTGGATTGTGTGAACCATGTGGAAGATAAGATTAATGATTTGGTGGCATAGAATCCATTGTAAACCATTTTAAGGTGAACTCAAAGAGGATTGAAGGAGAAGTTTCTAGAAAGGGATGAAATGAAATAAGGGGTAGATTTATTGAATCTTACCTAATCTATCCTAACCTCAAATTGGACAATGGAGAATGAACGATAAAATATCATAATTCTCTATTTATAGGGATGGCTAGTTAGAAGCAAAGTTTGTCATGTGCGAGAACCTAAGGAAGACAAAGAGTCTAGGGTATTGCTTCATTCAGTGACCTAAGTGAAGAGTTTGCATTGGAATGTTAAGCAAGAAGGCTTAAAGGTATGGATGCTTGAAGGGTGAAAAAGCTATCAAAGCTGAAGTGTGTGAAAGCCAAGAAGAATGGAGGACTAAAACAAAGATATGCAATCTGCAAATGGAGTTGTAAGTTGTTATCAGATCAAGCTTTACTATTACTCTCTAATAATTGTAATCAATCTAGGGTAAATCCTTTGGATTAAGGTTGACCTAACAGTCATTTGTAAATCCTTTAATTGGGTGACATTCCAAGTGAATGGTCTAAAGTCCTCTAACAAGGCTCACTTCTAATAGGGTGATTGAGATCCTTTAACTAGGTCACATTTAACAGTGTGCATTGTAACCTTTAATAGGGTTGGCCTTTCATAGGGCATCACTTTAGAAGAGTGAAAAAGAGTAGCATGTTACTGGTGTTTTTTCCCAAATTGGGTTTCCACGTATCACTATGTCAAATGTGTTTGTTGAATTTGTTATGTTCCATATTTACATTTCTGCAAATTGATTTGACAGTAACCTACAAGTTTTAAGTCATTGCATATTCTTATGGATGCATGCATGATGATAAATATTTTATGGGTTCACTAAGCTGTGAAAAGTTTTAACTATACATCTGGACCTTGGATAACTGATTCACTCCCCTCTCAATTATTCTAAAGAATTCCAACAACATCATGGTAATGATAGAGTTAAAGAAGCCAAGATAAAAGATTTGAAAGAAATATTTGAAGACCTTAAGATGGGTGATGATAAAAAGATAGAAGACTATCTCCTTAAGATAGATGAAACTATAAATGGCATAAGAGGACTTGGTGAAAAAATTGATGATATTGATGTTGTAAAGAAAGTTTTGAGATCTCTTGCTGATAAATTTGATTCTAAGATATGTTCTATAGAAGCAACTAGATATATCAACAAGCATACAATGGGAGATATTCACGGAGCACTTGTAGCTTATGAAATGAGAAAGTTTGGCAAGCAAGAATCCACAAGCAAAGAAGCAACATTCAAGGTGGAAAAGAAAGTGAAGTAGGTCTCTTTAGAATCAAAAGATTTTAATGTTTTTGAAGCACATTTATCAACGAAATTAAAGAAAGAAGTAGGTAAATACAAAGGTAAAATTCCTTTCAAATGCTTTAATTGTCATCAAATAGGACACTTTGCATCTAAATGTCCTCTTCATGAAGTAGATAATGAGAAAGAGAAATCAAGTAATAATAAATTCTATAATAAAAAGAAGTTCTTTAAGAAGAAGAAGAGTTTTGATTGCTAGTATCAGATAGTGAATCTAGTAGCTTTGAATGCAATGAAAAAGAAGTTTTATTCATGGCTATAGAAGCTACTTGTCAAGAATTAGATAGTGATGATGATGTTGGACTTATTGAGGCTGATTTATAATGTGAATTTATTTATGCACTGAAAAAGATAAAGGAATTAAAAAGGAATTTAAGCGTTCAAGAAAATTAATTCTTAAAGGAAAAAGAGAAATCTGAGAAATAAACTAAGGAATTAAATCAACAAGTTATAGAATTGAAATTACAAGTTGAGGAACAAAAGAGAATTGTCTTTGTCACTAAGGAAGAGTTAAGTTCTAAAGATCATGAATGTACAAGGTTAATGAATGAAGTAGTATCATATAAAATAAAGTTAGAAAAATATGAGAACACTACTTTGGATGATTTTTAAGGAAACAAAGAAGAATTGATGATCTAACAAGAATTGGTTTGGAACTTGGACAATGTTCTAGTGACCAGAACGATAAATCTTTATTTGAGATATTTAAATCTGAAAGTAAGGATAAAAATAAGAATACTACCACTTCAAATGTAGGTAAAAATGTAGATTTTAATCAGATTTCTATTGATAAAAATTAGTTTATATCAAACACTTCATTCATGGGTGAAAGATACTCAAATGGGTTCAATTCTTTATTTGATGGGTATTGCTTCATGTGTCATCAATATGGACATAGAATAAGTAATTGTAGAAACATGTCAAGGAGGTATTAAAAGTTTCATTTTGGTTATTCCTTTCCTAAAATGAATGGTCCAAGATGTTACAAATGCAATCTATTTGGTCATGTTATGAGGAATTGCAAAACTAAGTCATTTCAAAATGATCAATCTTATGCTAGTCTACAAGTTGATAAAGAATTTGATACTAAAGTGGCTAAGATATGGAGGCCTAAGATTAATAAGTCTATGTTTGTTCAAATGGATCTACATTCTAAAGAAAAGGAGTTATGGATAATTGATAGTGGTTTCTCTAGACACATGACAGGAGATAAAACAAAGTTTGATAAATTGATTAACTACAAAGGTGGAAATGTTAGTTTTGGTGATGATTCTTCAAGGAAAATTAAAGGTTTGAGTTCTTTGATGCTTAGTGCCAAAATGTCCATTCATGATGTGTATTATGTTGATGGATTAAAGTACACTATTCTAAGTGTTAGTCAAATTTTTGATCATGGATATGAAGTTGTTTTTGCTGATCATGGTTGTCAAATCAAATTAAAATCTGGATAGTTGGTTGCATTAGGTAAAAGATCTAAAGGGAATGTATACAATTTAAAACATATCACAAATATTAATAATCATGAAGATGTTTTCCTTATGGGATAGGTGAATGAAAGTTGGTTATGGCACAAAAGGCTTGGGCACTTGAATTTTGCCAACTTGGTAAAAGTTAGTAAGCATCAAGATGTAAGAGTTATGCCATGTATAAGTAAGCCAAAGAATGTTATTTGTGAAGGGTGTCAACATGGTAAGCAAACAAAGCCATCTTTTCCTTCAAAATAATATTTTGCTTCCAAACCATTGCAATTAGTACATACTGATTTATGTGGTCCTCAAAGGACAATGTCATTAAATGGTGAAAAATATATCATGGTTTTTATAGATGACTATAAAAGAATGACATGGGTAACTTTCTTAAAGCATAAATTAGAGGCATTTAACAAGTTTAATATTTTCAAGAAAATGGTTGAAAATGAGTCAAACATGAAGATCAAGTGCTTACAATTAGATAAAGGTGGTGAGTTTGCTTTAGATGAATTTGTTGACTATTGTGAAAAATATGTCATCAAAAGATAATATGCAGCATCCAAGACACCTCAAAAAGATGGAGTTGTTGAGAGAAAGAACTGAACAGTGAAAGAAATGGCAAGGACTATGTTAGATGAATATAAAGTACCAAAGTGCTATTGGAAAGAAGCAGTTCACATAATAGTATATATTTAAAAAAGGGCACAATTAAGGCTAAAGCTAAGTACACTCCTTCTGAGTTATGGTATGGACATCTTGCTTTTGTTGAGAATTTTAGAATGTTTGAAAGTAGATGTTTCATTAATAATTTTGGTGATAAAATAGGAATCTTTGATTCAAGATGTGATGAAGGAATATTTTTAGGATATTCTTCTCAAAGTAAAGCTTACAAATGTTTTAATAAAAGGTTGAATAAACTTGTTGAAAGTGTACATGTGAAATCAAATGAAGTTGTGCATGATAAAAAGGAAATAAGAATGAATAATACTTTCCTACAAGACAGTGATAAAGACTTGAAAGAATTAGATAATAAAGTTGATGAAGGTGAAGAAGAGAAAAATTCAAACATAAACACTAGAACCAACAAGTACAAAGGCTATAGGAACAAGATTGAAGAAGTATCATCCTCAAGAACATATTATAGGGGATAAACATGTAGGTGTTCAAACAAGAACAAGAACTACATCTAGTGAATGTGATAATCCTTGTTTGTTATCTCAAATTGAACTTAGATCATATAAATAAGCTAGTATGGATGGGTTTTGGGTTAAAGCTATGAAAGAGGAACTAAGTCAAATTGAAAAGAATAAGACTTGGGAATTAGTGCCTAGAGTAAAAAGGCTATAGGAACAAGATTGAAGAAGTATCATACTCAAGAACATATTATAGGGGATAAACATGTAGGTATTCAAACAAGAACAAGAACTACATCTAGTGAATGTGATAATCTTTGTTTGTTATCTCAAATTTAACCTAAATCATATAAATAAGCTAGTATGGATGAATTTTTGGTTAAAGCAATGAAAGAGGAACTAAGTCAAATTGAAAAGAATAAGACTTGAGAATTAGTGTCTAGACCTAAAGATAAAAATGTAATAGGTGGTAAATGGGCCTTCAAAAATAAATGTGATGAAAATGAAAAGATATCAAGGATATGTTTGCACCAGTTACTAGACTTGAAGCAATTAGAATCTTTCTTGCATATTCATCTTTCAAGGGCTTTAAAATTTACCAAATGGATGTTAAAACAACATTTCTTAATGGTTATCTTGATGAAGAAGTTTATATGGATCAACATGAAGGATTTGAAAACAAAGACTATCCTAATCATGTTTATAGGCTAAAAAAGGCTCTTTATGGTTTGAAACAAGCTCCGAGGGTTTGGTATTCTAGGTTGGATCAATATCTTATAAAAAATGACTTCAAATGAGGTGGTGTTGACAATAATTTGTTGTACATCTATGGTACATGTGATGATATTCTTGTTGTTCTTGTTTATGTTGATGACATAGTATTTGGATCTAATGATGATGCTTTAAGTTAAGGTTTTTCAAAGCTTATGCAATCTGAATTTGAAATTTCCATGCTTGGGGAACTATCCTATTTTCTTGAGTTGTAAATTTCTTAGTTGAAAAATGGTATATTCTTATCCCAAACTAAGTATGCAAAAGAAATGTTAAAGAAATTTCAGCCTATGGGAACACCAATGATAACAGGATGTAAAGTTACTAAAAATGATAATTCTCCTGATGTTGATCAAACTACTTATAGATCCATGATTGGTAGTTTACTATATCTCATGGCTTCAAGGCCTGATATCGTGCATGTTGTATGTTTGGTTGCAAGATTTTAATCTTCACCTAAAGAATCTCGTGCTATGGTAATTAAAATAATTTTAATATATATTCAGGGTACTTTCAATTATGGGATTTGGTATCCTAAACATGATGATTTGAGATTTGTTGCTTATATTGACTTAGATTGGGTAGGCTATATAGATGAAAGAAAAAGTACTTTAGGAGTAGCATTTTTCTTGGATAATAGGCTAGTGTGTTGGCATAGTAAGAAGCAAGAATCTAATACACTTTCTATTGCAGAGGATAAATATATAGCCACATGTTCTTGTTGTCAACAGGTTCTTTTCATGGTTCAAACTTTATCAAATATGAAAGTAACAATGTCTAAACTAGTTTTTATCTATTCTGATAATCATAGTGTAATCAATATTTCCAAGAATCTAGTTATGTATTCACACACCAAGCACATTGATTTTCGTTATCATTTCATAAGAGAACATGTCTTGAATGGTAATAATGAATTAGAATTTGATCCTTCTTCAAATCAACTGGTTGACATATTTACAAAACCTCTCTCAAGAGCCATATTTGAAGGTTTAAGAACAAGATTGGGGGTTTTATCCCTCTCTTCTCTTGCATAAGTTCATAAATGAGTGATAGATTTCAAGGGGAGCATATTTTTCTTATCTTTTTGTTACATTGAAACCTTGGTATATCTCCTTTGTTATTGATGTCAAAGGGGGAGAAAAATGAAGTTGAAGACAACTACTTGATGGATATATAGGTATAAGTACACATGGATATACATGCATAGATACAATATATACAAGTACACATGGATATACAAGTGGAAGTTGGTATTGCCATCAATGCCAAAGGGGGAGTATGTTGAACCCTTGGTATTTGGTCTTTAATTGTTGTCATTGATGTCAATAATTCATCCATGCAATTATAAGGAGCATATGGTATGGTTAACATCATGTAATTATCTTATTTGATGTCCTTCACTATTATTCAAAACATATTCAAGACAAACACTTAAGTGTTATACAATTAACACTTAATGCTCACATTGGTTTAAAAAATGATTATCAAAAAATAGTTTTGGTCTATTGGAAAGTTGGTACGCTTAATTATTAGTTAGACCCCAATTATAGTACCTTTTTCAAAAGGTCGTTTAATTAGATGAAATGGGTTTCTGTTAGTTTTTGCATAATACTTGTACGAAAAGAGAAAAACTTCGTTTATCAGAAGCAATTACCAATTTGTTATGACAATTATAGTAGTTTTGAGCAATTTTGGTCTAATTGAAGTTTGGGGTATGTACTTGTCTCCAAAATGTTGACTTTTTTGGTTTATAAGTAGATGACACATTCCTATAAAATTTCATCCAACAAGTGGTATCAGAGTTTGGTCATAGGTTTGAATCTCCTTTGGTGACGCTAAGGGGGGGATTGTTGGACTAACTGCCAACATTCCCCTTCAAGATTTGTGACATAGATTAAATGCCTCCTATGTTCTATAAGTCTAATGGTTGTATCAAGCATTGAAAAATTGATATTTTGGTGCAACAACAATCCTAGCTTGTAACACATTCATCCATTCTCATCCATATTTCATATTCCAAAGCATTCCAAAAGGCATTTGGCCTTATAATCCTAATTTCTCCTTAAGGACACACTTTCCAACTCAAGAGTATCATTAAGTCTGCATTCATAACCATCCACTATTTCTAGTTAAGGTACAACCACCTAGGTCTTGCAGAGCCTAAAGTGTGGAGATTGAACAACATTGAGATTCAATCTTCCTCATCAGCTAACATTATGGTGAGTTTCCTAACATTGAGTAGGAAAGCTTGTAGGAAGTCAACCAACAATTTTGTGCACCAACACACAACAAACCCCTCACAGGGTAGATCATTGGATATAATCAAATTGTAGCCCTAACAGGCAAACTTTGTTGTTGCAACAACAAAGATTTGTGGGTTTCATTGTTGGAAATAATCAAGACTAGCTAGGTTACTTAGAAGGGAGGGGTGAATCAATAACTTCAAAAAATTTAAATCAATTCAACACTTAACAATATAAATCATTCACCATTCATTCATCTATTCTACTGTATGCATGAGAAAGTTAAATATTCATAACACATGAACACATTATTTTGGTGACCCAGAAACCTTCCAAATAGAAAGTAAAACTGGGGTGGGGATGATACCCACAAAACTTCACTACTGCAGTATAAAGTTGGCCTATTAGGGCTTATATTGACCACTTCTAATGATCTTCCCTGTTAAGAGCAATTTGGACTGCTAGATCCATGTTGTCAGAGGTTTTACAAACATAAAATGAAGTATGCACTTTGTTAAGAGATTTATACAAAGACTGTTAAGTCTACCTTGTTAAAGGATTTGGAAAACTAATTCACCTGTTAGGATGAAATGGTAAATCTGACTTACAACTTGATTTCTGATTAGATCCTTGTAGTACATATCACCTCTTGTGACTGATATATCTTTACTGCTCCTTCTAGACCTTGCTGAATACT
Organism: Cupressus sempervirens; assembly: GCA_028749045.1. NCBI lineage: Eukaryota > Viridiplantae > Streptophyta > Pinopsida > Cupressales > Cupressaceae > Cupressus > Cupressus sempervirens. Next base: position 577,092,778 of record CM053789.1, on the reverse strand, counting down.
CTGCTCTGCTACTGATTCACATTCACTCTTCTCAAAACATTACACATTTATTCCTTGATACTCTCCTCCATTACATTGCAAATGATACAATACATTACATATATACCATTCCAATATTTACAATTGCAAGGTTGGCTAAAATACAAGTAAACTGAATATTACCGAGTCGACCAAATAGTAGAAAACTTGGATTTTTCATGCTAACTTGGTGAACTTCTAATACTTGATGTCCACTACATTACTCGACATCATCATGCACTTAGTAGAAGCAGAATCTTGGTCCATACTAGTCACACAACTTAGTTTGGAACTAGGTAACCATTGGAGACTCAGTAGATATAGTGTTACTCAGTAGATACTAAATCCTTTGTTTACCTTGCTTTCACTCAGTAAACACTACACATCCATCACTTGGTAGATACTGAATTCTCATCACACAAACTAATGACTCGGTAGACATAGTGAAGCTTAGTGACCACTATCTACTTGGTGAACACTGTAGGCTCGGTAAACACTGCTGGACTGCACACTCATTCGGTAGCTTCAAAAATGCTCGATTTGAACTACTTAAGTGATGAACTTACTTGGAAACCACAAAATGCTTGGTATAAACTGTAGACTGAGTGATGAGCTTGGTGAACATACATAATCAAATAAGTGTTGTTACTAATAAAAAATATAACATAATGCAAACAATCTCCCCCTTTGGCATTAGTGACAAAAACACTTGTGAGCCTTATGTATATCGACATATTGATTTTTGATTTTTCAAAATTGATCTTTGTAAAGCTATTGTATATACATATCTTACATATCTCCCCCATACATATGGTATAATATATACATAGCTTCTCTCTGTACATACATCAATCTATTTTTTCCCTTATTGTCTCCACAAGTCTCTTACTCCCATGTCTCTTACTATCTCTTACTCCCCCTTTTTGCAAATAATGCCAAAGAGATATGCAAAATATTCAAATAGAGACACCAAAATGTGAGATAAATTTGGAGTGTACCTTTAGAATAAGAGCTAATGTCTTATTCCAATTGTCTTGCAAAATTTTGTAGGTGGAGAGTGCCACTTGAACTTCTGCAGAAAGTTCAATCATATGATCTGCTATGGAAAAATTGTTATTCTGGACCAATATTTTTGAATATGCAATTTGTTTATGCATTAAGTCCATAATTGGAAGAATCATATTTTGTATATCAATTAGTGTGGACCTGATTCTGGCTTCCTCTCTTAGCAATTCTGCTTGCAAATTTGACAAAAATCTCACCTTCATGTGATGTGATGAGCTTGAACTAGGGTCAAGCTGTAGCCTTTGAGCACTTGCCTTCATATCTACGTCAATCTTGTTCAATTTTTCTTTGATCTCCTTAGTAAACTTGGTAACATCACAAAGCTTGCCAAAAAGTGATGTTACATTGGTGAAAGATTGTTCAAGATTGCTCAAAATTGAAGATAAGTCTACCTGGTTTATAGAAATGTGCTTAAGCACCTTATTTTCAAACTTACTTCTCTACCTTTTCAATGAGCTTTTCTTGGCCAGAGGTATCCTCATTAAACTGATTTACAACTTCTTCCAATTGTAACAAAGTGTGCTGTGATGAGTCCACATCAAAACCTATAGCCTCAGTTATTATATTTTTAGCATTCTCAATTATTGTAAACTCTCTATCTCTTTCATATCTAAGCTACTTCTATCTTGCCTTTTGCTCCAAAAGTTGACTAACCAATATCATTTCATCAACTGTGGCAATGTCTAGATCCAATTTGGGAATGCCATTTTCCTTGTCCAAATCAATGTCTTCATCAATTTCTTTACCAGTAAGTAGAAGTTTTAAAGGAGTTTTTGGTTTTACTTCTAAGCTTACTTCCTTGGACTTAGAAATGGAAACAATAGTAGAAATGGTTGGACTTGCAGTAAAAACTTGAATGGGTCCAACTGAAGGAAAACTAAAAGAAGTGCTAACTGTATCCAAAATTGATGTGCTATCCAAAAATGAAGTAACAATAGGTGGAGCACAAACTGGAGTACTTACAACTATTGATCTAATTGAAATAGAAGCTGGTGCTATCAAAGCTATAGAACATATTGGTAAAATTATTGTACATGTTGCTATAGAAGTTGACACAATTGAAGAACTAACTGCTTCACACACTGCTGAAGTTGTAGATGGCTCAGGAGCTAATGAAGAGGGCTGCAGCTTGGTAGATGAAGTGATAGACACTTCCATTGTAGAAACCTTGAGCTATGAGGTAGCAAATAATGATTGTGCAGATGATATATGTGAGGTGGTTGCAGTCATACCTACTGAAGCTATCTCCAACCGTGATGATGTAGCAATTTAAGGTGGAGAATTCGGAAGGGAAGCTATGACTTGTGCTACTATTTTTATTGGATCATCTTCCTCATCTTCTTCCTCTTCAACTTCTTCCTCTTTCTCTTCATCATCAATCTTCAGTGCTTGATAATCTTCAACATCAAAAGTAACACATGCTGTTTTGTCTTCTTCTTCATTATCACTGTCTTCATCATCATCCTTGATTTCCACTGGATCTTCACTGGATTTATGTAGATGATAGATGTTCTTCCACATGTTTTTTGCATCTCTAACAACATGCTCAATATCTTTGATCAAAAGCAAACATGTATGGAATCTAATCATAATTTTACCTTCATTTTCTTTCATGCCTACCTTGAATTTTGCATCTGTAAGATTAGACATTAACTTCCTTAAAGATTGTTCATATATATCTTTTACTATCTGTACAGCTAATTCCCACCTTGGTTGCAATCTTGCCAAAAATTCTTTTGAAATATGTGGAGCAATTTGATCTAGGGAATATTTCCATTTTCCCATTTTATTGAGTACCAACTCCTCAATTTGCATCTTTTCAGCATCAGTCCTAGTCTCGAACTTTAGGGCCTTGAAGTTTGTGATGCCTGCTCCTTCTTCCATCTATTTTAACCTTTCCTGGAAGGTAAGTGGGGGCTTCACAAGCACACCTTCACTATCTCCTTTTCCTTTTCCTTTTGATCTCCTTGTGAAAACAATTGTGGAGGCCTTTAGAGGTTTGGTAATGATTACCCTTCCTTTCTTCTTTGCTAGCTCTGCCTCCTTCTCACATTCCTATTCTTCTCCTTCTTCTCCTTCTTCTTCTTCATCATCATCATCCTCTCCTTTACCCTTAGTAAGCATAAGAGGGCCAGTGTCAATTTTCATCTTGGCTATCTTCCTCTTTCCTTTACTAATTTCCTAGGGTAGCTTGATTTCAAGCTCAATTCTGGCTTTGGCCTCATCATATGTACCAAAAACTAGTAGCTTTGGATCTACTGGCTCATTCACTAGTGCTTCTATGATGTCTCTAGTTTCATCAATATTTACCTCATAAGGAAGAGGTTTCACCCATGCAACTTGGGGCCTGACTGCCTAAATATACACTCTATCACAATCAACCATAAAACATACATCATCTTTGTAATCCTCAAAAAGCTTAGGAGGAATCTTGAACCTGTTGTTCATCTTCTCCTTGAAATCATCAAAGTAGCTGTCCATAATGCTATCAAAATTTATACCCATTTCTGCAATAAATTCATTTATCTGATACAAAATAGTAACATCTTTTCTCCATACTACAGAACCTTTAGATGGGAGAAAATTTTGTACATAAAAGAAAAGACATGTCAAAAAAGAACCAAATTTGCAAGGGTTATTCTTTGATGTCCTAATATTATCCATATTTTTATTCAATTATTTTAGTAATAACTCTAACAGGTCAAATTCCATATTTTTCTTCACAACTTTAAATGCTAAATCCACTGCCTCACATGGCATGCTATTCAAATGATTGGAGCTATACATTTTGTGGGAAATGACATGAATACTAAATCTCAATTCAATGTCAAAAATAGTGCTAATCTTTAAACCTCTACTGTCCCACTCAGCTAGGGTTTTCTTCTCGAGTTCATCCCGACCTACAGTTTTGGTAGATTTGGCTTTGCTCAGCATGGGGAGACTCATAATCTTATGAATCATTTTCTTGGTGATTAACACAGGCTATTCTAACCACAATTTTCCATTATGCATGTGACTATGAATGTACCTAATCCACTTAATATTAAAGCTCCTTGGCATGTGTGTGATTCGAGTCAACCCTTTGATTTCTAGGTGCTTATACTCAGGTTTTAATGAACCATCAACACACATTTCTTCTAAGGCACTATCCATCTCTAGGGTTCCAATTTCCTAAATAGAACACTTAAAATGAATACAAATGTCATTAGTTAGAAGTACCTTGGGTGGAATTTGGGATTGAGTTCCATTAGGGTCCAGTGACTCCGTAATTGCTAGAACTAGCTTGAAGTTAGGTGCTTTCCACTCTACACCTTTAACCAACATTTCAGATCCTCTTTTTTCCTTGTTGATGCTACTACTCCTAGATTCCATGCCTGCTTGATAAATGATAGAAGTTTTTCAAAAAAATTCTTTGCTACAAATTCACTAGAAATTGCCTGAATGCACCTAGAATTGCTTAGCTCTATATATATTGAAGTCACGATGAAAAATGAAGTTGAATTCTGCCCTTCTAATGCAAATTTCTTCATTAATGCTAGGTACCATAATGATGTAGTGCATGATAAACTGTCATCCACTCACTAGCTCGGTAGAAACTTGTGAGTCAACGATCAAACAAAACTTTCATTACACCTAACCTAGCTCGGTTGAGTTTATGATTAACCTTGCTCGGTAAGACCTCATCTCATGTGATCCCTTTGTATCTGAAATACTGATTTGGATCTTCTACTTTCTTCCATTTGGAACTGCTCAAGATATAACTTGAAGATGCAGTTCCAGTTCCTCCTTTTAAGAATCTAATTGGAAGTGGTGGAGTCACCCACTTCTTGAGTGACATGGCCATCATTTAAACTATTTTGCTCAGTAGATTTGGGAACCCACTACTGTCTCATTTGCTTCTTGATGTTATCGACTTTGGCTTTCTTTACATCTTCAACTCTTCCTATATTCATGCAATTTTTAGCTATATGACCAAGTTCAGTGCATGTATAACATCTTACTATTGAATCTCTCTTTCTCAAGTGATACCTTGTATAGTCTATGCCAATGTGTCCATATTCTCCACACCAGTGACATATACACCAGGTATTGTAGTCCCAACCAAATATTGCTTTGACAATTTGTTCAGCTGGATTGAATGATTTGGATCTGCATTCAGATGCCTTGTACCTTTTTTCTTGCATTTGTGACATTTGCCTTCAAATTTTGATTTCTCCTTGCACTCATTAGCTTTATGACCATGTTCACTGTAATTGTAGCATTTTCCATTGAATTTCGCTTTTCCATTGCTCCAACAATTATTTGATGTATGACCTAACTTGCCACAGTGATTGCAAGTAGGTCTTTGATTTCTTTGGGCACCTTGCTTGGAAGATTCACCTTCTTCTTTGTATCCAAATCCTGCTTTACCGTTTTGCCTATAGATATTTTGCTCACTTTGTTGATTCATTGCTTGAGATTTCATCATCCTTTCATTGAGTTGGTTTTCAAAAATTAGATCAGCTTTCAATCTTTCATTGATTTTTCTTTTAGTGATTAAATCATTCTTTAAACTTTCATTTTCAAATCTCAGATTCATGATTTCTTCATTTGCATTGGAGAGTTGATTGATAAGACTTTCTTGCTGAAGGGATTGACTTTGAGTTTCATTATTTCTTGTCTCCAAGTCTTCACTTTCCTTATTCCTTTGTTCCAAAATTTCACACATTCTTATTGACTAAATTTCTTGTTCTCTTTTCAATTTTCTTACCTCTTCTTGCAGAGAGCCATTCTTTTCTAGGAGTTGTTTGATTGCCTCATTTGTTTCATCTAAATTGCTTGAGGGGAAAAGGTCTTCAATCTTTTCTTCAACATATTGGTGGTCATTCATTTGTCTTGCAAATTCCTTCCTTCTTTTCAGGGATTGGGAAAGATGCTCTTTTGCTTCCTTGAGTTGAGCTATGGCCATCTCCAGATCTAGCTTTTCATTCTCAATAGCTTTATTAAGTTTGAATATCTCTATTGCCCTTGATCTTTTCTCAAGCTGTCAAACTTTATCATGAGAACCACAAAGCTCTAATACTAATTGTTGGAAATAATCAAGACTAGCTAGGTTACTGAGAGGGGAGGGATGAATTAGTGACCTCAAAAACTTTAAATCAATTCAACACTTAACAATATAAATCATTCACCATTCATTCATCTTTTCTAGTATATGCATGAGAAAGATAAACATTCATAACACATGAACAGAGTATTTTGATGACCCAAAAACCTTCCAAATAGAAAGTAAAACTGGGGTTGGGATGATACCCACAAAACTTCACTATTGTAGTATAAAGTTGGCCTGTTAGGGCTTACATTGACCACTTCTGATGATCTTCCATGTTAAGAGCAATTTGGATTGCTAGATCCACGTTGTTAGAGGTTTTACAAACATACAATGAAGTATGCACTATGTTAAGAGATTTATACAAAGATTGTTAAGTCTACCCTGTTAAAGGATTTGGAAAACTGACTCACCTGTTAGGATGAAACTGTAGATCTGACTTACAACTTGATTGCTGATTAGATCCTTGAAGTACATATCACCTCTTGTGACTGATATATCTTTACTGCTCCTTGTAGACCTTGCTGAATACTCTACTCTACTACTAATTCACATTCACTCTTCTCAAAAAATTACACATTTATTCCTTGATACTCTCCTCCATTACATTGCAAATTATATAATACATTACATATATACCATTCCAATATTTACAATTGCAAGGTCAGCTAAAACACAAGTAAACAAAATATTACTGAGTCAGCCAAATAGTAGAAAACTTGAGTTCTTCAAGCTGACTTGGTGAACTTTTGATACTCGACATCCATTGCATTACTCGACATTGTCATGCACTTGGTAGAAGTAGAAGCTCAGTCCAAACTAGTCACACAATGTAGCTTGGAACCTGGTAACCATTGGAGACTTGGTAGATATAGTGTTACTTGGTAGATACTAAATCCTTCGTTTACCTTGCTTTCACTCGGTTAACACTACACATCCATCACTCAGTAGATACTGACTTCTCATCACACAAATTGATGACTCAGTAGACACTATGAAGCTCAGTGACCACTATTTGCTAGATGAACGCTATAGGCTCAGTAAACACTACTAGACTACACACTCGTTCAGTAGCTTCAAGAATGCTCGGTGTGAACTGCTTAAGTGATAAACTTACTTGGCAACCACTGAATGCTTGGTATAAACTGTAGACTGAGTGATGAGCTTGGTGAACATACATAATCAAATAAGTGTTGTCACTAATGACAAATATAACATAATGTCAACACTCATCCCCAACCTAGTTTTACCTTCAACTTGAAGTGTTTTTGGGTTACCAAAATCATTGTGTTATGTGTTGATATTTTACATGGATGTTATGCTTAGATAGATTTCATTTCAGCATTAGAATTTTATGTTTATATGATATGAGATCTAAGATATGAGATGGATTAGGTGTGAATACAATTAATTGTTTTATTAGTGAAAAGATTTATAGATCCTGATTTACCCCCGCCCCCCCTCCCCCCCCCTCCCCCCCTCTCTTAGTATGTTGTTTCCCATTAAATTTTCTAAAATCTTCCTTTGGAATGCTCTTCAAAAGAGAATTCTAATAGTAGATAGGTTCATCGAGATGGGTTTTGAAGGTCCATCTAGATGCCCTCTTTGTGAATTTAAATCTGAAACATCTAAACACTTGCTTTATTACTGTCTCTTTGGTAAGAATTGTTGGTATTGATTATGTAAGAAATTAAATTTGCAAACCACATTTCCTAATAACCTTTTTAATTTTTTAAAAAGTTGGTCGAAACATGGTTGTTCTAAAGTTTATAGTAATCTATGAAAAAATCCCATTCCGTACTTCTATGGGAATTATGGAAAGAAAGAATAGAAGAATCTTTTGTGATGAAAAGATGAATCTAACATATTCTTTTAATAAATTGGAGGCTTTATTGAGGTAGCTAAAAATAATCTCAAAAACTCATATAAGGAGGAAGGTTCCTTTTCAGACTAGGATGTAAATTGTTGGAAATGAAGAGAGAAACTGAGAGGGGAGGGAGACTCAATTTCTACAAAATAATTCCCTATCCCTAGATGTCAAATCAAACTTTTCACTAATAATGCAATTCTTTGTACAACTTGGTTAAAACTAAATTATTGTTGTAACTTGGTTAAGAAAGTAGTCTTATGAATATATTTAAAAAAAAAACCTTTAGTAACTTAGCTGTAGAAACATAAAGCATAAAGAAAATAACATGGACACATATGACACCAAGATTTAATGTGGAAACCTAATTTGGGAAAACCACCATACAACTCGTTATAATATTTTTCACTCTTCTGAAGTGAGCCCTTTTAGGAGCCAAACTTGTTAAAGGTTACAATACATACTGTTAAGTATGACCTTGTTAGAGGATTTAGTTCAGCCTGTTAGGAGTAGCCTAGTTAGAGGTCTTCAAACACTTCAATCTTGAAATGTCACCTTGCGAGAGGATTTACAATCTAACTATTAAGTCAAATCTATTAAGACATTTCTTCACTACTAAAATGGTTAGAAGGTAACAATAATTTGACTTGATTTATGAAGCAACTTCTTTTGCAAATTCAGATCTCTATTCTAGCTTGACCTCTAGGTCCTTACCGATCATAATATTCTTTGCAACTTACCTTTTGCACTTGCCTACTCTACCTTTTCCTTCGATCATATCTCCATCTTATTCCATGTCTTACACTTACACTTCTCTCTACACTTCTTGACCTTTCTTATATATCATAAGCTTTGACAAGTCAGCTTGAATATCCTTTCAAATAACCATTCAACATCCAAATATTTGGCCTTAATTAGTTAATCAATATACAAGTGTATTCTGCTGACACTTGGTCAATACTGGACGTAATCACTTGGTTAATACTAGAAGTCCTTTAATGCCTAACCGCTCAGTTAATACTAGCAGCTGAATATCCTTTAATTCCCAACTACTCAGTTAACACTAAATACCCTTCATTGTTAACTGGTCAGTTGATGTTGAATATGCAAGTTCTTTATTGCCCGACTACTCAGTTAATACTGAAATTTGTATGACATCAATGAAAACATACAATTTGAAGAATTGTTTCCAACAATCTCCCTCTTTGGCGTTGATGGAAAATAACATGTCAACATACAATGATAAAAGTATGAGCAATTTGATAATATCCTTAGTTTCATTTTGATTTTCATCCATACCAACTCCCTTTATGATTTTTCTTGGATTTGTCTCAGCAGCTTCCGAATGAATTCCCCCTCTTACATTTATCATCACTTTGCTATGTACTTTTGTCATTATTCTCAATCTTTTCTGTAAGTTCCATCAGGAAATACCAAACTCTCCCTCTTTGATACTAAAATCTCCCTGTTTGACATCAAATGTCAAAGGATACATACTTTGAAGTTACTATGTACCTTTTGTACTGATTCATATGCACCATGTTTTGCATTTCACACCTAAAGTGTGACAATTTGCATCAACTCGATAGATTTTCAATGAGACTTGGTGATGCATCACTATCTTGTGCTTTAGTGAGCATCAAATAGGGGAATAACCCCTAGTTTACCTCTTAGATACATAAATGCATCCTTAGGTAATGCCTGTACACTAAGAAAGTGCACTCCTCTAAACTAGTCTATCCAAGGTATTTCATGAGTTAGAAAGCTTGAATTACAGCTTAGAGCTCCCTAGTCATGGATTGCAAAAGAGATACAATACAAGAAATAAGATAGCTCACAACTGAGCCTTAAGAATGCATCCCTTGCTATTAAACCATGAAATTTGAGATTCTTTAGACAAGTGCAAGAGTGCTGGTGTCAAAGAACTCTCAAGTATACAATGCAAAGGTGAGACTATGCTAGAATGAGATGCACAATGCAACTATGCTAACATCATGAGAATATTACCAAGCCATCCTAATCAAACTAGGTGATCTATGATATTGTAAAGGAACTAGATTAATGAAAATGAGACTAAGCTAAAATGAGGATGCAAGAATGAGACAAGAAGATAGAAGTTCTCCACAAAATTCTCAAAGACACCTGTGAGTAAACCTACAATATAGCAATAGCTCAAAAACGTGGATCCTTAGAGAAGGAGGGAATTCTCCCTTTTAAATATGTATGGACAATTGAGTTCAAGATTATGAAATGAGTGATCAAGGGTAGAAGTTGACTTTTGGCATGATCCATGTGCAAGATCATTTCCACCAATAGAAATGATTTGACTTTTCACGTGAGACAAAGTCTTTTCTTTTAATTTGTAAATAGTAAAAAGACTTTATGTGTTCACATTAAAGTTAGTTGGAAGAATGGGGTATTTTATTTAATTAAAAGGGAACATGTTCTTTTAATCAAATATGGACTTAGGATATTATAGTCAAACTATAGACTAAAATAGAATAAATTTATTTTTAGAGATTTGGTCTAGGAAAATGATTAAATAATTTAGCCAAAATGTTGAGAAGGGGCCTAATAGTCTAAGTGACCATTTTTAGGTGATTAAATTTTTTCCTCTTTGAATAATGTGTGATATATCTAGGAATAGATTATGTCAAATAATGAAGAAGCCAAGTAGGCAACAATAGATAGAGAGATATGATTTCGAACAATGAGAGTGCAGATGTAGATAGCAAGTCCTGTATGCACAACCTGGTAGCAATAGTACTGAACACTAGGAGAAAGAGATGCTATCGGGACTCAAGAAGAGTACTAATATGAAGCAAAGTAGATAGACTAAGAGCAAATGGAAAGGTCAAGCATATGCTCTTGAGAAATAGATAGCTATAACAAGCAAGCAACTTGCAGTAATGATAGAATATTCCTGCCCCCTCAGGATCGAAATAAAAAATGAGGTAATGGAGATGTAGAAATGAGTAATATATGATCAAATTGAGATAAATAAAGGTCATTGATGATAGACAAGTGATTATAACCCAAGAGTGACCATAAGGAAGTGATAGAATGCCCAATTTTCCTAGAGTTGACCAAGAAGGATAGAGTATGAAAATTAGGTCAAATGAAATAAAAAAGATGATATAGTAGTGAAATGAGGTGAATTGAAGTAGGTAATAAGTGTATAAATGATACATGAAGAAATTAAGATTCCCCAACAAAGATTTGAAGATTAGACTGCAAAAGGTCAGTTAACTGCATAGTAGAAGACATAATTTTAAAAGGTGATTTTGCCATCAAGATAAATTTTGATTTTGATTTTGATCCTGAAAATGGATCTAAGATGTCAAAATTAGTTAGGTGTGCAATTTTCATAAAATTCCAAGGAGTTTGAATGGGTCAAAATATATAAGGGGTCCAAGGGCCACTTTTAACTCATTTTGTCTTGTTTGAATTTGAGAGCTTTTGAGTGGTCTGAGAGAGATAGAGATGGCTTTGGCAGGGAGTCCTACTCAACAACACTAATTTGAGCATAGCCAGTTGCACAACTGGCCTCTAGAGTATGAGGCCCTAGTAAGTTTTCAAAAATTACAAGCTTTTGGGTCATTTATTGCACCTTTTGACATATTTTCATGCGTTTTTATGGTTTTTGTGCAAAATATCATGCGATACTTTAATACTATCAGACACCTATTAGAACAAGCATCTCATGATACTTATGATAATAATTATGTATCACATAGGTACTATAAATTGTATCATATTAGGAATACCCAAATGTCGCACGACACCATGTGAAGTATCACATGACACAAACGTATTGCACACTTCTTATGAGAAGTATCATATGATACTATAATAGAAAAAAAAAATCACACCACTATTATGTAAAGTATTGCACAACTTATTCTTGAGCATTTTTTCATGTTTAGAAGTAGAATTTGAGTAAGTGACTTTCATTTTCTTTCGTTCTTAGCTATTGAGAGCTTTACTTGATGTATTGTGGTTGGTACTAATGCTCTTTTATTTCTTGTTTTTGCGATGTAGATGGTTTTTCTTGCATTTTTGATCAGAACCCCTAAGGTGGTGGGGTTACAAGTTGTTGGACACCTCAAGGATGATGAGATCACATCATTAGAGACCATGGGCTTCAATTGTTACTACATGTGTCCCATATCTAGGTAAACCATGGGTTATTGACAACATTAGTTGAGAGGTGGCAGAATGAGCATAACACCTTTCATTTGCCCACTAGTGAGGCCATGATCACTCTCAAGGATGTGGATCACATCCTTTGTATACCATGCCATGGTGATTTGGTAAGTGTGATAGATATGTCTTGAGATATGTGATTTTGGTTTCATATTTCCATATGAGGTGTATTGATATGAGTGCTTGTGTGTTACATGTTTACTATGATCAGGCCCTGACAGAGGGGAGATTAATGATACAATACTTATTCAAGGATGTCACCATATTAGACCACCATCTCAGTTGGGATAGACTAATAAATGATTATGGGGATCAGTATCTCGAGGCTTGCCTTGTCTAATTGTTGGTTGCCTAGGCCTTGGTCATAGATAGGAGTGGCTTCCCTTTGGGATGGGGTTGGTTAGTGGAAGATTTTATTGGATGACCTCAGATGATGGCATGGAGACCCATGATCCTCACATATATGTACCAAAAACTCCATGAGATAGTCTATTAAGAGGGGAAGACATGGGCTTATAGTATAGTCATGGACCAAATTTTAGAGTGGGAGCATATTGCAGTAGTGTAGTTGTGGGTACAACCTAGGGAGTGGAGGCATCCCTTCATCTATAGATATACTGACTTATTCCCATAGAATCATAGTGGTGATGCCACTTAATATAGGGGATGATTTGATGAGCTGACATCATTCATGGAGGTCATATAGCTAGTGCTTGAGATGGTCTGATGCATGGGAGCTGGAGTATATGTGCTACAATAGACCACTCATTGGGAGGTACTCTGATATTTTTGAGCATTTTGTTATTAGCCAAGTATGGAGGTATTTTGGGCATCAACAGGGTATATCTATAGAGACTACTACATATGTCCACTTCAGGGTGGAGTATGATCAGGGATGGTTGTCGATGCTGGATTATCATATAGCTTTGAGAGATACATTGTCATTACAATGAGATCCTTGGGACTATCATCCTAATCTAGTAGATGCAAGAGTGGGGCCAACCTATCTATATGAGATGTAGAGACATCTATTGCCTTGGTTTATGAGACCAAATGCATTACTTGAGGGACTAGGATAGGGAGGGGATTGGGGTAATAGAGGAGGTTGCGACGATAGAGGTATCAGGTGAATGTAGGTGGAGAGCATCTCCCAATGGGCTCTATGGAGATAGACATGATCATAGTGTTAGGCCATGAGGGAGGAGGAGGAAGGAGATGAGGAGGATGAGCCTAAGGAGGCATAGTGGTTGGTGAGACAAAGGAGGGTAGAGAGGGAAGAACTTGGGTAGGAACAACCTACAGGGGGATTTGGAGAGGAGGCTAGGGATGCTTATATTCAAGTACTAGAGGTAGAGATATAGGTGGTGTGGATTTCCATCATTATGTGGGACCAATAACTCATTGATGAACATGCACATAGTAAGGAGTTCCACAGGGAGAGGGATGCGGCAAGGCAAAAGGAAAAGCATCATGGTGCATGGAAAACTTACTACTATACTACGTATAAGGTTGTGGTACCTAGGGCATGGACTTCTTGAGTACTCAAAGTGGGCAGTGAGATTAGAGGGTGCAATACAACCACTAGATAGGAGATAGACTCCTCCACCATGATCACTGCTAGCCTAGGAGGGCGAGAGTTAGTCTTAGGTCTAGGACTAGGTCTAGGCTGATGTCCTTATGACATATTTTGATGTATATATGTATTTTGAGATAGTTATCCAATTTTGGATCTCACATATACATGTACTCTTGATTCACTTTGATATATATATATATATATATATATATATATGAGATACTAGATCTGATTGATTTCACATTGTACTTGTCTCATCTTATGCTCATGTGATGAATTTATAAGGATGTTTCAACACTTGTGTTTATGTTTCTATGTGATGTTCTTCTCATGTATGCTCAATTTTGGTGTCCATGTCTATATGCTCATGGATCTCTCTCATAGATGTTTTAGCTCATGTTTTGAAAATGTGATACTTGGATAGATTAGATTTGAGGATGAGATTAACCCCTTGTGATGATAGGTATAGAGGAAGAAACAAAGTGAACATGATTGACAAGGAATGAAAGACATGATTGAGAGAAGGAACGAGAAGAGATGAACACAGATAGCTGACATATCCATGAGAGATTAAGAGAGAGATCTCTCCATATGAAAAATGAAAGACTAAGCTAGAATGACTTACATTGCAAACTAGTATAAAAAATGGTTTACTTGCAAGGGATGCTTAACTTTTATACTCTAATTTCATCATTGAGCTTTATTAGGGACATCAAAAGATCATACAGTGCTCACTATTATAACTATGAGATATAAACATGATCTATATTAGATATGTATGTGGGAATCCAACCTTAGCATTAAAGACATGTAGGTCAAGATGACTAATGCAGTTGGATTACCTAAGATTAGTATATCAAGATTACACTTGTATCGAGGCATAAGTGCCAGGATAACCCTCGAGTGCGGTCTTATGAAAAAAGACAAGGATGATGCATTCTAGGCCTAAAGTGTCAATTAAGATAAGCACTAAGTCTGTCAACATCTTAGACTAACAAAGTATACCCACAAGAAGAAAACAAGTAAAACATGCCCCATGCCCCCAGTCTTCTAGTACATGACATCCTCAAAAGACTATTAGGGAGGGAACACTCAACAAAGAAATCACCATAGACAACACACAAAGAAGATAAAGTTCAACATGCATCAACAAGTTTAATACTAAGTACGTGTGTATAAGTCACATGGCTATTTCTTCAAGACTTGAATCTGCTAGTGAGGAACATCGTAGCATCTTAGTGTTGGAAATGAGAATGGAGTAACTGAGAGGGGAGGGGTGAATCAGTTACTACAAAATTTTTTCACACAAGTCCCTTAAGATGTCAAAGGAAATACTCATTGCTGATACTCATATAATCAAACTGAAAATGCAAGAAACAAGAGACAAGAGACACCAGATTTAACGTGGAAACCCAATATGGGAAAAACCACCAATGTAACTAGTTACTATTTTTCACTCTTCTGAAGTGAGCCCTATTAGGAGCCAACCTTGTTAAAGGTTACAAAACACACTGTTAGGTGTGACCTTGTTAGAGGATTTAATCACCCTGCTAGGAGTGGCCTTGCTAGAGGTCTTTAGATCAATTCAACTGAATTGCCACCTTGTTAGAGGATTTTACAAAAGGCTGTTAAACCCACTCTGTTAAGAGATTTGAAAACACTGTTACAATTGTTAGAAAGTAACAATGAGTGATCTAAAATAAATACAACTTATCTTTTCTGATACAGATCTCTGTTCTGTTCCTCTAGATCCTCTCTGATCAAATGCAACTCTGCATCTCTGATCCTTCAAAAACTTGCTCTGACCTTCCTTATAATTCGCATATTAGATATTCAATCATATCTGCTCACTTTTTCACATTCATACTTCCATTATTTGAATTCGCAACTTGATCCTTCATATATACCTTTCAGATTATTGAGTCGGCTCAAATACAAGTTATAATTATAAATAATTGTGCTATGAGTCGGCTTCATACATTACATAAAGTAATTAACTTTAATTACTTAACCTTCGAGAAATCCTTCGCTGAACGACTTAACTCGGTAAATACTGCACATAAAATAATTCCTGTGTTAACCGACTGAGCTCGGTTAATACAGAGAATTTCGTGAAATCCTTCACTGACCAACTTAACTCGGTAAATACTGCACAGAAAATAATTCCTGTGTTAACCGACTGAGCTCAGTTAATACAGAGAATTTCGTGAAATCCTTCACTGACCGACTTAACTCGGTAAACACCGATTTCTCCGACTTTCCTTTGATGACCGAGTGAGCTCGGTTAACACTGTCTGCTTCTTTTCTTTGATGACCGAGTCAACTCGGTAAATACTGACAACCTATCTTATATCCTTTGTTTACCGAGTGAGTTCGGTAAACACTATCTTTCGGAAACAAATCCTTTGATTACCGAGTGAGCTTGGTAGACTCTGTCTGATGACTGATATGACATTTGTGTAACATCAAAGACAATCATGCAATTATCAATTGTATCCAACAATCTCCCTCTTTGGCATTGATGGCAACACAACATGTCATAGCAGAATGAAATTTGAAAATAAGTCCTTATCAGCAAAATGTGTCATCAAAACAATTCTCCCTCTAAGATGATAGATTCTCTCTCTTTTAGTAATCTCCCTCTGTGAAGGAATTACATAAGAACTTTCTTTTTCACACAAATTTCAGAAAGATATGACAGTAAAGTAAATCTCTCCCTCTTTGACAACAAATGCCAAAGACAATAGAACTTAAATGAATTGTAATGTACCTTTAGTACTGATTCATATGCAAAGCTTCCAGATTTGACTGCATCAACAGATAGATTTTCATTTCGGTATGCGTTGATGCATCACTAAAACTTGTTTTTAGTGAATTTCGGATAGGGGTGCAACCCCTAACTTACCTCTGAGATACAAGAATGCATCCTTAGGTAGTGGCTTTGTGAATATGTCAGCAATTTGTTCCTTTGAATGATTTGTAATCTTTCTTTCTATTCCATTTATGACTCTTCTTTTCATCATTGTTCTGCTTGTTTGGGCACCTAGCTGCAATATGACCAATTTCTTCACATGAAAGATAGTGGTCATGGCCCTTTGATAGGTAGTGCCAACATTTTAAAGCCCAAATGACATTACATTCTAGGAAAAGGTTCCCATGCACAAGAAAAAGTTATTTTCTCTTAGTCTTCTGGAGCTTTCTTAATTTGATTGTACCCAGAGAAACCATCCAGTAGGGAGTATATTTCATAACCCACAGTCATATCCACTATCATATCAATGTTAGGTAGCTGAAAATCATCCTTTGGGCATGCTTTATTGAGATCCCTAAAATCAGTACATACATAGATAGCTTTGTCAGGTTTTGATATTGATACAATATTGGAAAATCCATTCCACATAGTCAATAGTTCAGATGAAGATGACAATAATTTTTTGAGCTCAACTTTAACTAATAATGCCACATGAGGGCACATTTTTCTTAGGTTTTGTTTGACTAGTTTGATGCTAGGACCTATGGAAAGATGGTGCATGATTAGTTCTAAATCTAGACTAGGCATATCAGTGTAAGTCCATACAAAATTGATTTTATTTTCTGTAAAGAACCCTATATATTGTTCTCTCTTTTCTATTGATAGGGATTGGGCCACATGTATTATCTTAGGAGACTCCTCAATACCTAGATTGATTGGCTGTATTGGTTCTATCAAAACTAATGACCTGTCTTGAAAATATCTTGGGAGATTGCTAAGAACCTTAACCTTGGGTGCCTCAAAGAGGTTTTCACTCTTGGGTACGTCTTTATTTTTACTGTTTTGAGGTTTAGATACCACCACAAGGTGGTTTTTGCCATCTTAATGGTTATTTTTCATTTTTCTCTTTATTTTGTGACTGAGGTACTTGATATCCATCTCTGTCATATTAGATGTTGGTCTTCTAGTGGAAGACACCATAGGTTCAATAGTGTTTAGATAGTAGGTGATCTCATAGTCATTTTGGAAAGATGGTAGCTTTGGTCTTTGATGTTGAATAGAACAATCTATGATATTAGTGTGTATGAGTGAGAGGTAAGTAGAACCTTTGAGATTTTTGATGTGAAAGGAATCATCTCTAGTGACAAGTGAAGTTGAGCCTATAGAGAAAGATCCAAAGGAATCTAAATCAAGAGGAGACCTAAAGGGATTAGCATGATCCACTAACGAAGATTGTGGGCCAAAATTATCAAATCCTAGACTAGACTCATCAACTACATTGGATTGGCTGACATAAGAATTTATGAAATCCACCCCTAATTCACAAGAGGCATCTGAAAGAGATTCTCATTCATAGTCACCAGAATCGGTACTCTAATTTTGGGCTAGTAGTCAAGTAATATTTTCTCTTATTCTACCTCTGTTAAGATCTTCATTATTAGATTAGATTCATGTTGTCTAGATGTAGAAGCTTCAACATCATTATTGGTGATCATTGGTTCTTCTCCCCAAATGAGAAAATTAGAAGGCATGAAGTCTTCTTCTTGTGTAGCAAAGGTAGCAAAGGTTGGATTGTCATTTTCTAGTTCACTAGTCATAGGGGCCCTTCTATTGAACCTTGGTAATTCATCATCTACCCCAAAGCCTAGACCAACATTATCTTTATTTTTTCATCCCTTAGTATGACTTAGAGTTTCTACAAGAGCCTTTTTGTTACCATTCAGGGATACTTGGCCATTATAGCCCATGTTTTTCAAGAACTTATAGCCTTTTCCATAGCGTTTGGGAGAAATAGGGGTAGTAACAATAAATTCATCCAGATCTTCTTTCCTATAGATCTAGTCTCTTATAGCTTGGTCCTCCTTCTCTGCTTCTAAAGGAATGGATGATAGGAAAAAGGTCACAAAGATAGTTTTTAGTGAATAGATTGTCCTTCGAGAAAATGCATGTAAATCTGACCCCAAATGCCCAAATGAAAGGACAAATTAGCACCAAAAGTTGGATAGGTTATTATTAGATTAATAACCTTCCTCTGAATTTTATCAGGTACAACTCCCCGTGCAATATTTACAATGAATTAATTATAGGTACTTTTAACCGAAAAGCATGAAAGGATACCAAGCATCTATCCGTAAACATAGAGTAGATGCAAAACCTAAGAATTGAAAAGAAAGAAAACAAAATACAACAGATTGCACAAAGTTAATTTGCTGTACACTGTATCACATAATGTAAATGAATACCTAACCTCTGCTCTCTTGAGAGAATTAAAATCAGAGCTCTAAAAGATGTTTGGAATGTCAACGTAATAAAGAAACAATGACAACAAACTATAATTTCAAGAAAAATTGGAAATGACTCAAAGTCCAAATTCAATGGAAGGAAAAATACATTATCAAAAAAGTATAATATGTTTAACCTTTAGCCTCCCTTCCCTGACTGTAAAAGAACACAAGGACTCCTTTACACATTACAATCAGACCATTATTTAAAGAAAAACATAAACTTCTTTCACACTATTACATCAATCACCAAAACCTTTTCTCTATCTCAGACACACAGTTCAGAAACAGAAAAATCTGCCCATGCTCTGCCTCTCCCTATCTCCCAAGGAAATAAAAAAAATGATTTTGCAAGATCTCCTCCCTACCTGAAGCTCAAAGTCTGCAGTCTGGAAGAAGTCAGAATCAAATAGGAAAAAGAATGGGACCTCCTGTAGCACAAAGTCTCAGAGAAATCCAATCTTCCCTCCTATCACTGTATTACCAGCCTCTGTTCTGCTATATCCCAAAGTCTCCCAGCCAAAACTCCAAAAATTGGATTCCCCTCTATATCTTACCTTCTCCATTAAATAGAATTCTGCATGAATCCCTCTTTCAATTCCTGTAACTGCTTCTTGCCAACTGTTTCTTTACACATTCCCAGGAAGTTTTTCATTTTCCCTCATCAACTTACTTTCATAAACTTTATTAAAGTTTATTCTAATTAATAATAATCCTTTTCAAAGTTATTTCGGTGACCTTTCAGTTTTACAATATTTCCCTATGTGAGAGTCTCCAAAGATTATTAACCAAATTTCTAACCTCTTCATGTGACTGTATCTGCTTTGGACAAGTGTACACAACTAATTGACAGGTGTCAATTAATGATTTTTCATCTTTGGATTACACTTCCTTGGATATAATATTCAATTTTATATCTTTGCAAATTCGTGGCCCCTACGACATACTCATGCTGATAGGTGGCACTTGCTGGTGATGATGTTTTGTCATGGTTTTATAACTGCCATTGACAATGTCCCACTCAATCAGTCATAACTTATTAACCAGGAATGAGTTTGAAAAAATCTTTGGTCAGATTATGCATAACTTGCTTCTTAGAAACATATCTGAAATTGAGCCAAATAAAATAGTTTTATTGGAAGTTATGGCCTCCCCACTGAGACCCAATCTAGTTGTTTGCATTCTGTAATTGTTAATTGCTGATCCAATAGAGGTGTAAACAGAAACCTATAACTTTTGATCCATACTAAATATCATAAATTTTTTTGTAGAAGATTTAGATAACTAGGTTTTCAAACCAATATCTTAAATTCAGCATTATCCAATGATCGGATTGAGAGATATGGCCCTCAAAATATGACTATTTTCTTCCATCTGCAATTCATGACTGTTATTTCTGATCCGATAGTGGTGTAGTCAAGAACCTGTAACTTTTGATCCACATGTAATATGACAAAATTATTTGGTGAAGATTTAGAGAACTAGGTTTTCCAAGAAATATATAAATTTAAGCTAGATCCAATAATCAGATTGGGATTTATGACCTCTTAAATATGACTGTTTGTTTGTCATCAGAGAATCCAAAATTTGCATGAGATGTATATCTGCCTGTTCTCATTACAACCGATCACCATAGTGCTTTGTCGCATGAACTTTATGTAACATTGATACTGAAAGCAGCTCAAGCACAATATATCATCAAAATTTCAACTTATAGATGATCACAAATTACTCCTTGTGTTTCAAGATGTTTGGCATCGAGCATATACTCTCTGTATTCCTGTAACCCACCTCAGCTCCATGATCTCATACTGAGATCGAGGCCTTTATGGAACTAGTCTTGCCAGTTCATAGATGCTTGGCTTATAGAAGTGTGTGGACCAATGTGATTGTGTTGATATTTAGACTGTCCTTGAAATGTGAACTCAATTTTCTTCTGACTTTTAAAATGTTGTTGCTGCCCATCACAATGATGCTGATTAATATATATTTATGTGCACTAGGGGAAAGCCGTAGGTTATACCAATCTTGCGCAGTTTCCTACAAAATTTGTGGGCCTCTTTTCATTTATCACATTGTAGGTATCCACGTACATGCTTAATATATGAAATTGCTCTAGAAAAATATTCACCTTCCATACATCTACCAGACTTGATCTTCTGATTTTGAACTTTTCTGAGTCAACCGATTTGCATTTTGAATGCTGAGTTTGAATTATGCTTGTATTGAACCTGCAAGATGGATCATTTGAAACATTAAACCATTTTGAACTACTTTGAACTACTTTGAAATTCAGTTCGAAGTGGTTCAAAGGGGTTTAACATCTGAAACTGAATTCTGAAACTATGAAACTTCTTGTGAAGTCCTCTGAACTTGGATTAAATGATCCTTATACCTTTGCTCTGAATCATTGAACTTTACAACCTTAAGCCTTATCTGAGTCTACATGTTGAACCAACAAACCAACTTGGACCTCTGAACCATCGAACTACTTTGAACTACATTGAACTTCAGTTCAAAGTGGTTCAACAACTCTAAACTTGAAGCTTTGAAATTGTGACCATATCGGGTACTAACAATAGTCATGGCAGAAGCCAAGGGCTTCATTTTCTCAGAATGTTTCCCAGAAGATCTTGGGGAAACCAAAGATACAACAATAGAATCTAAAGTGTATTCTCCCATACCAAGGCTCATCATTTTTAGAATCTATTCATATTCCTTAAAGGATGTTTTGAGCTCACAAGAAGAGTGATTATGTGGGACTAACATTTTTGTAGCAGTAATCATGTTAATGGACATGGAGTTGTCCCCTAGAATAATGATCTATGCACCATTGAATAGGAATTTTATGTGTTGATGGTATGTTGATGACACAACTTTCTTGTCATGGATCCATGGTTTTCCTAGCAACAAATTATATGCAAGTGGAGTGTCTAATACTTGAAAGACCACATCCTTCTCTACAAGACCCACACAGATAGGTAGCACAATTAGGCCTTTAGAAGACCATTCAACATCATTATATGCCTTGATAGTAATTTTTTTGTCTAGGATCAATAGCAAATTCAAACATTCCAAGTTGTTGAATTACATTGAAAGAAATAATTTTTAGCTCAACACCATTATCTATCAAGACTCAAAAAACTTGAGTGCAAAAGATTTGGACTTCAATGTGGAGGGCTAGATTATGTGGATGACTAAGGGACTTGCCATCTTCTTTAGAGAAAGTGAGATAATGAGGCAAGGAGATGTGGTTGACCATAGCTTCAAACCTCTTGGCATCAATATTGATTGGAAAATTGGCTATTCATAAAGCCTTTTCAAGGAGCTCCTTGTGCAAAGGAGATATTTTTAGTAACTAAAAGATATAAATTTGAGTGGGGTTCATTGCAACTGACTAAAAATATCATAGCTAGATATGGCTGGTACAACCACCTATTTGGAGGAAGAGGAATTATTAGGATCATTTTCTACTTTGAGGATAACCTTAGATTACCTCTTAGTGACAACGTTTAGTGTCTCACTATGTGAATAGGAAGATCCTACCATGTTAAGAGTTACCTTATGCCTAGTGTCTCTAAAGTTTTGCTGAGAATTGCTTGTTTTTAAGACTACTTTAGGCTTTTCAACATCAGTATCATAGTTTTATTCTTTGTCAAATTTAGGACCCATCATGGAAATGTGTTCAACAGGTTCTAACATGTTGATAACATTGTCTTTATCAGTGTAAGTGTGATTGATCTTAGCATCATGATTCTTCTTGTTAGCTTGAGATGATTCCCCTTTTTCATACTAGAGTAGTGGTTGCTTAAAGGCTTTGTGATCAGAATTCTTGATTAAGCCATCTATAACAACCTTGCCTCCATCAATGAGGTCTTGGATAACATCCTTAAGCTTGAAACAATTATTAGTGTTATGTCCCTTAATACTCCTATGATAGTTACAAAAGTGATAATCTCTCCACCAAGTAGGCTTGATGGGTGGGTCATAGGGTTTGGAATTATTAGGTCAAGTCATAAGTTTTTTATCAAGCAAGGTCTTAAGGACTACCTCATATGACTCAACTGTCAATGTGTAGTTACATTTTGGCTTAGAAAACTTCTTAGTCTTGTCAATAGATTGAGACTTTGAACTCTCTTATTTTTTAGCAGTGTAAATAGAATTAGACAAATGAAAGGCCATCTCTTTCATCTTAGGAGCATCTATGACTCTATCATTGACTATATCTTTATTCTTGTTCCAAAGTTTGCATTTTTCTTTGACATTTCCATTGCCATTCTTGTCTTGTTGAACGTAAGTCACCCTTCTTGACAATGAAATCCTTGATATGGTAAGCGCTCTCAATCATGTCATTAAAGGAGGTAAACAATTATTTTCTAAGATCAAAATATAGCTCAGGTATAAGCATGTTGACAAAGATTTCAATTTTTTTAGTTTCAAGAATATGCCGAGGGTACCTTGAGTGTAAGGATCTCCAACATTGGAGGTATGTAGAAAAGGGCTCACCTTGTTTTTGTTTAATATTGTACAAGTGTAGCATAGTGATAGGATGTTGAATATTGTAATAATATTGTTGAATGAATCATTTTACAAGCTCATAAAACAACTTAAGCGGGCTGAAAATTTTGTGAATCATTCCATAGCTTGGCCCCTCAAGCTCCTAGGAAATAACCTCATGAGATAGGTGCCTTTGTGCATAAAATCCATGCTAAGAGCATAGAAGTGTCATACATGATCATGGGGATCACCATTTACAAAATATTTATCATATTTGGGAACCTCTATATCCCTAGGAAATGAGACCATGTAGAGACTCCTATAGAATGAAAGAGCACATATGGATTTGACAAGAAAAGTCTTAGGTTGTTCTTTAGACACTTGTAATTGAGCAATTTGGTTTTTGAGCTCTCACATTTCTTCCCTCAAGATTTCAACTTTAGTGGGTTCTCTTTTTTGAATGATCCTTTGTACATCAAAGTCATGTGGGAGTTTTCATCCCCTAGAAGTCGTATATTGGAAATATTGGCCAATGTTTTGTTCTAAGGCTTTTAGCATTAGCCTTTGGGAAAATTCATCTTTTCGGAACCATGTAAGGTCCTCACTAGTGATTTCATCATTTACCTCACTTTCATGATGTGATTGTGAGTGTCTGGGTGGTGATGGACATGCTTCTACTTGTATTCTTGGAGATCTAGGTGGTTGTTGTTTCCACAATTACCACCAGAAGGGTGGCCCTCGAAACTATTTCTATAGTAACCATATGCATACCTATTCTCAAAGTTATGTGTATGAGCATTAATCTTGACTTGATGATAAGATCTCTCCCTAGTGGCCATGCATATAACCTCTTGCAATCTTTCTTTTTCTAAGCATACTTGTTCTTATTTTTGTGGAAAGAGTTACTCTAGGTGACAATTCCTCTCTTCAGGATGCATGGTGAGTGAAATGCTATCTTTAGCCCTAGGAGTATCAAAGGGAGTATAGAAAGGGTTCTCAAAGATATAGAGTGGATTGTACCAAGTGTTAGCTCTTCTAGCTTATTAGAGATGAGTTCTTCCTCACAAGGTTGTCTATGAGGATGCCTAGTTGGAGTTGTTAATTGTTCAAAGATGAGTAAAGGATGAATTCCTTGACCAACTTGGAGCCTAGTTGTAACTGACATGTAAGGATATGCCTTTGTTTAATGGATGAGATAAAATATTTTTGGATTTAAAGTTTATATGGTCGAAATGACCACTTGTCAAAGATAAAATAATAGAGTGGCTTGTCAAGAGTGCTCAAGAACTTACAACACTAATGACTTGAGCCAAGAAATTGAGCAAGAAGATTGATAGCAAGTGTTAGGATTAACCTCATATAGAAAAAACAATTACATGCAAATATAAACAATATTAGAAAATAATATATCACATAGAAGAGAACACACGACACCAAGATTTAACGTAGTTCACCCAATCGCTGGGCTATGTCCACGAAACATCAAGTCGAATATTATTACAATCCAATGATTACAACCTAATTATGATCTGTAATCCCTTACAACTCAATATTGCTGCAAGAAACAATTTTTGCATCACATCTTATGAAACAATCCCTAAACTTAAGCCCTTTTATACAAGTATTTTTACCACTTTAGGGTTAAAATTAGTTAGAACATTTCAGCCATAAATTGGTGAATAGAAACCAATTGGTGAATAGTAGCAATTGGCGAATAGTAGCAATTTCTTTTTTGGGGTGATGCCCCAAACCCCAAATAATTGATGAAGTATGTATAGTACTTCTGTGATCAGTCACCACAAACTAACAATCTCCCACTTAGGGACTTATCAAACTCCACATTAGATAATAATCTCCCACTTGGAGGCTGATCCTATACAAATTTTTCTATCAAATGGGGCTCCCACTGCATCAAACCACCCTAGACTTTGCTTGTTCTTTTATTCATGTTCAGTCTAGAAGACGAACCAAAGTTGAAGAGGAATTCAACTTCTCCCTTATCACTACTTTTGTAAACATATCCACTAGATATCTTGCCTAGGTTTAACTATCCATCATTCAAAATTGACTGAATGAAATGGTACCACAACTAAATGTGTTTTTTCTTTGAATGCAGAGTTGAATTCTTTGCAAGATGAACCGATCAATACATCTAGATGGGGGGAACCTTTAGAATGAATTGCAAAAAAACTTGACACGAAGGGAACTCTAACTACTTGTAAACAAATAATTATCTTTCTAAGGGTGTCCTAAATCTTCCAAGAAGAACTGAAACCATATTATCTCCTTGGCTGCCTCTGTAGTAGCAACATAGTCTACCGTTGTAGTGGATAAAGCATTAACCTTCTACAATTGAGAAACCTAGCTCACAACTACCCCACCAATAGTAAATACATAACCTATAGTACTCTACCTAGTATCAATATCTCCTACCAAATCTAAGTCAACATATCCCTGTAAATAAGAAGTAGAGCCCCCAAAGTGTAAACACTTACTAGATGTTCCTCTCAAATATCTAAAATCCCATTTAACTACATTCCAATGCTTAGTTCCTAGATGACTCATATACCTACCAACAACTCCCACTGCATGTGCAATGTCTGGCCTTGTACATACCATAGGATACATCAAACTTCCTATAGTTGAAGAATAAGGTACCTTGGACATCTTATCCTCCTCTTCTTATGTCTTTGGACACATCTCCTTAGTCAACTTCAAATAACCAGGTAAAGGTGTGCTGACAGCTTTAACATTCTCCATAGAGAAACATTGCAACACCTTTGCAATATAATTAGCCTAAGATAATGTCAATTTCCTATTCTTTCTATCTCTACAAATATTCATACCAAGGATTTTTTTTACTACCCCCAAATCCTTTATAGAAAATGCATGTGCTAATTGATGTTTCAACCCCTTAATGTGATCTATGTTAGACCCAGCTGCAAGCATATCATCAATATATAAACATAAAATAATGTAGCTATCATCATCCAACCTCTTAAAGTAAACACAATGATTTGAATGACACCTACTATATCCATGCACATGCATAAAACTGCCAAATTTTAGATACCATTTCAGAGGTTCTTTCTTCAAGACATATAAACTTTTCTTCAATCTGCACACTAAGTTTTCCTTACCTTTGACCTTAAATCCTTGTGGCTATTCCATTTATATCTCTTCATCCAAATCACCATGAAGGAAGGCTGTTTTAACATCAAGCTTCTCCAAATGCAAATCTTTAGTAGCCATAATACTTAAAATAGTGCAAATAGAAGTCATTTTAACAACATGAGAAAATATCTCATCAAAGTCAATGCCCTTTTTCTATGCAAATCCTTTTATCATGAATCTAGCTTTAAATATTTTCTTTCAACCTGTAAACCCATTTATTTTATAAAGCCCTTTTACCTATAGGCAACTTGCATAAATTTCAAGTCTTATTTTTTAGCAAAGAGTCCATTTCATCTTTCATTGCAAACTCCCACTGAATCTTAGTATCCACCTGCACAACTTCATCATAACATTTAGATTCACCAACATCTATTAGAAAAATAGAGTACAAAGAAGGAGAATTTTTTTTTGGAGGTCTACTTAGCCTTGCTAACCATCTAACATTCACACCTGTGTGGTATTTGTTGTTGCAGTTGTTGCAGTTGTTGCACATCATGAGGAATTGCTGGAACATCATCGTTTTGAAGTATTATCTAGCACTACATAATCATCTTCTTTCTTCTCATGTTGTGACAACAAATCTTTGTACAACACTTTCTCATTGAATATGACATCTCTGATTCTTACAATTTTATGATTTTCAAAATCCCAAAGCCTATAACCAAATTCATCAATACCATATCCAACAAATGCACAATTTTTTGACTTAGTTTCTAGCTTACTTCTATTTTTAGAATCTATATGAGAAAATGCTTCATAACCAAAGGTTCTAAGAAAAGAATAACTCACCTTCTTACTAGTCCATGCTTCCTCTAGAATACCACAATCCAAAAGAGTAGAGGGACCTCTATTAATTAAATATATAGTAGTATTGACATCCTCTACCCACATGTTTAAGGGCAACCCTGCATGCAACCTCATGCTCCTTGCACACTCCATTATAGCCCTATTCATGCGTTCAACCAATCCATTTTCTTATGGAGTCCTTGGAATAATTTTCTATCTATGAATACCATTAGTGGAACAATAATCTTCAAATTCCTGACTGCAATACTCACCACCATTATCAGATCTGAGACATTTTAATTTCTTACCAGTCTCATTTTCAACCAAGCATTTCCATTTCTCAAAAGTTTGAAACACATCAAATTTCTATCTAAGGAAATAAACCCATACTCTTCTAGTTGCATCATCAATAAATGTAATATAATAATGAGTGACAACAAGGGAAGATACTTGAGCCCGTCCCTATACATCTGTATGCACAAGCTCTAATCTCTCACTTTTCTTTTCCTTCCCAATCTTCACAAAACTCACTCTCTTTTTTTTTCCATGCACACAACTTTCATAGAAATCTATATTAACAAATTTTAAAACTACTAAAACTTGCTTTGAATGAATTACTTTCATACCTTTCTCACTCATGTGCTCAAGTCTATTATGCCACAATGCTGTATCAGAAGATACAAAAACTATTTGTTCTCCCTACTCAACTATAGCAAATGTTCTTGAACATTCATTTTTCTCTAAAAAAATCAAAGTAGAAGGAATGGTATGACCTGTACAAAGATATAAGGTGCTTACTTTCACACCTTTTACTACTACAAAGGAACTTTTTGAAACCTTTCAATTTTTATCATTAAAAGTAACTACACAACCCTCATCACCAAGTTGCCCTGCTCAAATTAAATTCCTACTCAATCTTGGAACATGTCTTACCTCATAGAGTAGCCAATGATTCTCATTCTGCAACTTAATCTTAACTTTTCCCTTTTAAACAATTTGACAGGGTTCATTATCCCCCAAATAAACAAGCCCAAAATCCCATTGGACATGTTATCAATAAAATAACCTCTATGAGGTGTAGCATGAAATGAAGCTCCAACATCTAAAACCCATGAATCATCAATACATTTTAAAGAAAGAAGAAAAGCATCCTCTTCACATTTGTTACCACATTTACCTCCTTGTTCCCTTCTATTTTATCTCTTTCATTATTCTTTTGAGTCCAACAATCTTTCTTCTTATGCCCTAGTTTGCCCTTTGACTTTCCTCTTGATTTCCCATGATTTCTAGAATTATTTCCTCTTTCAACCATTTTGCCTTTGCTTTGTGCATTCAAAGTACTTCCTGATGTAGATCCAATTGAGGTTTTCCTATGATTTTCCTCACTTAAAATAACACCGATCACATCATCATATTTTAGGGTATTAGATCCAAAAATAGAATTACTCATAGCCATTAGCAAGCCATTCCAACTTTCACGCAAAGAACACAAAATCAAGAGAGCCCTAATTTCTTCATCAAAAGTAATACCCATAGAAGATAACTAACTAGTAACAATAGTAAACTCATTTAAATGATCTGCAATAGATCCAATTTATGCCATTTTCATATTAAATAAAAACTTCATGAGAAATACCTTATTTGAAGCAGAGGGCTTTTTATAAAACTTTACTAGGGTTTCCATTAACTCTTCCATCGTTTTCAATTTTGTAATGTTAAATGTCATTGATGGTTCCAAGAATAATTGAATACTTCCAAGTACCTTTCTATTTTAAATCTCCCATTCCTCATTTGTCATAGTTCCCTAGTTCTTAGTTTTTCCTTCCAATGGCTTCCATAAATCCTTCTGATAGAGATACTCCTCCATTTGCATTTTCCATAACTGAAAGTTCTACCCATTAAAATTGTCAACCCTCAGCTTAACCTCATCTACCATTGCTCCCACTCAACCATAAGACTCCCACTCAACCATGAGACTTTCCTGCAGAGGATAACTGAAATAACAACCTCACTTTGATACTACTTGTTAGGATTAACCTCAGATAGAAATAACAATTACATGCAAATATAAAAAATATCAAAAAATAATAGATCACGTAGAAGAGAACACAAGACACCAAGATTTAACATGGTTCACACAATCCCTAGGCTACGTCCATCAAATAACAAGTCCAATATTATTATGATCCAGCCATTATAACTTGATTACAATCTATAATACCTTACAACTCAACACCATTGCAAGAAAAAATTCTTGCATCACACCTTATGAAATGATCCCTAACCCTAAGCCCTTTTATACAAGTATTTTTCCACTTTAGGGTTAAAATTAGCTAGAACATGTCAGCCATAAATTAACAAATAACTAATAGCCAATTGGAAAATAGAAGCTGACTAGTGAATAGTAGCAAAATTTTTTCCCAGAGAACTTATGAAGTATGTATAGTACTTCCCTAATAAGTCACCAAAAACTAATAGCAAGTAGCTAGAATATCAATGTTTAGATTTTGACAAGTGATTATTAGTGACATTTGAGCTCACATCTGACAAACTAGATCCATCCTTTCAACTTAGATTAACACTAAACATGAAAATTTTGAACTAAACTCAAACATGACACAATGAAGACACTAATAAATCATATAAGACACAATATTGAATCAATTATACAAGCATAAGATGTTGGGCAATACTTCTTAGTAAGGCAGGTGATATAGGATCAACAATAATTATCATACGATAAACCCTTCTATGGTTGAGTGATACTTTTGGTTCATGCGATAGTTTTCAAAAAGCAGTACAATATACCTTATAACTATGGTATGATAGGGTTTCTAACTGGCATGTGATACTTTAGCAAGTGCAAAGTATTGCATAATATTTTGTAGGAGGTCATGCGATAAAGAGCTAGTGAACTGTGTAAAATACAACTTAAAGCTCAAAAGACCTATATTTTAGTTTGATTTCTTGAACGTCTTAGACCATCATACAATATTAACATCAAATAACTTCAGTTTGTAGTAGAAAACACCATGGTTTCAAAATATTAAGGGCAATGAACATGTCTCAAATAGTTGAACAAGGGACAGAGCAATCTTATCAACAAAAGAAATTGAGATATCAAAAGAAAAATCCTACGAATGTTAACATCATGTTTTATGTTTGAGAACATTTACACAAGTCTTTTCACATTTGAAGACACATTTCAAGTAGAACTACCTAAGGTCACAATTCATTACTCAACACCTTGGCCCACATTAAATGCCCCTTCACCTCACACAAAGTTGTTGTCTACAATAGACATTGACTTTTTCATGGAGGTGCCATTGGCACAACCAAGGGGACCAAAATAGTGAGTGTAAAATATTGGGGTGATCTGGGTAGTCCACTAGGATTGGTCCTTGCACCAAGATGTTGAGAAGATAAATAAAGTAGCTTCTATCTCTATGGTGTTTACAAAGGGTCCCATTTGTAACACTCCTCTTTCACCTATGAATAGGACACCCTACCTTGTAGTAGGTAATGGACCTCATGGCCACAAGAGTACCTTAAGCATTCTTGCTTAGTATTTTCCTCATGGTCCCAATCCCACAAGTACTTCTACTAAGTGAAGACAAGCGCTACCTCCCCAAGGCTTTTGTAATTATAGCAGGTTGGTTTAGTTGGGTTTTTCTTATTCCCACTTTGAGTCATTCCTATTGGTATCTTTCCACCAATAGTAAACCCTCTGAAGGTAATATCTCTCTAGGATATCACAACAAAATGGATCCACTCTTGGAGGTCAAGATTTTTGATTCACCTCAAGGGTGAAGAGCATACTCTCCTATTCCAATTGCTTCCCCTAAACACACCAAGAAGCTTAGTTAAAACTGCTAAAAAAAGGAGTATGCCACTCACTTTTCAGATCTAAGGGTGGGTGAAGATTTTTGATTCACCTTAAGGGTGAAGAGCATATTTTCCTACCACAAAAAGACCCCACTCAAAAGTTTTATGTACCTATGAAAAATGAACAACTAGTATATTTTTGCACATGAAATGAAACAATCAACAATCACACTTAGTTTTTGTTTTTGCTTTCTAGGAACCCTTACAAACAAGAGTTAGTATCCTTTTAGCATAAGGTCCTTGACATGCATTCTTTTATAGCAATTCACAAGCAATTTTAGGGAAACCATACAAAAAAATGTGTTGTTCCATCAAAGGGTTAGTCCAAAAATGAGATAAAACCTACAGAAGACCTATGTTAGATAGTGAATACATTTAAGAAATCTGAAAATAGAATGCCAAAGATTCAAAAATTGATCAAATAAACCAAACAATAGTTCATCCTAGACAGGGTGATATTTTTATTGCTAATAGAGTATTGTACAATGCATTTCAGTATACAAAGGCGATGTTTTTCCTTTGTGCAATACTCTTCACAACACCCATGCGATAGACTATATACTAATGGTGTGACAATTCTTGAATGGCCGTGTGATAGTTTAATTGGTAAAATATCACACTATAGTATTTGAAAATATCGTAAATACTGATAAAGTATCTCACGTTAATTTTGTCTATAGAGAAAAAAAAGTACAAAAACAACAAGTGAAAATGCAAGATAAATATAGATAGAGAGTTTAACTAGACAGTGGGTGTCAAAAATGTACACTAAGAAAGTGCACTACTCTAAACCATTCTATCCAAGGTATTCCATGAGTTGGAAAGCTTGAATTGCGGCTTAGAGCTCCCTAGTCATGGAGTGCAAAAGGAATACATAAAAGCAATAAGATAGCTCTCAACTAAGCCTTAAGAATGTAGCCCTTGCTAGTAAACCATGAAATGTGAGATTCTTTAGATATAGCAAGAGTAATAGTATCAAAGAACTCTCAAGTATCCAATGCAAAGATGAGACTATTCTAGAATGAGATGCTTAATGCAACTATGCTAACAACATGAGAATATTACCAAGGCATCCTAATTAAACTAGGGGATCTATGCTATTGTAAAGGAACAAGATTAATGTAAATGAGACTAAGCTAGAGTAAGGATGCAAGAATGAGACAAGAAGATACAAGTTGTCCAAAAAATTCTCCAAAGACACTTGTAAGTAAACCTACAACACAACAATAGCTCAAAAATAGGGATCCTTAGAGAAGGAGAGAGCTCTCGCTTTAAAAGATGTATGGACGATTGAGATCAAGATCAAGAAATGAGTGGTCAAGGGTGGGAGTTGACTTTTGTCATGATCCATATGCAAGATCATTTCCACCAATAGAAGTGAGTTGACTTTTCATGTGAGACAAAGTCTTTTCTTTTAACTTGTAAATAGAAAAAAGACTTTATGTGTGCACATTAGAGTGAGTTGGAAGAATGGGGTCTTTTATTTAATTAAAAGGGGACATGTTCTTTTAATAAAATATGATCTTAGGATATTATAGTCAAACTATATATTAAAATCAAATAAATGGATTTTAAGAGTTTTGGTCTAGGAAAATGATTAAATAAGTTAGCCAAAATGTTGAGAAGGGGGCTAATAGTATAAGTGACCATTTTTAGGTGATTACAATGTCTTAGTAATTATGTCTGCTATTTGCTCCTTGGTGTTCACATATTCCAATCTTACCTCTTTATCTTGAACCAATTCCCTTAGGTAATGATACATAATTGCAATGTGTTTTGTCTTTGTGTGCATCACAGGGTTTTGGGTATACTGATTACACTTGTGTTATCACAATACATAACCACTGGTTCCTTGATTTTCTCCTTTATTATACTTGACAATAGTTGCTTGATCCATAATATGTTATAATAATTGAGTGCTACAACAACATACTCTACCTTTGCTGTTGATTGAGAGATACAATTCTTCTTGTTGCTTGTCCAAGATACTAATCTCTTTCCAAGAAAGAATGCTCCTCCACTGGTGCTTTTTCCATCATCAATGCTTCCTTCCCAATCTACATTAATTAAAGTTTCTTAACTCAATTTTTCCTCATTTCTTATACCATAAACCATATTTTCAGTTCCTTTTAGGTGCCTCGGAATCCTTTTTACTGCCATCGTGTGATTTTCTTTAAGATTGTAGAAAACCTTGCAACTATGCCAATTGTTAATGAAATATCAAGTTTGGTGTGTACCACATATTGAAGTTTCCCAATCATTGATATGTAGGTAGCCTAATTTACCTCCTTTATATCATTAGTCTTTGAAAGTTTATGTCCAATAAACATAGGTTTTCCAACTGGTTTGGAGTCTTCCATTCCAAATGCTTTCAATGTTTCCCTAATGTACTTTGACTGAGTGATGAATATGACATCTTTCATTTGATGACCTTGCAGGCCAATAAAGAATTTTGTCTCTCCAAACATAGACATTTCAAATTCTTTCCTCTATTTCTTAAATAAATGATTTGCATAACATCTTATGTCCTCCAAATATGATTTCATCCACAAATATTTTTGCTAGCAATATCTTGTCATGTGTCTCTTCCTTTATATACACATTAATATTATCATCTATCTTTTCAAAACCAGTTCTTACCAGATATCCATGCAACCTTTCATACCATGCTCTAGAAGCTTGCTTTAGTCCATATAGAGCTTTGTGTAGTTTATATACCATGTCTCTTTTTTTTAGATTAATGAAGCCTTTATGCTCAATATAGACTTTTTCTTCTAGGATTCCATTTAAGAAAGTTGATTTTACATCTTTCTGATATACTTTGAATCCCTTTTATGCAACATATGCTAGTAGTATTCTGAATCCTTCAAGTCTTGCAATAGGGGCAAATGTTTCTCCATAGTCAATACCTTATTCTTGTGCATAACCTTTGCATATTAGGCTTGCCTTGTTCCTTATTACTTCTCCTTTCTCATTTAACTTATTTTTGAATATCCACTTTGTACCAATCACATTCTTATCCTTAGGTCTAGGTACAAGAGATTAGGTATTATTCTTTTCTACTTGCTCAATTTCTTCATTCATTGCCTCTATCCAACCTTCATTTTCTAAAGCATCTTTTATAGATCTAGGTTCAAATTCACTAAGAAAGCATGTACCTCTAATTTTTTCTTATCAAGATGCCATTTATTTCTCCTCAAATTATTTGTTTTGGTGCATGATGTCTTCTGACATATTTTGTAAGTCTTCATTCTTTCTTTCTTGTTTCTGAACCTCATTCACTTGGTTCTCCACGATCTTCTATATTTTGCTTGGGATCCTTTGTCTATGACTCGAGTTCCTTTGTCTAAGCTATTTGCAACTTAGGTTTTACCATCTATGACTTGGATGCCTTTGTTTATGACTTAGGTGCCTCTATCTAAATTGGATGCAACTTAGGTTGTACTATCTGTGACTCAGTAGGTTCTCTTTGTAGGTGTTCAACTCTAACTTATTGTGAGATGGGTAAAGTCTCAGGTTCCTCCTCATAATAAACAAACTTTTTGTAGTCTTTAGGTTCCTTGCTTCTCTGTTGTTCACTTCTTTATGAAAACTCATCAATCTTCACATATGAACTTTCTATAACTTTGTCAGTAGCAAGATTCAAACATTAGTATACCTTACTTTTATTGGAGTTACCTAGGAATATATCTTCATCACTTTTTACATCAAGTTTTCCTTCCCTTACATCTTTCAAGATATAGCATTTGCTTCCAAATACTTTGAGATAAAAAACATTAGAATTATACCCATACTATAATTCATAAGGTTTTTTGTTTGTACCTTTCTTTAGTTGAACTTGGTTTAGTGTATGAACTCTTGTGCTGATTGCTTCTCTCCAGCATTTTGGTGCAATATTTTTCTCAACCATTAGTGTTCTTGCACACTCCATGATGGATCTATTCCTTCTTTCTTTTATACCATTTTTCTTTGGTGTCTTGGGAGATGATACATGTCTTTTGATTCCTCTTTCATTGTAGAACTCATTGAATTCATTTGAGATGAATTTACCTCCTCTATCTAATCTCTGTCATTTTAGATTCTTCTTTGTCCTTCTTAACTCTAGCCAAATACTATTGTCACAAAAGTTTGCACCCTTGTCCAAAGTTTTTACCTAAGAACAACCTTGTGAAACATGGAAACAACCTGCAAGCTATGGGACTTGAACTATGAGGATGAGTCTTTGGAGAAGGCCAACTTCCTTTACTATTAGGGGGCACCTAACTATACTTGGAGCGGAAAAGGGAGAAGGAAAAGAAAATCTACCTACTCTAACCTAAGCGGTGATGCACCAAAATAGAGTGTTCAAACTAATCTATGCCCATACATGCACTTTTGAAACATCATGACACTAAAAGATATACACATTCAGACTTGTCTTAACCTAACAATCATATGCATATCAAAAAACCCAAGTAAATGACATAAAGAAGATGAAGGTTCACTTATATATCATTCCTAGGCCAAAAGAGATACAGTCATGCAAGATTGCAAATATCCACAATACACTAATGAGAGGCAAATAGGTCTTGCACAATACATCAATGTTTGGAGGAGATAAAGTAGAATTCCATATAGGGTTAGAGGAAAAGGGAATTTACAATGAACTTGCAGAGCAATATTAAGAAAATAGAGAAGAGTCGACCCTAATAAAAATTACAAAAAATGCCTTTATAGTTCAGGCATAACTTAGACATTTTCTAGCCTAAACCAATCTCAAACACTGCCATTTAAGATTGTAGAGAATAATCATATATACTTGGAGAAAATCTAATCTTGGCATGAATTTAGATATAATGAAATCTAGTATTTTGCCAAAAAAGAGCCATGAGAAGACAAAAAATGCCATTAAATCACTCTAACCAAGTAGATGGATAAAACCAAAGATAGTGGAGTGTTTTCCTTCATTTACTAGGCATGGATTTCATTTGAGAGTGGTTGGAATCAATCATAAAGATTAGATCGTGCAAGAAAAAATGTTTTCCCTTTGTTTTTAGCTCATGAGTCAGCAAGGTCAGTAGGTCAACCAAGTTCTACAACCATAAACAACTATGTGGACCAATATTCTTTTATTTTTCTACCACCTCACAAGGTCCTCATGCATTTGACCATATAACCTACTAACTGTGCCAACTTTCCAACTTAATCATGGTGTCACATAATTATCAGCCTTAACTGTGACTACCTTTCTTTGAAACTGGGTCCACGAGGACATGTGGTGATTAGGCATATTCTCGCATTGTCTAAAATCCATGCAGCTTCAAAATGTAGTAAAGTGTTGATCATTGATCTCTACAAAATCAATGATTATGGAAAATCCTCATTATCGTGGCATTTTCTTTTAAAACTTTCGGGCCCACTAGACACCCAACATCCAACTCACCAACACATCAGCCCTTGACAAATCAAAATGAATCAATTGGAACAAAATTCCACCTCAACACTTATCTGACAACTATCTACCACTACCTTTTCAACCCTAGCAACCTAGACAAAAGAATGGACCCACAGAGAAATGTGTCGACCCTCTACTTCCCTGCATACTTTAACATCCTCGCATCTTCATAAAGTAGGGATGCGATGACCATTGGTTTGGGAAGATCTAGTGGCACAACTAGAACTAGAAACATGTGGTCCCTATTAGTACTTGCAACCAACTAGGAACCACTCGTACACTAACTTGCCAAACATATTAGCACAATCACACCACAACCCACACAATAAAACCTAACTCCACTAATCCACATGGCACGATGTCACTTCCCTGCATTGTCAAAAACTTTGACAAAATATAGAATACAGGAAGGCATTGACCAATCAAAATCCATCCACATGCACAGTCAACTTGAAATGTCAACTAGTAAAAAAGATGGCCCACAAACAAGAAGCAAGGCCCCTTTTAGGACACATGGAATAAGGCCGCTTCCCTATATTCATTAAACACTAAGCAATTCCATGATATGGGAAAGCACCGCCGTTGATCATCTTCAATCATATAGTGGATGGAAACATACAGTCCATTGATAATTTGTGTCAGTACCTTGGCCAATGAAGTGCTTTTTGTATGTCAACTCGACTGATAGCTTTTCTTTTCTACAGCCCACAAAGAGAAAATAAACCCACATGCCACATGGTAGCGAGGCACTCACCGACATTGCCTAAAGTTTGAGCAATTTCATAATGTGGGAAAATGCCTGCCATGGATCTATGCAAGATCTGACGATCCAAAAAGTTGTGAGAGCCAAAAAGTAAATTTAGGAAAATAGGAAGTACAATAAAGTTTATTTCATTTATTTATCTCATATTCCCATGGCATTTGAATTTTTAAATATGGAAAGTGACTGTTAGGTGGGCTTTGGCATTTAAATTCAATTTTTTGGTGGGAGGCAATTTCGGTTAACAATTCTGGTGACTCAAAGGGGGTGCAAGCCTGCTATGCATATGACCAGTGACCTTATGTATCCATTGGGCTATAAAGTCATAAAATGTGAAGATCTAAACACATTAAAACACCATAGCCCTACCCTTGCTTCTCTGCAACTTCAAAAAAATTTTTAACTAGAAAAAACAAAACTTTGGGGAACTTTGAAAAGCTCAAAAAAGCTCCAAATGAGAAAATTGTGCTTGTGCACTTTTTGGAAAGCAAGAAAACTATTCTAATATGTAAAAAAACCTTTAACCTCCTCTAAAAGCAAGGTTTAAGTTGAATCCCATTGATTAAGATTGGGAGAACTTCACCATCGGGCTTGGATAGCTGAAAAGCGTTGGCCTCTTTGCAATTGCTGATAATATATGGGCCACTCCACATCACATCAAATTCAAAGTTCCTAGCTAGCTTAGCTCTATCAGCATCTAATTTGAGGACAAGGTCTCCTTCCTTGAAGATTCTAGCTGCAGTCTTCTTGTCAAAGCTTCTTTTGACCTATTGCTAATGTACCTTAAGTGTAAGCATAGCTTGCTGTCTTTTTTCCTCTAGTTCCATTATTTCAGCTAGCATGACTGTCATAGCATCATCCTCAGCTAGCTCCAATTGATGAGCTAGTTCAAGAGAGGGAAACTCAAGTGAAATAGGAATCCTTGCTTCCCTTCCATATACTAGCATGAAGAGTGAGTTCTTAATTGCTCTCTTGGGTGTGATTTTTTTGGCCCAAAGGGTAATCTTCAACTTAGCATGTCAACACCTCTAATTGTCTTCAATTGTCCTCTTCATTATTGCAATGAGGTTCTTGTTAGAGGATTGTGCCAAACCATTCCTTTGGGGATAATAATTTGAGGAAGTGCTCAAATATATTCCATATTCTAGAGCCCATGAGCATATATGATTTCCAATAAAAGATTTGGCATTATCTGATATGATGGTTGATGGAATGCCAAATCTGGTCACTATTCCATCAAGGAACTCAACCACTGAAGCTTCTATTGCATCTCTAAGAGCTACTACCTCTATCCATATTGTGAAATAATCCATGGTTCAAGATCCATTTGTGACCAACACTAGAGGGTGGGTTTACTGGACCAATAAAATTCAAACCCTATTGAGCAAAGGGTTGGTCTACTTGGATGGGATGGAGAGGAAGAACACCAATCTTTGATTTCTTAAGAAGAAAGCACATTTCTCACATTTACTCATATGTTTGTGGCAATCATTGAAAAGAGTTGGCCACTAATAACCAAACCTCATTATCTTCATTGCTGTAACCCTAGCTGAGAAATGACCACCAACAGGCCCATCATGGAACCTTTTTAATAGCCTAGTGATATGATCTGTTTTGATACACTTCAATAGGACCCCATTAGAATCCTTCCTGAATAGTATTCCATCCACCAAGATAGAAGGGATAGATTGGAATTTGAATTGTCTTCTCTTATCTCTATTTAGGCCATGTGGATATATTCCCTCTACCAAGAAAGTAGTCATATCGTGTAACCAATCATTCTAATTTTCATTCTCTGCTAGTTGCTTATCTTGTATTAAGAGGGAAGATTCCTTGGGTGTCTCAAAAGAAGAGACCATTTTCTCACACAATCCTCTACCTCTTAGAAGTTTGGTGATCTTGATATCAATGTCATATTCCATGACTTTTGTGATCCATCCAACTCTTTTTTCATTGATATGTTTAGCAAGAACTCCTTTACACTTGCATGTGGAACCAAGAGGTGAAACTTGTTATGAGACAAAAGATGTTTGAATTTTTTGAAAGCCCTTACAACAACAAGGACTTGTTTCTCTATATAGCTATATCTTCCTTCATAATCCTTAAGTCCCTCACTAAAGAAAGCAACGGGCTACTCCAAATTCTCATCATTTAGTTGTGTTAGAACAATTGATATACTTGATTCTCCTCCAAGGGAGTAAAGGATGAAGTCTCTATCAAACTTGGGATTGACAAGAGTGGGAGCTCATGCGATTGATTTATTGATCTCTTCAAAACTAGTCTTCCCCTCCTTGGTCCAAGTAATTATCATATTCTTCTTTAACATAGCTATGAGAGGCTTCACCATGGAGGAAAGATCAGGGATGAACCTTATTACAAAGTTGATCCTACCAAGAAAGCTCTGTAATCCTTTCTTATGACTGGGAACTGGGAGAGAGAGAATTGCTTCTAATATCTCTAGATCTATTGTTAGCCCATTTCTTAACACAATATGTCCTTCTTGGGATTTAGGGACACACCATACTCTCTACATCTTTCAAATACCTATTTCAAATGATCAAAATGATCTACTGCATGTTTTGAGAAGACAATTATATCATCAAGATAGACTAGTACAAAATTTTCCAGGATACCCTTGAAGGCCATCTCCATTGCCTTCTAAAATGTGGAACCTACATTGGTTAGTCCAAATGGCATCTTACAATAAGCATAGGTATCCCATTTGGTAGTGAATGTTGTCTTATATCTATCTGACTCTTGGACTAGCACCTGATTATAGCCCAAAAAACCATCTAAGAAAAAAAACCTTTATGAGCCACTAACTTTGGATAGAATTTAATCCATATAAGGAAGGGGATGGTGATCTTGAAGGGAAGCCTTATTAAGGTCCCTAAAATCTACACACAATCTAATTTCTTCATTCTCCTTTCTAATAGGAACAAGATTGGCTACCCATAAAGAATGCTTAATACAAAAAATGATATTGGCTTCTATATGTTTGGATAGTTCCTTTCTCATTAAAGGTTCAATCTTTGGGTTGAATGGCTTTTTCTTTTGTCTAATAGGCTTAGCATCATGGTTTAAATCTATGGTATATTGAAATAAGCTTGGGTCAAAACCCTTTAAGTCTTCATATATCCAAGCAATAACATCATTGAATTCTTGACATAAATTAATGAAAACTTCTTGTTCAACATCAGTGCATACCTTTCCCAAGTTAAGAATCTTTCCATTAGTAATAGTGACAAGTGTGTAGTCATCCCTCTTTGTAGTTAGGTTTGAACCTTTACCTTTTTCTTGATCATTAGAGTTGAAAATGCCCTCTAAGGTGACTAGACCTTTAGGCAATTTTTTGGAGTTTAGGTTCATAATCTAGTCCCTATACTAACTTTGTAGCCTAGACTAATTTCTAGTAGAGAACTCTACTTCATTTTGCAAGAAATTAACAATCTATAAATTAGAATCAAATACCCGCCAATTTGTGCAATTATTTGGGATGACAAGC
The DNA here is from genome assembly GCA_028749045.1 of Cupressus sempervirens. NCBI lineage: Eukaryota > Viridiplantae > Streptophyta > Pinopsida > Cupressales > Cupressaceae > Cupressus > Cupressus sempervirens. The sequence goes on along the minus strand of CM053789.1, from coordinate 577,051,663 downwards.
CTTACAACAATTCTGGTTTGTTGCTTCTTTTCATCAGTAACATACTCTAGTATATCATAATGAGCACCAATGGATGCAAGCCTATCAAAATATTTGTTTGTGTTTCTTGGGACACTCTGATTATTGAAATCTTGAAAGCCTTCAAGTAGATTCCAAACTCTATGTTTGTATGATTTGAGAAGCTTACTCTTCATGACATTTTGATTTCTAATTTGATTAACAACCAACTCACTATCCCCTAATACCTTTAAGAGTTTGATGCCTCTCCTTTGTGCCTATTGGAGACCTTGGATCAGAGCTTCATATTCTACCACATTATTAGTGTAGTTGAATTGGAGCCTATATGAAAAGTAGTATTTCTCTAAATTTGGCAAAACTGGCATAACACTAGCACTTGAACCATTTTTGTTTCTTGAGCCATCAAAGAAAATAATCCAAATTCCATTCATACCTTCTTCTATTTTCATGATATTGGGAATAGGAACATTCTCCTCAAACATGCACTATGTTCCAAGACCCATCTCCACAACCTCCTGCATTGGGTCAAATTGATATGCATCAAACCACTCATGCAAAAGGTAATTGGGCACCTTTGCTAAGGAAGTATCATGTTCAAGAGTTATGCATTCTTCATCTTCCTCTTGGATTGTGCAATTCATATTTATGGGGTTGGGAGTATGAGTTTCTATATGGTTAAGGGCTAAAGGCTCTACTCTTAAGAGGCATTTGTCCCATATCTTGCTCTGAAGAACATATAAGACCAATTTGAGGCAATACAACCACCTATTTGTGTAGTGAAGTCCCTAGAAAGGCAAATGGAAAAATATAGATCAACCTCAACTACTAATATGCCTAGTATGACAGTACAACTAGGGCATGCATGTAATACCATTTCTACAAGTCTTAGGATTCCTACTATCTTAACAGAGCTACCATCCAACTGAAGCACTTCCCTAACAATTGGCTCATACTTAATATCAAGGAGGTCAGATATACATTTAGGCATTACATAACTACTAGCTCTAAAATCAATCATGCAATTATGAACTAGTTTGTCCCCTATAATCAAAGAGACATAAAAGGGAAGAGGCTTATTTTTCTTACTTGCTTCCTTTGTTGGCTGTACCAAACTTGTTGCATTGTCCATGGTAGCTAGTTTGGTTTGTACTTTGACAATCTTTAATTCTTGTTGCATAAATTCTAATTAAGATGGTATTTCAAGAACATCCCACATAAGAACACTAATATTGGTCCTTTTAATTTGATCTATAATGTTGAGAGGGGTGTATATTGATTTGGTTGGAACTTTGGTGACCATAGGGTTTGGTATATGAATGGGAGCAGGATGTGGCTCTTTAGTCTTCTTGTTGTTCTAATTTTGCAATGGAGCAACAACATTGTGTTGTACATTTGCACTTATGGCATGTGGGATAGCCTTTGTAGCCTAATTATATGAAGAGGATGGTGCATCCTCTATAGCTCTCCCTTTTCTTCTGGTATTATGAGCAATGACATCATAGTTATCATGGTTGGCATGACAATACTCCTCTGATTGATGGTTCATAAAAAAAAAAAAACTCTGTTGCTATAGATAAGAAGCAATAGATTGACTAGTACTACATTATTGTTCTATTGTTTGATCCTATGTAGTTGCTATTAGGAAAGATTCTACCCTCTGGGACATATAGGAACCATATGAATAATTAAAAGAAAGACAAAAGTCTTGATCTTGAGCCAGATTGTCCTGAGGGACTAAAGCCCTATTGAGGTTTGTATTTGCATTTGTAGTAGAGATATTACCAATAGGCCTATTCTGATTATGTGGGGTATAACCCTAATTTTGATATGGAGGCCTATATGTAGGGTCATGATAATTAGGTTGAGGGGATCTACCATTTTGAGCTTGTTGTCTCTCCAAGGTTAACAATTTGTTGTTCATCTTTTGCACCATTGAGAACTTGTACTCTAGCTTCTTTTCTAGACAGAAACTTTGATCTTGTAGCTCTTTGTCTATCTTTTGCATCATGGCCTTGATCTTATCTACCTCATTGGAATATGTAGAAGCTATTGGAGCTACAACAATAGGTTGACATGAGGATGTAGTTGGGATGGGAGCCATTATAGGCTGATGTGTAGGCATGTTAGGAAATAGTGGCATCAAAGGCCTTGGAGCTAGCTCCCCACTTGGGATCAACATATTTTTTGCCCTTATGGCTTATTCATATGTAGCTGGTAGAGTATTTCCTCTATAGGTCTACAATGTGGTAGCAATTCTATGATTGAGAGCTTTGGGATAATGTAAGAAAGCATTACTAGGGAGAGGTTTTGCTATAGCAAGAATTCTATCCCATGTCTTCTGAAATCTATAGTTAAAATCAGTCATGCACTCATGGGGTGCTCTTTTAATCATATTTAGTTCCTCCAAAAGTGATAGATGATCACTCTTATCTTCAAAATGCTTACAAAATCCTACTCCTAATCCATCCCAATTTTTTATAGAGTTATGAGGCAACACTCTATACCATTGAAGTGCTTTCCCTTTTAAAGATGAAGCTAGAAGCCTAACTGCAACATCATCCTTAGATATACCATGAATATTACAAAAATTTTCAACCTCTTGAATGTGTTCTAAGGGAGAGATAGAAGTTTCAATAGTGAAATCTAGTAGACTTTTGAGAGCTGATACTAGTATGTCATGTCTTTAACCTAGCAATAGGGGACTTCCACCACTAATAGTAGAAAAAGCACGAGCTCTAGATTGTACCATATAAGCAAGTGATCTATTGATATGAGTTGATGGTATTCTAGATTGAGATTTAACAATAGGAGGAGTGGAAATGGATCTTGCAGGGGTATGTGATTTCTCTGTACTCCTAACTAGTGATAAAGATAATCTTGTCTTTTTCCTTCTAGGATTTGAAAATGAAAGCTCTTGATACTAAAATTTACCTCTAGAAGATGCCCTTTTTTCAGCTTTGGGCATAAATCACTGCAACTTTGGTCTAGAAACCAAATATGAAGGGTCTAGAGCCACCAAGTGATTTGTAGAAATGAGCCTCTTGAAGGTCTAGAATACTGAGATCAGTACTATTTCCTCAACATCAACATAAATTTCTTTTCTTTTGACACTAGTAGACTTGAAATCTTCTAGAATATTGTTCCACCAGGCATGCCAAAAACTATTGTCACAAAAGTTTCCACTCTTGTCCAAAGTTTTTACCTAAGGAAAACCTTGTGAAACATGGAAATAACCTCCAAGCTATGGGACTTGAACTATGAGGTTGAGTCTTTAGAAAAGGCTAGCTTCCTTTACTATTAGGGTACACCTAACTACACTTGGAGAGGAAAAGGAAGAAGGAATGCATGAAAGAAAATCTACCTACTCTAACCTAAGGGGTGATGCACCAAAATAGAGTGTTCAAACTAATCTCTACCCATACATGCACTTTTGAACCATCATGACACCAAAAGACATACACATTTAGACTTGTCTTAACCTAACAATTATATGTAGATCAGAAAACCCAAGTAAATGACACAAGGAAGATGAAGATTCAATTATGTATCATTTATAGGCCAAAAGAGATACAATCATGCAAGATTTCAGATATCCACAATACACTAATGAGAGGCGAATAGGTCTTGCACAATACATCAATGTCTGAAGGAGATAAAGTAGAATGTCATATAGGTTCAGAGGCAAAGGGGATTTACAGTGAACTTGAAGAGCAATATCAAGAGAACAAAGAAGAGTCAACCCTAACAAAATTTACAAAAAATGCTTTTATAGCTCAGGCATAACTAAGATATTTTCTATCCTAAACCAAACTCAACCACTACCATTTTGAGATTGCAGAGGACAATCATATAGATATGGAGAAAATCTGATCTTGGCACAGATTCAAATATAATGAAATCTAATATTTTGCCAAAAAAGAGCTCTGAGAATACATAAACGATGCCATTAAATTACTCTGACCATGTAGATGGATAAAACTAGAGATGATGGAGTGTTTTCTTTTATTTGCTAGGCATGGCATTCATTTGAGAGTGGTTGGAATCATTCATGAAGATCGAATCATGCAAGAAAGCATCTGTTCCCTTTGTTTCTGGCTCATGAGTTAGCAAGGTCAATAGGTCAACTAAGTCCTACAACTAGAAAGCATCACTTAGAATAATATTCTTTTATTTTTTTGCCACCTTGCAACATCCTCATGCGTTTGACCACATAACCTACTAACTGCACTAAATTTCCAACTTAACTACAATGTCACATAATTGTCAGCATTAACTATGATTGCTTTTCTTTCAAACTAGGTCCATGAGGATACATGGTGATTAGGCATATTCCTACATTGTCTAAAATCCTCACAACTTCAAAATGTGGGAAAGTGCTGATTGTCAATCTCCACAAGATTAACAATCATGGAAAATCCCCGTTATCATGACATTTTCTTTTAAAATTTTTGTTCCCACTAGAAAACCAACATCCAACTCACCAACATGTCAGGCCTCGATGAATCAAAGTGAAGCAATTGGAACAAAATTTCACCTTAGCACTTATCTGGCAACTGTTTGGCACTACCTTTTCAACCCTAGTAGCCCATATGGAAGAATAAACCCATAGACATAATCGACGATCTGCTTCCCCACATTCTTTAACATCATCACATCTTCATAAAGTGGGGATGTGAAGGCCATTGATATAGGAAGATCTAACGGTACAAATAAAATAGAAAACATGTGGTCCCTATTAGTACTTGCAACCAACTAGGAACCACCTGTATGCCAGCTTGCTAGACACATTAGCACAATCACATCGTGACCCACACAATAAAACCTAACCCCACTAATCCACATGGCACAATGTTGCTTCACTACATTGTCAGAAACTCTGACAAAATATAGAATACAAGAAAGCGTTAGCTAATCAAAACCCATCCATATGCACAGTCAGCTAGACATGTTAGCTGGTCAAAAAGACAACCCACAAGCAAGAAATAAGGCCCCACCTAGGATGCATGGTAGAAGGTTGCTTCCTTGTATTCATTAAACACTGAGCAATTACATAATGTGGGAAAGCACCGCTGTTGATCATCTTTGATCTGACTGTGGATGGAAACACATAGTCCACTTACAACCTATGTTAGTACCTCAACCAATGAAGTGCCTTTCATATGCCAACTCAACTAATAGCTTTCCTTTTCTATGGCCCACAAAGAGAAAATGGAACCACATGCCACATAGCAACGTGGTGCTCACCTGCATTGCCTAAAGTTCAAGCAATTTCATAATGTGGGAAAGTGCTTGGCATGGATCTATGCAAGATCTGATGATCTAGAAAGTTGTAGGAGCCAAAAAGTAAATTTAGCAAAATAGAAAATACAATAAAGTTTATTTCATTTATTTATCTCATATTCACATGGCATTTGAATATTTAAATATGGAAAGTGACCATTAGGTGGGCTTTGGCATTTAAATTCAATTTTTTGGCGAGAGGCAATTTTGGTTAGCAAATACCATTTGAACTTTTGAAAAGCATTAGATTTATCTTTAAAAAAAATTGTAGTCATCATCCTAGAATAGTCATCAACAAATAGAATGAAATACATGTCTCCATAGTAGCTTTCTATCCCTATTGTTCCACAAATATCTGTATGAACTAGTTCTAAAAATTCCTCAGAATTAAAAGACACACTTTTGAAACTTCTTTTACTCATCTTTCCAATTTGACATTGTTTGCACATTCCCATCTTAGGTTTCTTCAAATTTGATATGGCTCTTACTCTTTTGTTCTTGCTTATAGTAACTAGGTTATCAAAGTTAACATGACACATTCTTTTATGCTACAACTAACTTTTCTCTATTTGAGGCAATAAACATGCACTTTCAGTGAGATCAAGGTAAAATATTACCTTTTGTTTCATTTCTAGTCCCAACCAACTTTCCTTTACCATCCAATAGCTTAGCTTTTCCATTCATGCATTCTACCTTATATCCTATATTTTTCAACTGTGCCACACTGAGTAGACTATGTCTTAGTCCTTCAACCCAATAGGCATTTTTACATTTGATTCCTTCAATTAATGCTATGAATCCTTTTCCTTTTACATAACATGGTTCATTATTTCCAAACCTAGCACTTCCACCATCACAGTGTTCTAAATGTTCAAACTTAGTTTTGTCACCAGTCATGTGATGTGAATAATCACTATTTATGATCCATGTATCATTTTTGCTAAGATTAGAAATAAGTGCCATCTTTTCATTTTCCTCATTATCAGATTCATCCTAAACAACAATTTAAACTACTTCTTCATCATCATCACTATCAAAATCTTTAACAATATAACAAGATTTATTACCTTTTTCTTTGTAGTCCTTGTAGTCATTCTTTTCTTTGAACTTGTTATTTCTTTTCTCATCTTTATCCTCTTTATTTGGACATCTTGCAACAATACGATCAACCTCTTCACATGAGAAAAAAATCAATGGAATTTTGCCTCTAAATTTTCCTTTCCCTTTTGATACTCTTTTTTCAAGCAGGGCTTCAGTGACTTCAAGGTCTTCATCCATTTGATCTTCTTCTTCACTATCAACCTCTTTTCCTTTTGAGTTTTCTCCTTTCATACTAAGAGTTAGTTTTGCTTTGAATTTAGATTCAGAGTTTCTAGGATTAGGAGCATAGTTATCAAATTTATCCAATTCAAAAATAGTCAATCTTCCCACAAGTGCATTTAAGGTTATATCATTTTTTGGGATTTCATCTCATCTCTTGAATTTCTAAAAATCTAATTACATAAATAGGAAGAAGAGTTCTTAGCACCTTGTTGACCATTGTTTCATCAGTTATTGTTCCTCCTAAAACTGTGATTGCACTCACACTTTCTTTGAACCTTTCACTATATTGGACATTGTTTTCACCTTCTTTCATTTTCATTTGATCAAACTTTCCTCTTAAACTTTTTGCCTTGGCTCTTTGCACATTTTTATCACCTTCATAGACTTTCTATAGTTTTTCCACATTTCAAATGTAGTAGGACAATCTTTAACCTCATCAAATTAAGAGTAGTTGAGAGAGGAAGCTATATCAATTATCATTATATTGTGATCTTTTGCTTCTTTCATCTATTCCATAGTCACAGGTTTAGGTGGTGGAACATATCTATTTTCCAAGTAGAATAGACCAATATCTCCACTGCTTGATAGGTGTAGCTTCGTCAATTCCTGCCATGCTAAAAAGTTCTCTGTTAAGCTTGGGAATCTCCCTTCTATATGACATCTTGATCTTTAACTTAGGTCCTTGAAACCTTTCCTGCAAGCACCAAATTCTCTAATATGAGAAACTAAGATGGAGGGCTGAATTATTTTCTACAAATTAATTCCTTGTCCCTAGATGTCAAATGAAACTTTTCACTGATAATGCAATTCTTTGTCCAGACCGGTTAAAACTAAGTTATTGTTGTAACTCAATTAACAAAGAATTCTTATGAATATTAATATTATTTAACCTTTAATAACTTAGTTGCATAAACATAAACCATAAATAAAATAACATGAACATAGATGACACCAAGATTTAAAGTGAAAACCCAATTTGGGAAAACAACCATGCAATTAGTTACAATATTTTTCAGTCTTCTAAAGTGAGCCCTATTAGGAGCCAACCCTATTAAAGGTTACAATAGATACTATTAACTATGACTTTATTAGAGGATTTAGTTCACCCTGTTAGTTGTGGCCTGGTTAGAGGTCTTCAAACACTTCAATCTTGAAATGTCACCTTGCTAGAGGATTTACAATCTGACGGTTAAGTCAACTCTGTTAAGAGATTTCTTCATTTCCATAATGGTTAGAAGGTAACTAATTTGACTTGATTTATGCAAAAACTTCATTTGCAAATTTATATCTCTATTTTGGCTTGAACTCTAGATCCTTACTGATCAAAATATTCTTTGTATCTTATCTTCCACACTTGCCTAGTCTGCCTTTTCCTTCAATCACATATCCATCTTATTCCATGTCTTATACTTAGACTTCTCTCTACACTTCTTGATCTTTCTTATTTATCATAATCTTTGACAAGTCAACTTGAATACCCTTTCAAATGACCATTCAACATCCAAATAGTCAGCCTTAACTAGTTAATTAATAAACAAGTGTATTCTACTGACACTCGATCAATATTGGAAGTAATCACTTGCTTCATACTAGAATCCTTTGATGCCTGACCACTCATATAATACTCAAAGTTGGATATCTTTTAATTCCTGACTGCTCGGTTAACATTGAATAACCTTCATTTCCCAACTACTCAATTGATACTAAATGTGCAAGTTCTTTGTTGCTGACTGCTTGATTAATATTGACATTGTGTAAAATCAATGACAACATACAATTTTAAGAATTGTTTCCAACATCAGATATGCATAAACATTGGTTTAAACTATTCAACCCACCAATGATATACAAAAAATCCAGCAAAATCACTAGGAAAGAATGTATATGGGAACCTCCTCTTGTACGATGGTCAAAGTTAAATTTTCATGGGGCCTCTATAGGTAATCCAGGTCCAATAGGCTTAGGATGTATTATTTGTTTAGACAATGGATTATTCCTAAAAAAAAAGCTAAAACTTTAGGAGTAATGTCTAATAACTTAGCTAAATTAGAGGCCCTAATAGAAGGCTTAACTCTAAGCAGAGAGATAGGTATTAACAAATTAGTTATCAAATGAGGCTCACAAATTATCCTAAATACATTAAGAAAAATAAAGACTCGAAACTGGATCCTTAATTCTAAACTTGAATATGTCCTATCTATCATTGATCAATTCAAAGAAATAATCATAAAACATATTTATAGGGAAGGTAATAGAGAAGCAGATAATCTAATTAATAAAGGAGTAGATGGAGAAGGGATTCTAATTGTAGATGCTAAAAAATGGTTCTTTCCTACTCTTTCATCACTTTTACATCCCAATTTGCCCCATTTTCTCATGTTGATCTTTTAGCCAACTTGATCATCAATCAAAATGCAGATCATCTTAGAAGAAATTCAAAACCATTTTAGTATCATCATCTTATCACCATCAATCCTTTAGGTATTGTTACATCCTTCAGTGCCTTATCAACATTCATTAACACGTCATGTGTCCTTGGCATATCATCATTTTATGATTCAATCCTTGGCATTGTCACATCCTTCAGTGCCTTATCGACATCATCAACCCTTGTCACATGTCCTTGGCAAGTCATCATTTTGTGTCAATCAAACCTGACATCATTTATTTCATCAATTTGATCATGGCTTTTATCTATCTCATATCATCCTATTTAACCTCATTTTCATCATGATCCTTTTTATAGGGTTATCATCCACTTATTTTATCATTTGGCCAATCATTTTTCTTATAGGAGTGAATAATAAATTGTTTATTCCTATGTCTTAATCATTTAATTTATCCCCTACTCCTAAGTCCCTAGTTTTGTTGCCTATCACTGCCATATCCAAATTCTTAAATGCCTATCATTATCATATCTAGTCCTTAAACTTTCATAAAACATTTCTTCTTGTTTATGTGGATAGTTCTTGGTGACCCAAAAAACTTTGAAAAAATTCTAAGTTACCTTTATTCATCATCCATCTAGTTTTCCACTCATCCAGCCACAATACCCTTTCCTTGCTAGATATTGGGGGCAATTCTTTCTTTGTACATAACTTAAAGATCCTGATTAAAAAAAAATAAAATCACATATGATCTTGAAAAAATAAAAATAAAATCACATATGATCCTCAAAAAATTAAAAAAATCACATATGATCCTAAAAAATTCAAATATGATCTTGAAAAAATCCAAAAAATCAAACATGATCCTAAAGATATCCAAAAAATATATAAAATGTCTTGAAAATCAGTATAAAAAAAAAAAAAAATGTCTTGAATAAACTCAATAAAAAATCATAAAATCTACTGAAAAAATCCAAAAAATCATATATGTATGAAAAAACCCTAAAAAATTAAATACAGACCTGAAACAAAACCTCAAATTACAAAAAGTCCCAAAAAAATCTGTACCATTAAAAATTCAATATTTTTGAACACCCCCCCCCCTCCCCCCAAAAAAGAAAAAAAAAGGAAAAAAGAAAAAAAGAAACTACCTGAAAACTTGCAATAACCTTGTAAATAATCACTCCTTTTGCTAAACACATGCACATGTAGACTCAAAATTAATCATTGCATTTCAACATAATCATGCTTTGATGAAAGATATACTGAACCATTTGAACCAACAATCAATTTGATTTGATGCAGTAATTACAATACCTTCAACAATCACCCTGTGAAAAAATCAACCAAACAAAAAATTGTCGATAGAAATAAAACTTAATAAAGCAAGTAATAGCGAATCAGAATTGTTGTTGGCTCACATTGTTTAGTGAGTGTTTTATTTTATTTTTGTTTTGTTTTGATTATGTTCCTATGCTACTTGATGATATAAACTAATTTATGAGAGTGGCCAGGATAGTTCATGATCATTTTTGTCTTTGTTTTTCAAATGTCCTTTGATAGTCTAGGGCATGACTCTATGCCTTAGGAAGGATAATGTCATTCTTTGTTTGCATTGTGTTTGTTTGTGCAAAAGGCTTTCATTTTTGCTATGGCTTTCTATTCCTTGATGCATTGCATTCCATTTTCCATACCAAAATAAAGCTCTTATGATATAAAGTGTACCTATGAAAATAGTCTTCATCACTCTTCTTAGTCTCATTCCTTCTTCTACTAATATTTCTGTCATCAATCTTTCTCCTCATTGTCTTTTCTTTTCAAAAAATTGAGCTTGAGTCAATTTCTTGCCCAATTTTTTGAAGAGGCACCATACCTCCTTCTTTCAATTTCACTGGGGCATTGATATTTTTCATTATTATTCTTTGACACAATACTCATAATTGCATTATATCAATGAAGGGAAAAATGTAGACACTCAAAAATGGTTTATGCCTACTCTTTCATCACTTTTACATCATAACTTATCCCCTTTTCTCATTTCTATAACTTTGATCTTTTAGCCAACTTAATCATCATTCAATCAAAATGCAGATAATCTTAGAAGTAATTTAAAATCATTTCAATGTCATTATCTTATCATCATCAATCCTTTAGGCATTGTTACATCCTTCAATGCCTTATCAACATTCATCAACACTTGTTATGTGTCCTTGGCATATTATCATTTCATCATTTGATCCTTGGCATTGTCACATCCTTCAATACCTTATCACCATCATCAACCCTTGTCACGTGTCCTTGACAAGTCATTATTTTGTGTCAATCAAATATGACCTCATTTATTTCATCAATTTGGTCATGGCTTTGATCTATCCCACATCATCCTATTCGATCTACATTTTCATCACGACCCTTTTATAGGGTTATCATCCACTTATTTTATCATTTGGCCAATCATTTTAATAAATTTTCCTTATAGGAGTGAATAATAATTTGTTTACTCCTATGTCTTAATCATTTAATTTATTGCCTATTCCTACGCCCTTAGTTTTGATAAATAAATATTATTTATTTATCTATTTTGCCACACTTTTTCAATTAATTAATTTAAGATTAATTAATTGGCTAATTATTGATCTATAGATTTTTTTTATAATCCATAAATTCTAATTTTCCATTTTGCGGGAATACAAAAATTTTCAATTTCAAAAATTCCCTCCTTTTTCTAAATGAGATTTAATTCCTTAATTTGTGCTTCACTTCCTCTTTTCTAGCCACCACTTCCTCTTTTTTAGCCTCCACTTTCCCTTTTTCTTTGTTCATCAATTGTCATAGTTTATGACAAATTCCTTTTCTCTTTTATCATAATTTGTCATAGTTCGTGATATTTTCCTTTTTCCTATTTTCTTAATTGTCATAGTTCATGGCAAATTTTCTCTTTTTCCTTTTGTCATATTTGTCATAGTTTATTGCAATTTTTTTTTTTAAACTCTTCAATTTCTAATTGTGCATCCTTTTGTCATGCTTTATGATAAATTTCCTCTTTCAATTTGCAAACTTCCATATTTTATGGCATTTACCTTTTTGGCCACTAAATTGATAATTAACAATTTCTCTTGCAAATTATATAAATTGTGATCATTTCTCTAATTTTTTGTTAACCCTTTTCTTTCAATTCTTCTCATCATCATATTATCATTTTTCATCTTGCTTTCATTGTGTCAATATGGGAGCTACATCCACTCTTTTCGAGAAGCAAGAAAGGGCACAATTGTCAAATTGAGGGAGTTTGCTAGTTTTATTACTTTGTCTCAATTTGTTTTGTGTTAGGATTAGGATTTGGTATGCATGCTTTTAGAGTTTGATGGTTCCTCTTGCATTCATATTTATGATTTTTCCTCCCCTACATTTGGTGAACTTTATGTGAATTTAATACCAATGTTCTCTTTTTTTATTATGTGCTTGTAGGTGAAAGGATAAAACTTGGAGAACTTTTTGGAGTCTAACTTTGTTGTTGTGTAATTTCTTGTTTTTGGAATTAAAATGAACAGCAAAGTCACTTAGATCTAATTAGGGGGTGAATAAACAATAAATCTCATATAGCCTAATTAGAAGGAGCAAATAATGTAAAATTTTCATATTCTCTCAAATGTTTCTTTCTTAATGGGAAAATGAACAACAACTATCATATAGCCTAAGTAGGAGGATCAATGAACAACAAATTTTTATATGCTCTCATTTTTTCCCTTTCTTAATGGGTTAATGAACAAAAAAAATAGCATGTAATTTTAATTAGGAAGGAAATGAATAATAAAGTTTTGTTTTCTATCACAATTCCTTTCTAATTGGATGAACCATGTCCTTATGTTCTTAAAATGAAACACTTTTTCTGTTAAGTGTTTGGTTTGTCTTATCATTTGTAATTTCAAAAAGCTATATAAACATATCCTTTCTCCTCACCTTTGTGGAACTTGGGTGAAGAGAAATATATGTTGTTGTTTTAAAGTAGCATTTTTGGTGTTACCAATGGTCTCTTTTTAGCTTGTGACTATTATAAGATGAAGACTATATCATGCAAACTACTAATGAATTTGATGCAAGAAGTTGTTTGAAGACCTTTTATGTTTGCTTTAAAACCAACATGTCTTTAATTTCTTATATTAGATATCACTTCATTTAGGGCCTAAAATGAATTTTTTCTATTCTGCTTGGCATTTCTATAGTGTCTAAAATCCCAAAGGGTTATACAAACATATCCTCTCCCCTTGCCTTCGTGGATCTTGTGTGTAAGAGAAAACCACATAATTCTTTTAGAGAAGCTTGCCTTGGACCAAGATATCTGATATTGGGTATGCCGAGGGATGAATTTAGAGTGGTAATAGGCCAAAGCCAGGTCTCCAATCTAACTACTATATAAAGGCTTGGTTGTGGGTGATTCCCAATTGACGGTATGGTTGGGTGAGAGCTCTCCTCCAATACCCTTAGAGGTGTGTCAAACTTTGGTTCTCAAGGTTGGGAGACCTCCTGTGGAAGTTTTTTTGACAATTGGCTAATGAAGATATGTAATTGTTGTCATTTATGGCAACACATGATGTGCATGCTTGTAGAAAACCTCAGAAATAAAGATACTTAGCTTTTGGTACTCAAAAAATTATCTAAGTATGAAATTGGTTTACAATAGTGTATTGTTTTATATGTAAAATGTTGCTGAAATCATATTATGACTAGCAAAGTTAGAGATTTTATACATGTTTATGATGATGTGTATAACCTCAGACAATAGTACAGACAGTGCAAAAAAGAGATATTCATGTTTTACTAGTGAAACAAAACAACAAAATTAAAGGTAAAGGAATAATTTTGTTTAAAAAATAATTACTTGACCAATTAGGGCTGACATCCTAGATGTTTACTTTAAGTTAGAAAAGTGTATTATGGTCTTAGCTAACCTAGCAAAAATTTGTGAAAAGGCATGGTATTTATGTAAAGGACATCTTGTGAATTCAAGGTGTGTGTTGTGCATTTTGTATTGTGACAAATGATATGCAAAATTTTTGTGAAGTGATATATGCAAAGTTTTGAGAACCTAATTTTGTGATCCAAGTTCTAGCTGAGGTTGGAGATCAGTCAAGAAAGAAGTTACAACACCTATATACTAGAGGTCTAATTACTTGTTTGGGCAGTGAGTTCTCCTTGTAATTGGAAGTGCATGTTTGGGTAGTGGGCTCATCTTGCATCTACTTGACTACAACTCCTAACAGGGTTAGAATCTCCTAATGGGGATTTCAAGTCTCCTAACAGGGATTCTCTATACTAAATTTTCTCATTGACTCCTAACAGGGTCCATCCTTTAACAAGGAACATATATATTAGTATATTATCTAGTGGGTATCATCCCCACTAGGGTTTTCCCTTGGCCAGGGTTTCCCTTAACAAAATATGGTGTTATGAGTTATCTTTATGCATGGTTACTATTACTATTTAGCATTACTTGTTTACTTTCTTATGCATGGTTCAAAGTAATAAATAATATTCAGTTGGCGATTACAGTTTGTAAATTACTAATTCAAACCCCCTCTCAGTAATTCTTATTTTTAACAAGTTTATCATCCACCTATTGAATAAAGTGTCCCATACTAAAAACCTTTCTTGTAGTGGCCAAAATCCTTCTATCTACTGGCTCAAGGGGTCACCAATGCTCGTGAAGACATCTCACACTTTCATGGTCCTTAGTAGAGAAAACAATCCCTTGGGAAGTGATGCCCCTTGGGAAGCAGATCTTGGTATTCTTGAGAAGTGAGTGCACTATAAGGGGGATCCTATGCTACCAAGATTCTAGATTGTCTACTTTGGATAAGCATGATTGAACTTTGGTTTAAGTGAGAATTTAGTGGATACTGTCCTTTCAGCCTAGTTTGTGGTGTGTTTGTTCACTTTTAACAACAACCATTTTGTCTATTGTATCTTCTATGACTGTTTCACATTAATCAAGATAATTTAAAATTTTATAAACTTACACAAACACTTTTCAAAAACCTTCAAAACATTTGCAAAACATACACCTTCCCAACAATTTTTCAAAATCTTTAAAAACATTTTGCAAACTACAATTGTCAAATTTGTCCAAAACATTGCAAATCATGGAAATAAAAACTTCTTTCCTTATTATCTTGTGGCATGACCCTTAGGATTCATCTTGCATATCCATCTTGCATTTTTCATCATCACATCCTTCTCATAGTCCTTGCATAATTGCCTTTTTACATTTAGAACCTCTTTTGCATAGTATAATCCCTCATTTGATCCCAATATTATCCTCATTTTCCACATCCTAATCCACATTTTGATCCTCCTAGTCCTCATTTTGATACCATAATAATCTACATTTTGTATCTAGGTCCTTGCATAGCCCTCATTTTGAACCTAACACCCTTTGAATTTGGTAGAGAATCCAAACAAAATATGAGTCTTAGAGTATTGCCTTATTTGGATGAATAAAGGATCTTGACCTTGGTCTTTTTGTCTTGTATTTTCATCAATTTCATTTGGCTCAAATCTCATCTATGTCCTAATGGATTTGATTTAGTCATTTTATCAACTTTTTCATTTTTATTTAGTCCATTTTCTTTCTTGGTCAAGATATAATATTCATCCTTGTAAGGTTAGACTCAACCTTGTATTTTTCAAGGGTTTTCGTCATAATTCAAATCCTCATCTTTCACAACACTAGGTTGCATTACCTTGTTTACATAATCCTCATTTTGCATAAAATATAGTTTCATAGACCTTGGTTTTCATATCATTTGCTTATCCAAAAATCCAAAAATAATTACATTTTTCATAATCATATCCAAGTCGAAAACATTTATTATACCATATCCTAAAACATTTTTCAAACATCAAAACCCTCCAATGTCCAAGGAGCACTATCAAACACTAAGTTTGTCCAAGTGCACCAACACTTCAAACCCAAACTTTCTTTGAATAATTCAACCTTTGCATTACCCAATATTACACTTTAAAATTTCATGTCCTAAGCATCATCAATCCCTTGCATAATTGCATACCTAAACCCTTAGTTGAATTTTCATAAATCCAAAGTCCAAAAATCCAAAACATCATGCAGGCACATGTCCTTAGTTACATTTGCATAATCAAAAACCAAAAAAATCCCAATTTTTTTCATGAATACCCTTAGTGTACATTTTTCATACTTATATTCCAAAAAAAATCCAAAAATACTTACATTTTCATACCATTATCCAATAAAAACTTGCATTTTCATTTGAAAGTCTAAAAATCCAAAAAAACAAAATAGAGTGCATTTTACATACACCCTCATACTTAGGTCCATTTGTGTACATCCTTAGACATCATGCCACTCATTTCAAGGTTACAAAATCCTACAAGGTAACATGACTATCAAACCATGTCCATACAAAAATTCTTGGATCCAACATAAAGTATGAATTGTCAACAATAATTCTTCAACTCAAACATGATGGACACTTCATAAACACCTTTTGTTCCAACATAAGGTTTTATACCCAACATGGCATACACTTCAAATAACATTACCTCTTGTTGGTGTTTTAAAATTCCATGTTTCAAAAACCTAATGATGAGAACATAATACATCTAGGGGAAACTACTACCCATCTACAACATACCCATCAAAACACCAGGGCCAACTATAAGGAGATACCCTTCTTCTACTTCAGACTCTGCAAAACCTAGTGGGCATACCTTAGATCCATTCATATGGTACCAGTGCTAAAGCATACACTTGAATCTAACAAAGAAACTAATACCCATAATCTTCTAACACTTATACAAACAATCATGGATATGAAGTAGCTAATGACATAACACATGAATTTGATAAAATAAGTAAGGCTAACTCTTTTCAACTCCTAAACATAAAGAGAACATGATTTTGATTATAGATTTGATTTTAGCATAGCCAAGACATGAACAACACAACACATCAATCCTGTAGCTGATAAGTGCCTTATATATTGGGAAATTCCGCAAATCATCGACATACATCCTTGGAAATCATTGAGACATTCCATGTATCAAGACTTCCAAATCTATCCATTCATCTTGTGAATCATACATTTGTATCACATCTGAATCTCATACTCAACTTATCCCTTCATGAAATTTGCAACCCTATGATGATAAACTAAGCATTTACATGACTCCTTGAATCATAAACAAAACATATCAACACAAACTGATGCAGGAGCATCTAGAGGTATAAGGGCAATCTTGTGTCACCCAAAAAAATGTTCTTAGACTTAGTTTCTATTTCATGTCTTTACATTTTTGGATACCCATTTGGCTCAAATAAAGGTTCCAACTCTCATAGTTCAACTATCAGTGCGTTTGAAAATCTTGAAAAAATAGGAGCATGTATTTGGGCCATGATTTCGGTAAACTAGAAGGTGTGAATTGGCCAGATGAATGTAATCATGATTTAGAGCATTCCAGAAAAAGAATCAGGTCAATAGGCCCCACGGTTTGAAAGTTATTGCAGTTTTTCGAGTTTTGGAGACCTCCTAAGAATGCTTCAAAGTCAGGTTTGGGGCATTAATGACCTTGAAAAGGGTCAAAAAATGGGGGATGAGCAAAGCTGGTCCATAGGGCTATAGAGCGCTTTGAGAGCTTTCCAAAAATGTAAACAATTCGTCAATCGGAGCTACGATTCAAAAGTTATGCCTCTCGAAAGTTCGGTTACCATTTCTGGATTCTTCTAGATTTGCACCGACTTCTAACGCAACTTTCGGAACCTTCTATTTCGTCGGTGGATGCCTACTAGCACTTTCTAGAATGTACTCCTAGTCCTTAACCCTCTGAGGTCTATTTAAGGAGATTTCTGGCATTGTAAAAGGCAGTTCGGAGTGGAGTTTGAGAGGAGGTGCTAAAAGGAGAAATATTCTCCAAATTTATTCTATTCTAAGCCCTTAGGGCATGTTCTAAAGCTTATTTTCTTTGTGCTATTTGTACTAGCTTATTTTTTTAGTTAATATAATTTCCCTTTTCTATTGTGTCCATTCTGTTCTTGGGTTGTGTCCCCATCAAGTGGTATCAGAGCGGGTTTTCCTGAGTGTGTAGACAGAGCACCGACTGTGAGGCAATTTGCACCAGGACTGTGTGGTTGTGGGTTCAAGTTAGAAGATGCCTCCATGAAGAGAGCATGGCGGAAGGGCCAGAGCTATTGATCCTGAGGAGGTTAGAGCCCTCCAGAGGTAGGTACAAGCATTGCAAGAGGAGCTTCGTAGAGGAGAAAATGTTGCCGCAGGTGACAATAGTGAGGATGAAAATGAAGAGGAAGTTGACAGGGAAGTTCTGAATCCTATAGAGGAAAGGCTTTTTAGGGCCATTACTAAGTTTGGGAAAAGACCTACAATTGAAGTGGGTATATTTTCAGGAAATCTGAAACCAGATGAGTTGATCGATTGGATCAATGAACTGGAAGAATACTTTGAGTATGAGGATATAAGGGACCCAGATAGGGTTAAGTTTGCAAAGGAAAAACTAAAAGGCCATGCCCAAATTTGGTGGCAAGAGGTTCAACTGGAAAGACTTAGAAGAGGAAAGGAGAAGATCACAAGATGGGATCGCATGGTGGACAAATTGAAGAAGCAGTTCATTCCTGTGGACTACGAGCTTGATCTGTTTAAGAAGATGCATGGGTTAAAGAAAGCAAGAAGATCAGTCCAAGAATATACAGAGGAGTTTTACCGACTCTTGATTAGAGCGGGGCATGCAGAAGCAAATAAGGAGAAGGTTGCTCATTATATCAGTGGGTTGCGACCTAGCATCCAGGAGGAATTAAGTCTGGTAAGAATGACTAGCGTTGAAGAGGCATACCAGTTTTCTCTACGAGTTGAAGAGAAGTTGAATAAAAGGTTTGAAGGAAGACAAAGAGGGCACGGTCAAGGAGGAAGGGGAAGTGGTAGATCATCTGGAAGCCGCAATGAAACCCAAAAGAAAAATGAAGATGTGGGTACTAGCAAGAACCAGAGGAATGAGGGTTTCAACTGCTCCCATGATCAAGACTTTGGAAATCAAAGAGGAAGAGGTAGAGGACATGGACAAGGAAGAGGAGGCTTCTGTGGAACCTATTTCCATTGCAATGAAGAAGGTCATCGTGGCTTTGAATGCCCTCAACGAGAAGGAAGGATAGATAGGAGAGATGAGGGCCAAGCTAGGGTTGCTCATGTGGATGAGGATGCACAATCATCACATTCAGAGGATGCAGAAAGAGGAGAGACCTTGGTAAATGAAATAGTCCTACTAAGTGGTGAGAATCAACCAGGACAACGAAGGAGTTTGTTTCATACCAGATGCAAGTGTGAGGATAAATGTTGTGACGTAATCATTGATGGTGGTAGCACTGATAACCTGGTATCAAAAGAGATGGTCTCTAAGCTAAAGCTCAAGAGGGAGAAACATCCCCAACCCTATTGGATTTCTTGGGTAAAATATGATCATAAGGTCCTGGTAAGTGAACAATGTTTAGTAAAATTCAAAATTGGGAGTTACCATGATGAAGTTCTCTGTGATGTTATTTCGATGGATGTTTTCCATCTATTGTTGGGTAGACCATGGTAGCTTGATAGACATGCAATACATGATGGACATGCAAACACATACTCTCTGACAAAGGATGGGGTTCACCACAAATTGAAGCCCATGAAAAAGGAAGGTGAAAAGGTATGTAGCAGTGCTAGGATTTGTCTTGTTGATGGAAGGAAGTTTTTAGATGGCATGAAACATCAGCATATGTGCTATGCTTTGATTCCTAGGAAAGATAAAGAAGCTAGTAGTGAAATACCATTTGAAGTTTCAGATTTACTAGGGGAATTTGGAGATATTATCTCTGATAATGTTCCAGATGGATTGCCACCAGTAAGGCAAATCAGTCATCAGATAGATCTGATTCCAGGAGCTAGTTTGCCTAACAAGGCTGCTCACAGGATGACTCCTACTGAAACAGAGGAGTTAAATAGATAGGTTCAGGAGTTGCTAAGGAAGGGCTTGATTTGAGAGAGCTTGAGTCCATGTGCAGTACCTGTAGTACTTGCACCAAAGAAGGATGGAGAGTGGAGGATGTGTACAGATTCTCGAGCTATAAATAGGATAACCATCAAGTACCGGTTTCCTTTACCAAGGATGGATATTCTTATGGATTGCTTGAGTGGAGCTCAGTACTTCACAAAGATAGATCTGAAGAGTGGTTATCATTAGATACGGATTCGAGAAGGAGATGAGTGGAAAACAGCCTTCAAGACCAAGGAGGGTCTTTATGAGTGGTTAGTCATGCCCTTTGGATTGACGAACACCCCAAGCACCTTCATGCGGCTCATGAATGAGGTACTTAAGAAGTTCTTGGGAAAATTTGTTATTGTCTATTTGGATGATATTTTAATTTTCAGCAAGACTTTGGAAGAACATTTACTGCATATTCGTAGTGTCCTTGAAAGGCTAAGGGAAGAGAAACTGTTAATTAATCTAAAGAAGTGTGTCTTTGCAAAAAGGGAGTTAGTCTATTTGGGATTTGTTATATCACCTAAAGGTCTCAAAATGGATCCAGAGAAGGTAAAAGCCATCTTGGAATGGCCTAATCCAAGGTTTGCTACTGAGGTAAGATCATTTCATGGTCTGGTTAGTTTTTACAGGAAGTTTATTAAGAATTTCAGTGGCATATGTGCACCCCTAACTGATACAATAAGAGGGGATAGAAAAGAGTTCAAATGGACTGCAGTAGTTGCGAGAAGTTTTGAATTGCTGAAGAAGAAGGTGACTGAACAACCTGTGTTGGCACTTCCAAATTTTAGAAAAGTATTCTAGGTGGATTGTGATGCTAGTGGTAGCACTATTGGGGCTGTATTAAGCCAAGAAGGTAAGCCTATTGCATATTTTAGTGAAAAATTGAATGATGCAAAGAAGAAGTATTCTGTTTATGATCAAGAGTTCTATGCAATAGTTCAGGCCTTAAAGAAATGGAGGCATTATTTATTGCCAAAGGAATTTGTTTTGTATACTGATCATCAGGCATTACAGTACCTAAATAGCCAAGGTAAATTGAATCAGAGGCATATGAAGTGGGTAGAATTCTTGCAGAGTTATACATTTGTGTTGAAGCATAGAAGTGGAAAATCTAACAGGGTTGCAGATGCACTAAGTAGGAGACAGTTGTTGCTTACAACAATGCAGGTTGAAGTAGTTGGGTTTGATGAACTCAAGAATTTGTACCCCGAGGATCCTAATTTTGCTGAAGCATGGAAAGCTTGTAAAGAACCTGTTGCTGTAGATAGAACCAAGTGGTTAGACTATTTGATTCAAGATGGCATGTTGTTCAAAGGTAGTCAATTGTGCATTCCAAGGAGTTCCATGAGGGAAAATCTGATTAAGGAGAAACACAGTGGAGGGATGGCAAGACATTTTTGTCGGGATAAGACCATTGCCATTCTTAGAGAACATTATTTTTGGCCTCAAATTACACAGGATGTGAAGAAGTTTGTACAGAGTTGCCAGGTTTGTCAAGTTGCCAAGGGGTTTAGTCAAAATACTAGCCTATATCAGCCATTGCCTGTTCCATCAAGGCCATGGGAGGACATAAGTATGGATTTTGTTCTTGGATTGCCAAGGACAGAAAGGGGTAATGACTTAGTATTCGTGGTGGTTGATAGGTTCTCCAAAATGGCACATTTTATTCCATGCCACAAAACTCATGATGCTGTCCATATTGCAGACTTGTTTTTCAAAGAGGTGGTAAGACTACATGGTCTTCCAAGGAGTATAGTTTCTGACAGAGATACTAAATTTGTGGGATATTTCTGGAGGACATTGTGGAAGAAGTTGAGAATAGACTTGAAATTCAGTTCCACACATCACCCACAAACTGATGGTCAAATAGAAGTGGTAAACAGAAGTCTGGGCAATTTGCTGAGATGTTTAGTTGGAGATAAGCCCAAGGGATGGGATTTAATTCTACCACAGGTAGAGTTTGCTTATAATAACTCTGTAAATAGGAGTACTAGAAAATAACCATTCCAAATTGTATATGGGAATAGCCCAAGGACTGCACCAGAATTGAGGAAGATAGAACAAGGAGAGAGGACAAGTGCTGAAGCTGAGGAATTTGCTGAACATATCAAGCGTCTACATGAGGAGGTTTAGGCACACATAACCAAGATGAATCAAGAGTATAAAGCTAGGGCTGATCAAAGGAGAAGACATAAGGAATTCCAAGTAGGAGATTTAGTCATGGTGTAGTTACGAAAAGAAAGATTTCCAGCCGGTACTTACAACAAGCTGAAAATGAAGAAATTTGGCCCTTGCAAAATTTTGAAGAAACATGACTTAGGAAATGCATATGAAGTGGAGCTGCCAGATGGTATTCACATTTCTCCCATTTTTAAAATTGCAGATTTAATAGAGTATCATGATGATGGTGCAGATGAGGAACTGGTTTTAGAGCCATGTCCAATTCCTGCTTCTAAGAAGGAGGAGATAAAAGACATTCTAGATCATCGTGTGGGTAGGAGTACCAGAAACAGGCAGTATGAAGAGTATTTGGTCAAATGGAAAGGACGACCGATCGAGGACTCAACTTGGATTTTAGCAGCTGAGGTTTCCCATTTGGGATTTCCTCTACCATCCATAAAGTGACAGGGTCACATTTCAATCTACCCTGGGTGTCTGATGCAGGAGCATCCAAAGGTATAAGGGCAATCCTGTGTCACCCAAAAAATGTACTTAGACTTAGTTTCTATTTCATGTCTTTACATTTTTGGATACCCATTTGGCTCAAATAAAGGTTCCAACTCTCATAGTTCAACTATCAGTGCGTTTGAAAATCCCAAAAAAAAAAGGAGCATGTATTTGGGCCATCATTTCGATAAACTAGAAGGTGTGAATTGGCCAGATGAATGTAATCATGATTTAGAGCATTCCTAAAAAAGAATCAGGTCAATAGGCCCCACGGTTTGAAAGTTATTGCAGTTTTTCGGGTTTTGGAGACCTCCTAAGAATGCTTCAGAGTCAGGTTTGGGACATTAAATGACCTCGAAAAGGGTCAAAAAATGGGGGACAAGCAAAGCTTGTCCATAGGGCTATAGAGCGCTTTGAGAGCTTTCTGAAAATGTAAACGGTTCATCAATCGGAGCTACGGTTCAAAAGTTATGCCTCTCGAAAGTTCGGTTACCGTTTCTGGATTCTTCTAGATTTGCACCGACTTCTAACGCAGCTTTCAGAACCTTCTATTTCGTCAGTGGATGCCTACTAGCACTTTCTAGAATGTACTCCTAGTCCTTAACCCTCTGGGGTCTATTTAAGGAGATTTCTAGCATTGTAAAAGGCAGTTCGGAGTGGAGTTTGAGAGGAGGTGCTAAAAGGAGAAATATTCTCCAGATTTATGCTATTGTAAGCCCTTAGGGCATGTTCTAAAGTTTATTTTCTCTGTGCTATTTGTACTAGCTTATTTTCTCAGTTAATATAATTTCCCTTTTCTATTGTGTCCATTCTGTTCTTGGGTTGTGTCCCCATCACAAACAATCTAAAATAGATTGCAACTGGACAATATGCACCTTGTACATATATCACAAAAGATCACAAACAACATGAGCAAGACACAAGATTTAGACTGAAGATTAACTCCCATTTGTGATGTGTATAATTTTTTTTGGTTTTGTGGACAAAGAGCATGAAACTCTCTTGCAATCTATTCTAGGTTGTATATGTTGATATGTTTTTCTTGTGATTCAAGGAGTCATGTAAATGCTTAGTTTATCATCAAAGGGTTGTATATTTCATGAAGGGATAAGTCAAGTATGAGATTTAGAAGTGATGCATATGTCTTATTCACAAGGTGAATGGATAGATCTAGAAGTCCTAATACATTAAATATGTTAATGATTTCCAATGATGTATGTTAGTGATTTGTGGAATTGCCCAATAGACAAGGCATTGATCAACTACAAGATCCATGTGTTGTGTTGTTCATGTCTTGGTTATGCTGAAATCAAATTTATAGTCAAAATCCTTTTCCCTTTCTATTTAGGAGTTGAAAAGAGTTATCCCCACTTATCTTATCAAATTCATGTGTTATGTCATTAGCTATTTCATATCCATGATTATTTGTATAAGTGTTAGAATATTAAGCGTATTATCTTCTTTGTTAGATTCAAAATGTATGCTTTAACAATGGTACCATATGAATGGATTTGAGGTACACTCACCGAGGTTTTGTAAAACTTGAAGTAGAAGAAGGGTATTGCCTTATAGTTGGCCATGGTGTTTGAATGGGTATGTTGTAGATGGGAAGTAGCTGCCCTTAGATGTATTCTATTCTCATCATTGGGCTTTTGAAACACAACATTTTAAAACACCAACAAAATGGTGACTTTTTTGGGGAATGTATTGAATTTTTATGATAGAAAAACCTTGAGAATTTAAAAAAAAGGAGATTCAATACAACCAAAGAAGTGCATGAAACAAGTTGTAGTAGTAAGTTTTTTGACGTTCTTTCCAGTCTCCTACTCAAAATCATGCACCCCAGTAATGTCTTTATTCATTTGTAGTAGTAGCTTTGAAGGTTGAGTATACATTGTGTGTTACTAAGAGAGTTCATCTTCAATCAATTCAGCCAGGTATTGTTTTCAAAGTGCTATTGTAAAATCAGAGTCAGAATTGATCAAAAGCTTTCTTTCTTTTCTAAGTGTTTAGTGATTTGCAAGTTTTACAAGTTGAAAGTTCAGTTCAGATTTTTCAAGTGGTAAATCATGTTTTAAATCTTTCTCACGATTGTGAGTGCCGACTCTATAAAGATCTTTGTACTAGTGCAAATTGGTTCTATGCAAATGCTTTTTTTTCAAGGGATTTTAAATTAGTAGTGTAGATCTAGAAGTTCTGTAAGAAGATCTTGATAAAAAAAGAGAAAATATCAATTCTTGATCTATATAGTTTTCAGTTTTGTATATGTTGTTCTAAGAAATTTGAATGTTAAGAAGTGAATCACAGTAGTGATATCATTTTTTATCTTCAAGGAGACAATGTATCTACATGGTTTTGATCAATGGTGTAAAGGAGTTTCATGTTTACACCCATGCCAAATCAGTAGATCAAAGTTCAACATCAACACTTGAAGGTATTTTGATTTTCATGTTTTCTTTCCATGGAAGTCAAATGTTAGAAATCAGTGCCTCTATTCAGTGCTTTTCAGCACTAGGAGAAAGAGGTAGTTAGCTTTTTTTAAAGATGGAATTAGATCTTATATCTAAAGTTAGTCTATCAAGTTATGAAAGTGTGGTTGAGAACATTGCTATATTGCAAAGGGAAATCCACAATAAGATTGTCAGATTTATAAGAAATGCAATAGGAAATGTTGAAGGTCTTAGAGATGATCAAATTTTTGCAAATTTTAAATCAACACTCATGGAATTGCATGTGTTTTAAAGACCTAAGGAATCCTTATGGACTATTGTTTTCCTAGATGTCTTTATGCCTAATTTAGTTAACTAGCCAAGAAATTTGATAGTACACAAGATTTTGCATGTTGAAGGTCTTTTCAAGAAAATTGAGAGTGGTTTAAGTAGCAATGAATTATGTACTGAATCCTCTAATATAAAATATGAATGTGCTGAAAGTAACAGTGAATGTAGTGAATCCATAGATAATGACAATGTGTCTTGTAATTATGAAAAGATAGATTCTAGATTTGTTGAATTAGATGATTGTAGTCACCAATATGAACATGGTTATGTAATTGAAAGTAAGTTGTGTGACAGTATGTGTGAGAATGAGGAAAGTTCTAACAATAGTATGGATAAATTTTCTTTTGATGAAAATGAGAATGATACACCTAGTAAAGAGGTATTGTGCAAAGAAGAGGTAGTTTGTTGTAGTAATGATTATGATTTTTCATTTTTCCATACTAATGGTACTGATGCTATAAGTTTTTAAGATCAAACACATTATGATCAGAGCCATGAAGAACAAACTTGTGATGAAATCTTGTTGAGTGTTGGTGAAATTTCATAACTACTAGCTCATGATCTCGAAAGGTATGCAAATGTTTATCCAAGTGATCTGGCTATCCTTTATTATGTTTCTTCTCAAGATAAAGTCCTTTCCCCAAAGTTTGATGCTAAAAATGATATAAAATCAGAACGTTCTTTGTTGAGTTTTGGAGGTGTATGTGATAATTTTTTTGATTAAGTAAAATAGGTTTTGAAGGGTGCTTGAAACCCGTTAATTTTTTTTTTTTTTCAATGGAGCCTAAACAAAAAATGTAATCGACCAAAGGAGAAACTTGTCACCAACCAAAAAAAGTAACCAGAGTGGCCTGACAGATAATAGAGTTCACTTCTACCACCAAATTAAAACTTCATAAAACCATTTAGGACCTTTTAGTCCCAAAAGAGTGAGATTGAAGATGACGATCAAAAGACTATTGGGATCTTTTGTATTTTTTTCTTTAACCTTTGTCCAACTTTCCTCCACCAAAGAAGCCTCCTTCTCACAAATCAAAGCATCGACATTAAGTCTGTCCAAAGAAATAGGAAAAACCATACCAGAAGGATTACCCATAGGATGCTGACCCACAGAGGGAGGGGAAACCATTACATCCATATTTAATAATAGACCAGAAGCCTGGTCAGATGGGGAAGAAACACAAGCACCCAAAGAAACCACAGGTGTCAAGGAAACCAAAGGAGCAGGGTCTTTAAAGATAGAGTAATGCTAATCCAAAGCCCTAACCCACCAAGAAGGTCTTTTCTTTGATTTCCTTTGCACTACAGGGCAGCTCATAGCCCCATGTCTAGTTCTAGAGTAGACCCTACAATGGAAAGGAATACATTCATAGTCTAGAATCTAAATCCAAGATCCATTAGGGACCTCAAGTTTGATCTTCTCAAGGAGGCCCTTCAAAATATCAACCACCACAAGTATGTGAGCGTAAGTAGTATGAAGAATATTCAAAGATTTAGAATCCACCATTTGGAAGTCGCCAATGACATCTCTCATAGCTTCAAGAAATGAATCTGGCCATAGGTGAAGGCGGAGATTTGGGAGCTTGACCTAAAGAGGCATATGAGAAAAGGACTCAAAAGTAGGGTCAAAACCCTCATGCGAGGGTTTGGCCAACAAAGGGTGACAGTCCTCCCAACTTAAGTGACTACACATAATAGCCCTCCTATCTTTAGCAACATCAAATTTTACTATGAAAAAACCCCTAGCCACAGGGTAAATCTGGATAGATTTAGAAATCAATAGGTCTCAGTGCTTAGAGACCCAAGCATGAAGAGCTAGAAGGGAATGCCAAAAGCTTCAAAATCTAAAAATAGCTACCTTCTCAAAGAAGTCCTCGATATTTTGAGCAATTTATTCTATGACTTCATCCTCCACCTCCAACCAGATTGGATTGCAGACCATGACATGAATCACACTGAAGGAGAAAACTAGATGATCTACCATCAAAACCCCTAAACCATGGACCTTAGCTTCAAAGGCAGTCACATCCACAAAGGAAGCAACACAACTACTTGCAATCAAGGCATGAGCATCCCTTGATCAATAGCCAGAAATAGGCTGAGAAGTGGCCCCAACAGCCATCCATAGACTAGGTAGGGAGAAGCAAATGAGAGCAATGAGCGGGAGAAGTGAGAAGGATAATTTCAAGCTTTTTTGTATGTGATAATATTTTAAGTGTCAATACACATGAATTTTCTTATGAGAGTACTAATAGGGACAAATTTCATACTATTTTAGATTTCTATCATGCTGATAATGCTGAAGTTATTTTTGATTGGTCATATGACAAAGAGGATAGGGATATAAATGGTAAATCTCACTATGAGTTTTCTTTATATGCTGATGAATCTTGTGATGTCAAGTTTGATGAGTTCAAAGTTCACTCTAATGAGTTGTTTGATGAAGATTATGATCAACATATTTTGTGTTGGCACTTTCATGAAAGTTTTTCAAACTTGGGGACTAATTAGTTATTTAAGCGTGAAAGAATTTTAGCATGCAATAAATCTAATCAGATGAGTATTATGACTACTAATGGTGAGAGATCAAATTTGAAATGTTCTTCACAGCTAATTATACAAGGTGAGTTGCAAACTTTTTGACATGTGCAACTTTTTGAATGAAATGGAATACAAAGCCTTCATGTTTCTATTTGATAGCATGCATCAGACATTTGTTCATGATGAATTTCAATTTTATTCTAGTTTAGATGAGTATGCTGATTCACTTTCTCATAGTGAGCATGATATAGAAGTAAATGTTGATTTGTATATGCACTATGAGAGTAAAGGAAGTTATTTTGTTTTGCCAAATGAGCCAATGGATAATGCTAATCTGATTGGTGAAACTGATGCGAGTAATGTTTTCAGCTTACCTCATGAAAATGAAAATGAAAATGAAAATCAAGTTTATGACAGAGGTAAGAAGTTTTGTTGAAGTTCGGTGGCTTAGGGCCATCGTTTGTATAGTTTAGGAGTAGTTTTCCTGGCTTTTAATAAGCTATTCAAGAGAAAGTTTTGGAGTGGTATACTCCTTCTAGAGATCTAAATCCTTTCCATGCCCACAAGGGACATACACCCCCAAATAGAGCCACTGTTGGGACTCAAAATTGAAGCCCTGATTTTGAGTACGATACTAAAAATTAAGCCTTATAAGTGATTTTAATGCATGTGGACCCGACTATCCTTTTGAGGCCTATGAAGTGTTTAATATTTCTAAAACTTTGCATTTAGTATATGCATGTGGCTTGTAATGATAAATTTCCATTCTAAGTTATTTTGTGAAGTTTTGTTTTGAGCAATGTTCAAATCTGCATTTTTGCTTATGTCAAATAGTGACGAGAAGCCTATTTTGCAATTGAATATCTTGCACCCGGTAAAGTTTCATGACTCACCACTTTGGGAGTGTTTATTATGAATATCAAAGAACCTATGTTTCATATTTCAACTCATTTTGATATTTTTTTTCTAGGTTTTGAATCCCTCAAAGTTGGTTATTTACTGTTGTCATGCGATGTAAATTGTTTGGAATTCTGGGAGGCCCTATTTGATTTGTTATAACTTTGATCCGGTTTAAAAAAATGATAAATTTCCTTTTTCATTTCTTTCTAGAGGTCAGACACTTGTTATGTTTTTGATTTGAGCTTGTAAAAAATCCGTTTGACTACTTTTCAAATGTGATTCCACATGCAATTTGTAAAGTTTATTGTTCTCATAAAATGCATATTGATTGGTAGCCCTATTTAGGATGCCATAATTTTAAATTTGTGATAGATGAGAGAAAATGGTTTGTATCACTATGTTCTACAATGAAAATAATTTAAGTGTGCTAGTTTTGAAGTCTTGACCAATTTGTTTGCACATTTTCCCAGGTCTAATCCGTTTGTGAAAATCACTTTTCTGCCACTGTTCTTAGTTCTGCAATTCTAAGTAACTCACTTTGAACGCTTTCCAAATTCATCCAGTTATTTGTCATGAGCCTAAATCTCATAATTATACTCTCCTTGTGATAGTGAACAAATTCCCAAGTTTTTGTGCCCCGAAGTGTTTGTTTGAACTATTTTCGAAGCCGAAACCAAACACACTATGGTTGTTTGACACGTTTATTTGCTGGAAGTTTGAACGAGGTAACTTTTATGGTCAATATCTTTTGACCCAGATGTCGTCATGAGATGAAATCTAACAAGGTGCAAGAATGTGGAACAAACAATTAATATGTTAGATCTTAGGGCCTAGTTGTCAGTTTTGGTTAGTTTTTAAGGCCAGTTAGAGGACCTCTTGGCACAAATACAATACATTAATTGCAAAGTACAAGGATTTGACTTCTCATTCACAACTTTCTTTTTCTATTTGGGATGTATCTTCTTCTAATTAGGATGTAGTAGTTGGGGGTGCCACCCTACACCTTTTCAACAATAAGAAATAACTTAAAATAGGACAACAAAAACTTAGGCTCTGCCTTAGGAGAAAAGAAGATGGTTCAGTGGATAGTACTACACCTAGAAAGGTACCTAAGAAAGAATGTGGAAAAATTGAATGCTTGGAGAATCTAGAAAATAAATATGAGTGAGGCCAGATTCAACACATTAATTAGCTTAGTGAACTCACATTTAAGGCTATTACGGACATTTAAAAAAGAGAAAGACAATGGATTGGAATTTTGCATCGATATCTCATTGTCTATCAATGACCTTTTGAGCATCCAGTTTGTTTCCAAGAACTAGGAGCAAATTATAACTTGCCATTTCCAATATCTTCATCAAATGAGCTAGTTCATGTATGGGATCCTGAACTAGGACAAACAAACCTTTGTGAAAATAAGCAATTGAAGCTAGCTAGGAGTTTAACAAGGGGTGTAATCGATCATGAGTTGAAGCCTAGTTCTGATGAGAGGAAGAAGATATCAAATATATTGAAGTATCCTCCTACACATAGACTAAGTGGAGATGAAAGAAAACTTCTTTGGAAGTTTGGTATTATTTGGTGTTTGAAAAAAGGGCTTTAATGAAGTTTCTTCACTATATTGAATGGAGTGATGCCTAGGAAGAAAATTAGGTGTTGGAGTTGATGCGACAGTGGACATCAATTGACACTGTAGATGCATTAGAGCTCTTGTCTCTTATTTTTGACAATAATGAAGTACATGCTTATGCAGTAGATTTTCTTGAGGGAGTAGAAGATGAGGAGCTGCAATTCTACTTCACCTTGTGTAGGCTCTTTGATTTGAGCATTTGATAAATAATATCTTGCTCATTTAATTGTTTGTCGATCTATACACAATATTGATATCACAAGTTTTCTTCATTGGTAAATTATGGTGGAGCTTCATGAACCTATATATGCAAAATGACTCTTCTCCACCTTTTAAATTCTTGAAAATCATATTTTGAAGTGCATTGTTGAGGGTTTCATCGGCAGGCTTCATCAATTAAGCATATATGCTATTAGTACACAAAGTGAAACCCAACAAATTTACAGAGTCTTTTTAGTGCATATACTTAGTTGTAAATTGGAAGTAACCAAATTGATGAAACCACCAACACCTATGCCAAAACTATTGGGTGGGTTTTTTTGAGTCCATGAAGGCATGAGACTAGGGATGCCATGCTGTATAAAGTTGTAGCTATACGGGGAGCACGAGCCTACCAGTGTTTGTGTCTAAAACATTCCAAGTATTTCTTCCTAATTTTGTGCATGATCTAAAATTGGATCAACTACCTCCAAAAAACTACACATCATCAATTTCAATGCTATTTCAAGGGGACCTGAATGGAAATTTCCACGAATTCTAAGGATAAAAATTGCAACTTTAACTTGAACCTCTACTTTTCTGTTGGTTTTGAAAATTCAAATATTTTCTCAACATTGTTTTCTTACATGGAATGAAAGAATTAGATAAGTATTCATCAAAGGGATGGGGAATTTACAATACCTGCTTCGATTGCTTAGTGATAACGATTGAGATTCTAAAATTGTAGATATATTTGGCGAGAGTTAAAGGGATGACAACTGTGGCAGAAAACATTGTGAGTTTTGTTTCTAAAGATGGGATCCAAATGGAAGCAATTAGTCTATAATGTCATCTAATTATCATTAAAAAATATGATGCAAGTTCTTTGTGGAAAAAGTGTGTGCGCATTATCCCACATTGATGAGAAAGCGATATCCCATTGTGTTTTTATACACAAAAATTACAATGCTATGTGTTTTTAAGCCACAAGCTTTTTGACAAGCTATTTAAAATGTGTGTGGGGCCCTCAACCATAAGGTGGGATTTAATAATATTTTGAGTGAAATAATGTATGGAATGCCTTGACAAGCTACTGACATGGATCCAAGAGACCAACCAGATGATGACACATGGATCCAAATGGACCATTGGCAAAGCAACATGTGGTAGTCTTTCCAGGCTTGGCACACTTCCTAAGGTATTGATGTGGTAAGGGAAACACATGGTGAGCTAAGGTTGACTATCATGTTATTGCATTAATGTGGCAAATTATTGACTGGATACGTGAAAATGTGACGTACTAACACGTGGCAGAGGGTAGTGACCTGGTGTCAAGTATATGTGATTCATAGGATCGTGACATGTGGTGATATTGAAAGTTGTTGTGTACTTGCAAGATAAACTTTCTCACCAGATAACCAAAGTGAAAAATGTGATGACTAATGAAAAATTGACATGTGGTAGTGTGTCAAGAGCTTTGAGCAATTCTATCATCCAATTAGGTGATGCCACATGGCAATGACATGGCAGGGTGCCCAACAAGAAGAAGATGTGGTGGAAACTATGTATGAGGAGATCCAATGGGAAGATGCCACATGGCAACATGTTAGATGACAAGTGGAAATTCGAAGACCTAATTAGTGGATGCCACATGGTGCAGGGTGTCAAACTTGAGTTGACTTGGATATAGAATTAGAGGGAAAACCAAATATTCAATATTTTTTTATATATTGATTTTTCTAGTTTTGAACGTGACAGGGTCATTTTAAATTAAAAGGTGTTATATAATAAAGTTTGGACCTTTCTAAAAAATTAAATATTTGGATCAAATGCAGTCCTAAGAACTTGAACTTCAAACTGATCTTTTGGGCATCTTCGATAAGCCAACATAGGACTATCATATATAGATATAAAGCTCTCTAAAACAAACTTTTTGGATTTGTAGTTGGTTTTTGTACATGAAGTAGTATATTTGAGTTATTTAGGGTTTTGTCTCAGGTTCCTATTTTTCAGCCACATTCTATTAGGGTAGTTCATACTTGATTTTTTGGTAAAATGGTGAACTAGGTGTGCGCCAAAATTGGTAAGGATGTAGTTCATGATGTTTTTCACCTCAGTCTATTTTGTGAAGATTTTATAAACATTTTAGATGCATACCTAATTTTTTAATTAGAATAAAGTTTCTCATCAGTTAGAGGAGATATTCTGAGTTTGTTGAAACACAATGATGAGATTCCTTTTAGATTTCAATTTTAGAGAGAAGAGAGATGCTTTACAGCAGTAGGGGATGGAGATTCAAGTGGACATGTGTAACTTCCTGATCAGATCTAGAATTTCATTCCTCTCCTATATATTTCTCTTTTCTTTCTTTCTCTGGGGTTGGTTCTAGTTCTTGAACATTTTTCACTATTGTGATACCACAAGGATGGTTTCAGTTAGGTTGAAGCTTTTTCCGTGACTGTGATTCCACATTCTTTAGCATTTCTCTTGCAATGAACAACAAGTAATGAGAATACAAATAGTTCTAGTTTATTCAACATTTTCAAAAATTGTTTTCATGCATCCTTTATGTATTTGTTTCATGGAAATGAATAAAAGTGAAACAAGTTTTATCTTTAGTCTAAATCTTGTCTCCCATTCATGATGTGTGTAATCTTTTGTGTTTTGTGAACAAAGAGCATGAAACTTAGTTGCAATTTGTTCTAGGTTGTATATGTTGATATGTTTTGCTTGTGATTCAAGGAGTCATGTAAATTCTTAGTTTATCATTATAGGGTTGCAGATTTCATGAAGGGATAAGTTGAGTATGAGATTTAAAAGTGATACAGATGTGTAATTCACAAGGTGAATGGATAGGTCTGGAAGTCCTGATACATGAAATGTGCCAATGATTTCCAAGGATGTTTGTCAGTGATTTTGTGGAATTACCCAACAGATAAGACATTGATAAGCTATAGGATTGATGTGTTGTGTTATTTATGTCTTGGTTATGCTAACATCAAATTTATAATCAAAATCCTTTTCCCTTTCTGTTTAGGTGCTGCAAAGAGTTACCCCCACTTATCTTATCAAATTCATGTGTGATGTCATTAGCTATTTCATATCCATGATTGTTTGTATAAGTGTTAGAAGATTAAGGGTATTATATACTTTGTTAGATTCAAGTGTATGCTTTAGCACTGATACCATATGAATGGATCTAAAGTAGACCTACCTAGGTTTTGCAGAGCCTGAAGTAGAAGAAGGGTATCACCTTATAGTTGGCCCCGAGGTTTTAATGGGTATGTTATAGATGGGAAGTAGCTACCCCTAGATGTATTATGTTCTCATCATTGGGTTTATGAAACATGACATTTTAAAACACCAACACCTCTTTTGATCAAACACAAATGAAGCCCTCAACAACTTATGAAAAATCACTTGAATCTCACATACTCCTTATGAAAAAGTTCCAAATTTACTTGGATAAAGAAGCGAAAATGGTTCAAGAGAAAATGGAATCCATTACAAAAAGAGCCTATGACATGGCTAAAATTTATAACTGTCCATTAAAAATTTTCCTTGATACTCACATAAAATATCTCATGGATAGATAAAAAATGCCAAAACTAATTGCACAACTCGTGGAGGAAAAGAAAAACTTCAACTAAATACTTCTCAATGAATACCTGGAACATGACCAATCCAATCCTATTTC
This sequence comes from Cupressus sempervirens, assembly GCA_028749045.1. Classification (NCBI taxonomy): domain Eukaryota; kingdom Viridiplantae; phylum Streptophyta; class Pinopsida; order Cupressales; family Cupressaceae; genus Cupressus; species Cupressus sempervirens. The sequence goes on along the minus strand of CM053789.1, from coordinate 577,017,181 downwards.
AAAACATGCCTTATATTCTTCAAATGACATGTGCAAGATGATGTCTCCATCAAAAAATTCACCAACGTGCAAAATGATCTGATGGGGGCCACACCCTAATTTTGAGAAAATATTCATTCCATTTAAATCAAGTGATACTCTAACTATTTGACAACCTTTTGTGCAAACAACAAAACCAACACCAAGTCCACAAACAATTTTTCCTTAACCAATATTTGATCAAAAATACTTTATGTCCTCAAATGCAATAAGCTCTTCTCAAAGAAGACCAAACTCAAATATGTCAACTTTTTCACATCAAGCAAACATGATCAATACAATTCCTTTTGAGGAACATCTTCAACCAAATAAATCTGAACACCATGTACATATCAATTCTACAACACCATCAAGATCAAACAAGCAATGGAAATCCATGTAATATACTTTGAAGAAAATCTTTCAAAAGTTATTTGAACAAGATCAAGATAACAATTCACCCATGTCTAGCAATGGTTCATCTCGTAAAATTCACATGGGTGCAATATATATTTCTTCTCAAGAAATGAACCTCCAAGACACATCCATGTCTTTTGCTCGTCCTTTATTTTCTGGCAAAGACTCATATGAGCATTTTCCTTCATCATCCTCAAGTTTCACTTCTAATGTTGAAACCTCCCAAGGGCTATCCATAGAAGAATTTACAAGTAGTCCTATTGTTGCTACAAGTACCTTTCATGTCCCAAATACTTGATCCAATAACATTATGTCCTCCATCTCGACAAAATCTTATTTCAAATAGTCAAACTCAAAGTCTAGATCCATCATATCCAAACACTTATCCCTTTTCTAACACTCATACCCCATGTCGTGGATGATTTAAAAATTAAACAAATGAATCCTAAAATTAATCAAGAACAATATCCTTACAATATCCAATCCAAACCAATATTTGACCAAGATCCTATTTCCCTTGAGTGTCATAATGACCCCATTATCCAAGATGATCCATTTTCCCTTGACCTTTCACTTCCTAAGCAAGATCAAGATCACCCTTCCATAATTCCTAATGATGCAAATCCAAGTCAAGATAAGAGATCCCTTCACCCCCAGATTATCCAATAGATCCCATCATTCCTTCATATCCACTACATGATCCCATTATCCACATGGATCCACCACAATATCTCACCATTCCTCTATATCCTCCACAAGATCCTATCCTTCAAGATGACCCTATCACTAATCCTATTCCATTACAGGATCTCATTATCCCTCCTAACCTCCCTCATGGTTTAAACACATTTGTGCAAGATGTTCATGAACCCCCTCCACTTGAAATGGGTTCTTCTAGTTCTATCATGTCTAATTCAATTCAATATCCTATCGGGTCTTTTATATTATATATGCCTAAAAATATAGTTGCATCTAGTAACAAGTATCCCACTAGTCAAAATAATTATTGAGTCAAAGGGTCCAACATTAAAAAATAAAGCATGTCAAGAACCTTTCATGTCAAAGAAAATCCTAAAGGTCATGACCTCAGTCCAAAAGGTCACTCTCAAGGGGTTGGTATCTCTTCCAAATCTAGATGTAAATGTATACCTCCTCCACCAACCCTTCCATCCATTCTAGGTCCTTATGTTCCTCCATCCACTAGTTCACAATCCAATTACCCATTTCCATATGTGAGTCAAGAAAGGCACACATCCTAGAGAACATTCCACATATCAAAAAGTCCTCTACATAATTCCTATCCATCACTTAATTACATTCTATCTCCAAGTAATTTGGATGCCAAGAATAAGATCTCTATGTCCATCAATCCACATGCAATCAAGGATTAACATGTCCAATCTAATTGACATGTAAAAACAAAGAAAAATGTGATCTCAAAAGAAAAAGAAATATAAAAAATGCCACAAAGGCCCATTAATAAAAAACAAAAGTCAAAATTAATATGGGTTCCTAAATCTCTTTTGCAAAAAATGCAATTAAAGGACCCACAAAATAATGAAAAGTCAAATACACATGAATTCCCAAGTAGCTTCTTGAAGTACAAAGTCCTAAATAAAGATCAAAGTTAGAATCCAAATTGTTAGAAATAGATAATACTGGGGGTGGGGGTGTGAATTAATATTCTACAAACTTTTGCCTATAATTGAATATAGTTAATTACTTTATAACATGCATATGAAAGTAAACCAACAATGCTGAACAATAAATATATCCATGCACATAGAGAACTCATAACACCATTATTTTTTAACTAGGGAAACCCTAGCCAAGGGAAAACCCTAGTGGAGATGATACCCACTAGATGATCCATTAAATAAAAGCATCCTGTTAAGGATATTGACCCTATTAGAAGTCTATGAAATACATATAGTGTCTTGAGTCCTTGTTAGAAGCCTCAACCCTATTAGGAGTTGGTAGATCAAATACAACGTATCCAAGAGGACCCCACTGCCCTAACATGCAATTATACAATTTAGTTCTTCACAAGAGTAGATATACATATAATACTTTCTTACTGTTGTAACTTGTTCTCACTATGATCATACATCAGATCTCTAATCACATAAGGCTTGCATAACATATAAGCTTCCTTCACAATAGTTCGCATCACTTATATTGCTCACACATCACATTACATTCACACACTTATCTGTGCAAGATAAGATCTTTACTTGTACCTTGCACATTAATAAAACTATGCTTAGTCGACCTTCATGTCATCACATGCTTGACATAATATAAAATAACTTATGGATTAATATCCAAAAATTCATCTCATCATGACTTAGTAATTATTTTGTCACCAAAATAATTCCTTAAGCCGTACAACTCATAATATTGATATGCTCTGTTATGCTCAGTTAAATACCTATACTGGTATATTAGTTGTAACTCACACTATATTGTCTGTACATATCTGTGCATTGGCATATGTCATCATGAAATTTTCATAGAGATTTCCTCAATTGCACATAAGCTAACTCAAAATGAGTCATTTGTACACATCACATCTATCTCTTTACCATTGCAAACTATCTAACACTTAGACAATTTTCTAACTCTAAATGCATAAATGAAATGTTGAATACATGTTGCCATAAATGATAACTATCAAGACATCTATTTGACCATATTTCCAATAATATCCTCCTTTGGAATTGATGACAACATTTGAGAAAATTGGCTAAGTCCCAAAATGATGTCATACATAACAAAAAAAAATAAAAGTATCTACACCAAGTTGCATTCAAAACATACCAATTTTATTTATGGTTTGATGGATCATTACATTCCTTATCACTCCTCACATTAATACATAAATTTGCTTCCCCTTACATATACATATATAACTTCTCCTCCTTAGTACATATAATCATACAATTTTCCTTACATATTACTCCCCCTTTGACATCAATGCAAAAGGTGTCAAAAAATGTATACAAAACTTTGTGGCCTATTGCTAATCAACTTGCTATCCTGGAAAAATAACCTACATATACAAGTTTTAGCTTGTCTACTTACTTCTTCTAGTTCTCCTTCATTATATCAGAAATACTGACTAGTGCACATAGTGCATAAGATGCCACTTCAACTGCGCTCAAGTCAGTATAGGTAAACTTGTCATAGGAAGTCTTTGCTGCAAGAAATTCCTTCAGTTGCCTCTACAAAATGCTGATCTTCAGTGACAAGATTTCTCAAAGACTAGAGAAAGTTTTTTCTACCTTTTCCTTGTTAGACACCAAGCATCTGATCACACTATGGATTTTCTCCACTTTAGTTCCATAATCCTCAATGCTAGTCTTTGGGAGTTGTACCTTTGCAATGAGTGTATCAAGATCACTCAACTTACCCTTTAGTTGACTCTCAAAGTCTATCGGGTACTTGTATGACAATGTGTTCTATCCATACAACTTATTTCCTTCAACAATGTGTTTCCTTAGTTCTTTGATACTTACATCATGTTCCTTTGAATAATTTCTCACATTTGTGTACATTGTGTCAAATAGTGTTGCATCATGCTTTGCCTATGCTTGTGTTGAAGCTACCTTAGTTAAAGTTATGAATTCCTCATCAAAGGTCTTCACCATCTCCTTGGCTTTTGATTGCAAGTTTAGATTAGCTACATTTGTAGTAACTATCTTTTGCATTCATTCCAAGGCTTCAGTTAGAGTCTTCTCCAAAGACTTCACATATTTATTCTTCTCAAAATTTTTTCTCAATGAGCTCATTAGTCCCTTTTGATCATCATCATCTTTAGATGGTACTACTATTGTAGCTACTGGAGTTACTACTGCAGTGAGTGTTACTACTTTCAATTGTGCAATATTCTTCTCTTCCTCAACCTTCTTCCTCTCTTCTTCTAGTCTCTTAGCTTCTTTCTTTGACTCTTCTTTTGCTTTCTTCCTTTCCTCTTCCTCTTGTCTCTTCTTTATTTCCTCTTCTTCTTTCTTTTTCTTTTCCTCTTCTTCTTTCTTCTTCTTTTCTTCTTCTTCTTTCTTTTTCTTTTCCTCTTCTATCCTCTTTTCTTCTACTAATCTCTCTGTCTCTTTCTTCTTCTCTTCTTCTTGTTTCTTCTCCTCCTTTTTCTTTTGTTCTTTTCTCCTCTTTACCTCTTCTTTCCTGTTCTCCTTAGCTTCTTTCTTTTTTTCTTCTTCTTCATCATCATTTGAGCTGGTGTATGTAGTGATATTGCCAACAATGGATTGGTCAAATGCTACAAAAGGATTCTCCTTTGCATCTACAGTTATGTGTGTACTCTTGACTTGCATGGATTTAGTACCCATAACAATGTGTGGTGGTGAGAGTGTTAGTTGAGTCTCTTGTGCTTCTTCCTCATCACTAGAAAGTGTACCTACTTGTACATATACTAGGCTCATAGGTTTGGATTGTGTAGTCACCTCTACTACTATAGGCACTGAGGTCATGTATTTCACAATGGTATCCTCTGCTTCTTTCCACACATCTTCATAGTTACCTCCCATTCAAAGAATTGCTCTTCTTTTGTTCCTCAAAATTCTGTCTAAGTCCTCCTTAGAGTTCACTTCACACAAATTTTTTTTCATTGTCTCTCTTAACTTATTATCCTCTTATGTTACTCTTTTCTTTATATTCAACAACCTATTATATAGGTCCTCTGGTATCTTATTCTCAATGTTATCAAACCTTTTATACCTCAAAATCATATTTCTAACTATGACATTCTCTAGCTACCTTCTATCCATATTATTGTACAAACTATAATACTTATTTAACTATACAAAATTATCATCATTACTGATTTACATGTTAAGGTTTTCTACCTTTGGCTTCCATACGTTCTTTCCTACTGGAGTTCTGCCTTCTTGCGTAGCTTGCTCCACTAGTCTATCTTTAGCTTAATCCTCAAAATCCTCAAAATCACTAACTTCCAGTGTCTTCCTTCTCTTTCCTGGTCCATTGGTGGTCTACTTGACCCTTTCTTGGGAGGTGGTTTTGGTTCTTTCTTAACCTTTATCAGTCTCTCTGATTTCCTCTACACAACAAGTGTTTCCAGCTCTGACTACCTTGTTGGCTGATCACTTCTTGTCCTTATAGGTCGCACTTACACAACTATTGCATATGGTACTTGCACACTCTATTTTGCAATGGTCACACCTTTAGAAGGTGCTACAACAACAATAGGAGTTGGTAGAATCACTTTATATTGTCCACTTGCCTTCATTTCTAGTGCTATGTCTGTAACCTCATTGAATTCTTCATGAGCCATTCTTGATTCCTTAAGGATGAAATCAATCTTCTTTTCAATTTGCTTCTTTATTTACTTGCTTTGAAGTTCAAAATGAACTTCTCTCATCTTCTCTTTATAGGTTCCCCATCTTGGGCACTCAGTGTCCTTAAAATGAAGTATGATCTACACATACCCTTCAATAAGTTCTGCTCTCATCTAATATCTCGTGAGCTCTATGAAATTTACCCTTGGTTCCATGGCTTCCATGTAGGTGTTATCACCACCATGAAGCATATATCATCCTTGTACTTCTCCACCATGGAGAGAGGTATTCTATACCTCTATTTCATCTTAGTCTAGATATTCTTCATCATTCTATCAATGCCATTATCTCTAACATTCTCCAGATTTGACCTGTAGCATTGAGTCACCAACTTCATTGTGCAGTCATCACTATCCCAATGTCTCATTCTTGGGAACTTCCTTGTTGCATAGAAAAAAAAGAGAGTCAATAGGGACTCAAATTGAAGAATACATTCTTGGTCTTTAATTTTGCAATGTTGTCAAACAACTACAATCTGATAATCTCACATAGATTCACTTTCCTTCCTTAAACTGTCATCACATAAGCTACATGTAAAAATTTGGTTGGTACTGAGTTAACCGTTGAAGCATGGTTAAACTTTTACCCTAATATCTTACTCAAAACTTTTACTCATCTATCTTGAATCATGTCTACCTTCATGTTCCTTCCATCAATTTTCCTAAATAGGTTTGTTTCAACCATCTTTCATACATTCTTCTCATTAACAAGATTACATCCCTCATTACTCAAACCTGTGACCTTATGAATTAGGTCATTGTAAATTGTTACCTATGCATCACCTAACCAAAACATTTCATCATGTACCCTACTTAGAATGATTTGGGTCCAATCATGAGTATCAAACTCCGTATAAAACATATACTTCACTAGATTCAACTCATTTAGGTGCACATACTTAGACTTCAAAGTTAGGTCATTATTCAACATGACTCCTTATTCTTGTGAATATCTTCATCACCTATGCTCTTAATCTTTCAATGTATATAATTTCTAATATCTTCAACATGAAGCACATTCTACATAATTTATGAAATGTGCCTAACAAGTCATCCATAAGTGAAACAAATGGATGTTTCTTGAACACATACCTCAGCCTCTCACTAACATCATAAGCTATCTGACTAGCCATTACATTCTTAACTATATGCATTAAAAAATTAATTTGAGCTCCATAAAATACCTTGAAATCATGTTTTAGGGCTTCTACAACTTTGTGCTTCAAGAACTTCTTTTCACACTTCAATTCACTGTCAAATCACTCTTCAAATTGCTCAAGAAACTTTTCATGAACAAATGACACATACAATCTTATTCACGATCCTTAAATCATTTTAAATCAAACTACGCATTAAATATATATCTACCACAAATTTCAAATACTATCTCTATTTACTAGTAAACTTATTTTCTATCTTCCCACTTACTACAATCATATCTAAGCTTGCACACTTAACCATAGCTTCCTATCTATGTCCTCTACCTTCTGATAATTTCACAACTTTCAATTTTCTCTCTAACATTAGTTTTGACCAACTGATAGTCTATCTCTTCTGAAACTACTTAATTTAGGTAGGATGAGTCACAAAAAATCTCTGACTTCAATTTCTCTTTAGATGCATCAAAATAATGCCCTTCCAAAACTATGTAAGAAATTTCTAGATTACAATCTTTCACAAATGCTTCCTTGAATTCATCAACATGTTCCTTGATTGCTTCCTTTTGGATCAGTTCTATTTTCGTTCCTTCTTCCATTTTTGTTATTGTTCCTTCTCTTATTAGGATTCCTATTGAAGTTCTTTTTATCCATTCCATAGTATCTTATTGTGTGTCCAAAGTTATTGCATAACTGAAATACATGTTCATTTCTCCTCTGATTGGTTCCATTCTGACTTTCAAGTGCTCTACAATTTTTTGCAATGTGTCCAAGATTGCTACATTTATAACATAAAATCTACTTCCTTTAACCATTTGGTCTTTCTCCATAATTGGATCTACTCTGGGATCTTCCTCTTTCATTACCTATATAGTTACTATTCCTAAACATTCTACGATTCCTATTAGTACCATCAAACTTTGATTTCTTACATTCTACTACTTTATGTCCATAATCATGACAATTATAACAATAGAAATTAGTAATAGGTTTAAAAGACTTAGATGTGTAATATCTCTTCATATGTCCAACTTCATTACATATGAAACATCTACCTCTGAATTCACATCTAACTTCCTTGGGCGAATCATCTTGCTTGGGTTGATCAATTTTCTTTATTATCTTAGGTTTATCAAATTTCTCAGACAAATCAACTATCCCAACTTCTTTAGATGACTGGATCTTATTTTGATTAGTTTCCTTAGGGGTTTCTAAAATAGGATTTGGTTCTTTCCTAATTTCAACTTTCTTTGCTGACTTTTCTCCAGTATAGTTATCTAAGACCTGTCTTGCCATAACAGGGCCTCTAAAAAAAATTTTTCTCATCAATTTTCTCAAAACTTATGTAAAGCTTCTTTAACTACTAATTGTCTTGAGTGAACTCTCCTTTCACACTAATGTTGTACTTTTCCAACTCATCATGTTCTATCTTGACAGAATCTAATTCAGATGTTACTTGACTCAACTAGGATCTAAGGTCTGTATTCTTAGATTTTATATTAGGTTCATTCTTATTGTCATTTGTCTTAAGACTCAACTTAAGTTCAACAATTTTCAACTCATGTTTCAAGATCTCATTTTCTTTCTTAAGATTTCCTACTTCATCATTGTCACTAGTCTACACAATTAATTCTTGAATAGATTTTAGATCATCAATCATGTCTTTCAATTTTCCAATGTAAACTTTTGCATCTTCATACCTATCTCTTAGGTTATCTCTTTCTTCTTTAAGAAGGTCAATCTGTTGAAGAGCTTCCTCAATATTTCTCTTTAACTATTCCATAGTCATAGGGATATTACTCAAGCTATTAAGCCTCTTCAAAGTAACTATGCTCTGATACCAATTGTTAGAAATCGATAATACTGAAGGGTGTGGTGAATTAGTATTCTACAAACTTTTTCCCACAACTAAATATAGTTAATTACTTTATAATATGCATATGAAAGTAAATCAACAATGCCAAATAGTAAATATAGCCATGCACATAGAGAAAACATAACACCATTATTTGTTAAGTAAGGAAACCTTGGCCAAGGGAAAACCCTGGTGGGGATGATACCCACTAGATGATCCACTAAACAAAAGAATCTTATTAAGGATAGTGACCTTGTTAGGAGTTTATGAAATACATATAGTGTCTTGAGTCCTTGTTAGAGAACTAGGCCTTGTTAGAAGCATCAACCCTAGTAGGAGTTGGTAGATCAATACAATGTATGCAAGAAGAGCCCACTGCCTTAACATGCAATTATACAATTTAGTTCTTCACAAGAGTAGATATATATACAATACTTTCTTATTGTTGTAACTTGTACTTTCTTTGATCATACATTAGATCTTAGATCACATAAGGCTCACATAACATATAAGATTTTTTCACAATAGTTTGCATCACTTATATTGCTCGCACATCACATTACATTCAAACACTTATCTACATAAGATAAGATCTTTACTTATACCTCACACATTAGTAAAATTCTGCTCAGTCAGCCTTTGTGTCTTCACACGCTTGACATAATATAAAATAAATTATGGATTAGTATCCACAAAGTTAGCTCATCATGACTTAGTAATTATTTTGTCACCGAAATAACTCCTTAAGCTGTATAAATCATATTACTAATATGCTCTATTCTACTCTATTAAATACCCATACTGGTATACAATTTGTAACTAGTGCCGACCATCCATACACATCTATGCACTGGCATACATCATCATGACCTTATCATTAAGCTTTCCTCAACTACACATAAGATAACTCAAAGTGAGTCATCTATACACATCATATCTATTTTTGTACTATTGCAATCTATCTAACACTTAGACAATTTTCTAACTCTGAATGCATAAGGGCCCATTTGGTGAGTGGAATAGGAATACGTATTCCAAAAATTTTGAATTCCTTGTTTGGATGCACCAAAATAAGATTGGAATATGAAGCAAAAATGGAATATGTATTCCATTTTTGGCCCAAAAATGGGGTTTTGCAATTCCACCAAAATAGGTATTATTGGAATACATATTCCTATTCCATTTTTTAAAATTTTAGAAAACATAAATTTTTAGGTTCGCGAATTCCCATCAAATATTGGCTAAACCAAATAGAGAATAGGAATATGTTCTATTCTAGAATACATATTCCAAAATACATATTCCAGAATACGTATTCCTATTTCGCTCACCAAACGGGCCCTAAATGAATTGCTGAATACATATTGTTGTTAGCTATTTTGCCCCCCCTCCAAAATTTGGATTTTCATGGTGACAATCATGACCAACATTCAAAATTGATTATTCAAATATATTTTTTATGGAAGCCAATAGGGATAAGACATAAGACTTTGACTTTCTTTTACATCACTAAGCCCTTATAGTTTTGCGTATCGAAGGAAGCATTCAAGCTGCAATGATGTGATCTTTCCTTGCTCACATGGTCATAGGCAGTTAAGACGTAACTACCAAAAGAGTTGTGATGGAGTGATTAGCTTCAATCACATGATTGAAGTCTAATACTTGAATGTTTTCAAGTTGTGACCACGTGAAATTTAACTATAGTAGTCTATTTTATGGACTTTCACACTGTCGCAGAAGGTCAAGCTAACCAAAGGGTTAGGGTAGTAAAGGTTCAAATTTATTTGTGCACATAGTCATGGGTTAACCTTTGAGTTAATGAGTTAAGTTAAGATGGGGTGATGATGGTCAAAAAAATAGCTTCGCTCATTCACAATAGTTAGTGGAAGAAGTTAGTTGCCAAGTTTGACAATGCAGTCACAATTAAGTTATGGTTTTGCATGGTTGTAGGGGTCCAAGCTATAGTCAACATCAAAGTTGTGACTATGTGAATGGTGGATACCAGCAGTTAAGATCTCAATAATGAAAACTTCACAGGCATTTGATGTGAACCTTAGTTTCAAGTTGTGAAAGGGCGACAAAAGTGAGATAATTGATTTTGAATCATTGCATAGTTATAAGGCTCTTAAGTCTAAATCATGGCAATAGTGTGAAAGGCCAATCTCATTTCAATTGTAGGGTCACAATAATTAAGGAGATAAAGTGCAAATAGGTTGAAAAGTCGCAAACAAGGGTAGACCTAGGTCAATAAACAAATAGATGAATGTTGGGGAGGTGGAAGAATTCTTCAATGATATTGGGCCATGTGGAAAGTTTGATGGTTAAAATAATGACATATCTGATCTAGCACGTAAAAAACATTATCAGATGCATCTCCTTAATGACAAGCCAATTCCTTGATTGTCTAAAACCACCTTTTGATGTCCTCCATGCCTATTTAATACAAAGGATAATCTATCACAATATTGAGTTATCCATTCACTCAACCATGCAGTTATGATCACTGTTTCTATCTCTTCAAGGTTAGAATTGGTATGAAAAATATGATTTTTTGCATCTAGGCATCCACCCGATCAAATCTTTGTTGGATTAGCAATGATTATTATTTGTGACTTTAATGCTATTAGTTGATCTTTGACTTGAGTCGAAAGTTTTCTCAATTATTCTTGAACTATAAAAGCAAGTTTTTTAACCCTTCTAAGGGTTGGTCTTTTCTTTGATTCTATAGCAACTACCTTCTATGCTCTACAATTGTAATTCCCCTTTTTCCAATGAATGAATATAACTCTCAGTTGTATCTCCTTCTTTCATTAATATATCATGCAATACCCTTTTACCTTATATTGATGTATTTCTTTCATTCTTTGGTTATATGCTATGTTTATTTATCTTTAAATGATATAGAGTGAAGTTCTTTCCTTATATCATTTTATTGATTTATGAAATATGCATGATTGCTGAGTCAAAGCTAAGATAGAATTTGTGTATCAGAGGATTATATTGATGAATTGTACTTCCCTGGGTAGGGATAAGGTTAAACAATACTATTTTGTGTATCATCCCCTTTAGATTATAATAGGTAGTTTGCTTTCATACATTCCTTCTCCCTTTTCCTTTCAAGAAATAGTTAGGTGCACTCTGATAGTAAAGAAGTCAACCTTCTCTAGAGGCTCAATCTCTAATTGCAAAGTCCCACACTTTTGAGATTGTTTTCATGTTATACAAGGTTTCCTTTAGGTAAAAACTTTAGGCAAGGGTGCAAACTTTCATGTCAACAATTTTTTGCATGCCCGGTGGGACCACATTGAAACATTTCTAAGTCTAATGGTTCACTAGTGTCAAAGAAAAGATCTTCAAATCAATGCTGAGGAGATAGTGCTACTCTCAACATTCCAAGCCATCAAGAGGTTCACATCCAAAGCACTTGGTGACTCTACTTCTACATCTTGGTTCCAGACCATAATTACTATGATTCATGCCCAAGGCTCAAACAAGGTCATCTTTTAGAGGTATTGTTGTCACAAAAGTCACACCCTTGCCTAAAGTTTTCACCTAAAGGAAACCTTGTGAAACATGGAAACAACCACCAAGTTATAGGACTTGAAAAATGAGGTTGAGTCTTTAGAGAAGGCCGACTTCCTTACTATCAGGATGTACCTAAACTTTTGCTAGGAAGGAAAAGGGAGAAGGAGAACTAAAAGAAATTGCAAAAAGGGAAAGGGGGTGATGCACTGAAATAGAGTGTTTGACCTTGTCTCTACCCATACATGCATAGTTAACTATCATGAAATCAAAATATACAGATTCAAACTTATTTGATCAAGTAATCACATGCAGATTAGATAACTAGATAAATGACACAAGGAAGAAGAGATTTCACTATATATCATTCATAGGCCAAAAAGAGATATAGTCATGCAAATGATAGACAACCATAATACATTGATGAGAGGAAAATGAACTTCACATAGTACATCAATGACTGAAAAAGATAAGGCAAAATGTAATGAAGTTCAAAGGTAAAGATATTTTTGCAATGTGCATGCCAAATCAATGCCAAAGAAAATAGAGAAGAATCAACCCTTGGAAGAGTCACAAAACTTGCTTTCATAGTTCAAGCATAACTGAGATAGCTTGTGCCCTAAGGCATAACTCAACTACTACCATTAAAGTTATAGAGAACAATAACTAAAGAGTCATAACTAAATCTAATCATGAAGTGCAATCTTCTATAATGAAGTGATAGGAAGGGCCAAACAAATGCACCTAACCATAAGAAATCAAATCCCATGAGATTTGATCATTAAAATCATTAATGAGGCATGGAGATGTAAAGGTTTTATGCAAACAAGGCCAAAGAATGTCATTCAACATTAAAGAATAGTCCTTATAATGTGTCATGGCCACAAAAAATGTGGGATGGGATAACATGCAATGTTAACCCACCACAAAAATTCTAGAGCTAACTCGCATGAAACGAATCTGATTTGCCCCCAAAAGGTGTAAACCATTGATTTAGATCTTCATTTGAATATGGAAAACCTAGATACTATGAAAATCTCCCCAATAGATGAATAAAATACAACCATAGATCCAAGATCTTCCTTTATAACCATAGACGGCTGAGATGCACTCAAAAATATCCAAATATGCTCCAAAATCTAACAACCATTGTATCTTTTCAAGAGGCCCAAGCAATGATGTAAAAAGATGATCAATACCTAATTAAAATTAGCCCAACACAAGAAGGATCCACCATGTGGAATGAAACTATTGGTTGACACATTTCTCAAATTTTTGGTTGAAGAGGCAACAATGATTTCATGATTTCATGAAATCAAGAAAAGTCACTCCTCGAAATAGCAATAATGGTTAATGTGAAATGTTAACCTTGGAAGAAAACACATGTTAAACCACAACTTGATCAAAGAAAAAAATGAACTAGCTTGGTCAATGAAGGAACAGAGCCAACTAGGCTCACAAAGGGATCGAGTTAACATGAGATGTTAACCCCAACCAAAAAGCATGTTAACCCACATCAAAGAATCCAACCCATTGAAGATATCTCTGAATGGTTATTGATGATGGGTTTAATGGGGGGAAAAATGGCCAACATGTACTTTTCAATATATTGAACTTTTATTTTCAAATCTTGGAAGAAAGAGAAGTAGACTCTCTCTATCACCAATTAGGAGTTCGACATTAGCACATACACCTGAAAGATCTCTTTCTACCCCTCCTATTGATAAATCATAGCCTAGGGTACCATCTATCCATTTGAATAGATTGTTATTTTGTATGGCTATCCCTAGAAATCAAGTTTTTGCCACCTTCAATGGTGGAAGTCCTCTTGTCTTAGCTTAGAGACATGATATCCCAGTAGTTGCTCTTAAAAGTATATCAGATTTCACTAATGAAACTTCTATTTCCCCTATAGAGCATATTCAAGAGATTTCAAATATCTGTAATATACATGGTATTACAGAAGATGATGTTATTGTTAGATTATTAGCTTCATCTCTAAAAGGAAAAATCCTTTCAATGGTATAGAGGTTTTCCACATAGCTCTATTACTGATTGGGATGGGCTAGGAGAAGGATTATGTAAACACTTTGAAGATAAGAGTGATCACCTATTAGTCTTAGAGTAGCTAACCAAAATCAAAAGGGAACCCCATGAATACATGATTGATTTTAACTATAGATTTTAGAAAACATGAGATAGAATACCTGCTGCAGTAAATCCTTAGAGCTCTCAATAGTGATATTGCTACCGCAGTACAAACCATGGGAGGGGATACTTTACCTACTACATATGAAATTTCTATAAGAGAAAAAACCATCTTGATACTTGGAGGAAAGTGGGCTCCAAGGCCTCCAATATCTTTATTCCCATACATAATCATCGACCTACAGTAGCCCCTATTCCTACTACATCTACATTCTTTCTATAACTCTAATAGCTTCTACATCTTCCAATGAAGTGGATAAGATCAAGACCATGATGTAGGATATGATGTAAAATATGGATACAAAGTTTTAGGATCAAAGTACAGTAATGCAAAAAATGAGGAACAAGTTGATGACTCTAAAGAGACAACAAGCTCAAGGTAGCAGGCCTTTTCAGACCAACTATCAGAATCCTCCACTTAATAGACCACCAAATAAAGGTTAGAGTCATGTCCTACACAACCAAAATAGACCCATAAGTAAAGGATCCCATACAAATATAAACCCAAACCCAAATAGGGCATTAGTTCCTTAGAAAAATCTTGCTCAAGATCAAGATTTTTGTCCCTCTTGCAACTATTCATATGGGTATTGTATGTGCTAGAAGGAAGAATCATTCTAGACAATAAATATACAAGAGTAAGAAGTAGGGTAGTAGTATAATATTAGTCAGCCTACTGATGCTTCTCATCTACAACAATAGGGTGATTATACTTTTATGAATCATTAGCCACAAGAACATTGTCATGCCAACCATGATGCAATAGCTCACAATACCAGAAGAAAAAGAAGAGCTATTGAGGATGCCATAACTCCCACATTAAATTAAACTTCAACTTCTGGTATTGCTCCCCATATTCCAATCACAAATGCACAATCAAATGCTACCCACTTCTAGAAACAAAATATAAAAAACAAAGGGAAGTCTATTGAACTCCAGATTGCTCATATTCAGTCAGTAGTTCCTATAGCTCCCAAGGCTCTAGTCAAGACAGTTGACACTCCTCTAAACATTGTAAATCAAATGAAGAGGACCAATTTTAATGTTCCTATGTGGGATGTTGTTGCTAGTATGCCATTGTAGTTGGAACTACTATAATAGGAGCTAAAGAGAATAAAGGTGATAAATCAGTCAGTTAGAGAGGATAGTGCAAAAAACCTGGTGTAGTTAGTAAAAGAAGGAGAAAAAATTAAGAAAAATAGGCCCCCTCTCTTTGATGTCTCTTTGATTATAGGTGACAAGTTATTCCATAACTGCATGATAGATTCTAGAGCTAGTGGTTCAATAATGCCTAAGTGTATTGCTGACCTCCTTGGTATTAAATATGAGCCAATGGTTAGGGATGTGCTCTAGTTAGATGGTAGCTCTATCAAGACAATAGAAATCTTAAAAAATGTGGAAATAACATTGCATGCATGCCCATGTTGTACTATTACTCAAGATATATTAGTAGCTGAGGTTGAGCCATATTTTTCCATCTTTTTGTCTAGAGACTTCATTGCATAAATAGTTGGTAATATTGCAATAGATTGGTCCTATATGTTCTTTAGAAAAAGATATGGGACAATAGCTTCTTTAAGGGTAGAACCTCTAGCCCTTAATCACATAGAGACTTATACCCCCAACCCCATAAATGTGAATTATACAATTTAGGAGGAGGATGAGTAATGCATAACTGATGATCATGCTACTTCCTTAGTAGAGGTGCCTGATTATCTTTTGGATGAATTGTCCACTGCTTATCAATTTGACCCAATACAAGAGGTTGAGGAGACAGGTCTTGGAACTTATTGAATGTTTGAGGAAAATGCTCTCTTATTCCCAATGTCATGAAAGCAAAAGAAGATACAACTACATTGTGGAATATGATCTTTGATGGCTCAAGGAACAAAAATGGTTTAGCTGCTGGTGTAATGCTTGTTTCACCTAATTTGGAGAAATATTACTTTTCATACATACTCTAATTCATCTGCATGAATAATTTGGTAGAATATGAAGCCTGATCCAAGGTCTCCAACTAGCACAAAGGGGAAGTATTAAGCTCTTAAAGGTATTTGAGGATAGTGAGTTGGTTGTAAATCAAATAAGAAATTAGATTGTCACAAAGAAAAACCTTCTCAAGTCATACAAGCATAGATTATGGGATTTACTTGAAGGATTCCAAGCATTCAACATTTAGAGTGTCCTTAGAGACAAAAATAAACATGTTGATAGGATTGTAGCAATTGATGCTCATCATGACATACCAGAGCATGTTACTGATGAAAAGGAGCAACATATCAAATTTGTTGTAAGGCCTTATATCCCAGATAATTGCACTAATTGGCAAGTATTTGACTTTGATTTGTAAATTATTAATTTACTACAAAATGAAGCAAAGTTTTTTGCTAAAAATTAGTCTAAGCTACAAAGTTAGTATGGGGATTAGATTATGAATCTTAACTCCAACAAGGTGCCTAAAGGTCTAGTCACTTTGGAAGTCATATTCAACTCTGACGATCAAGAAAAGAGAAAATGTTCAAACTTGACTGAAAGGAAGGATGACTACACGCTTATTACAATTGCTGATGGAAAAACTCTTAACTTGGGAAAGATATGTACTAAGACTAAACAAGAAGTTTTCATTAAATTATGTCAAAATGATATTTCTTGGACATATGAAAACTTAAAGGGCTTTGATCCAAGCTTATTCCAACATACTATAGATTTAAACCATGATGCAAAGCTTGTTAGACAAAAATAGAGGCTAGTCAACCCTAAGATTCAACTATTAATGAGAAAGGAACTATTTAAGCTCATAGAGGCTAATATTATTTTTCCTATTAAGCACTCCTCATGGGTGGCTAATATTGTACCCTGTTAGGAAGAAGAATGGAGAGTTAGACTATGTGTATATTTTAGAGACCTTAATAAGGATTCTCTTAAAGATCACCACCCTCCCTTCCATGGAAAAAATTATGTCCAAGGTTAGTGGTTTAGAGAGGGTTTCCTTCTTAGATGATTTTTCAAGCTATAATCAGGTGCTAGTCTAGGAGTCAGACCAATAAAGACAACCTTCATTACCAAATGGGGTACTTATACTTATTGTAAAATGCCATTCAGACTAACCAATGAAGGTGCCACATTTAAAAAAGTAATGGAGATGGATTTCAAAGGTGTGTTGGAAAATTTTGTGCTAGTGTATCTTGATGATATAACTATCTTCTTAAAACATGGAAAAGATCATTTTGATCATTTGAGGCAGGTATTCATCAGATGAAAAGAATATGGCATGTCTCTGAATCCCAAGAAGTATGTATTTTCCACTAATCAAGGAAAGATCCTTGGACATATTGTGTCAAGAGATGGACTAGCAATAGATCTAGAGAGAGTGGAAGTAATTCTCTCTCTGCCACTTCCCAACCATAAAAAAAATTGCAAAGTTTTCTTGGTAGGATCAACTTCATAAGAGGGTTCATCCCTGATCTTTCTTCCATGGTGAAACCTATCAAAATTATGTTGAAGAAGAATTTGATGTTCACTTGGACCAAGGAGGGAAAGGCTAGTTTTGAAGAGATCAAGAAATCAATTGCATTAGCTCCCACTCTTGTCAATCCAAAATTTGATAGAGATTTTATCCTCTACTATATTGGAGGAGAGTTAAGTGTATTAGCTATTCTAACATAGTTAAATGAAGAAAATTTGGAACAACTCATTGCTTTCTTTAGCGAAAGGCTTAAAGATTATGAGGGAAAATATAGCTATGTAAAGAAGCAAGTCCTTGCTATTATAAGGGCTCTCAAAAAGTTTAGACACCTTCTATCTCATAAGAATGTCCAACTCTTGGTTCCACATGCAAGTGTAAAGGAGTTCCTCCTGAGCAAGGATATAAATGAAAAGAGAGTTGGATGGATTACCAAAGTCATGGAGTATGACATTAATATTAAGATTTCCAATATTGTAAGAGGCAAGGGATTGTGTGAGAAAATAGCATCATCATTTGACATACGTAAAGAGGCTTCCCTCTTAATACAAGGTGAGAAACCAATATAGAATGAAAATAAAATTGATTGGTTGCATGACATGGCTACCTTCTTGATGGAAGGAAGATATCCCCAAGGCTTAGATAGAGCCAAGAGAAGACAATTTAGACTACAATCTATCCCTTATGTCTTGGTGGAGGGAGTATTGTTTAGGGAGGATCTCAATGGAGCCCTATTAAGGTGCATTAATCCTGAGAAAATGGATAGAATGATCAAAGAGTTTCATGATGGCCTTGGTGGTGGTAATTTCTCAGCCAATATCACAATAATGAAAATAATGAGGGCCAATTATTATTGGCCAACCCTATTCAATGATTGTCATAGGTGTGTAAGAAAATTTGAGAAGTGTGCATTCTTCTTAGGAAAACAAAGATTTGCTGCCCTTCCTCTTCATCCTATTCAAGTGGACCAACCTTTTGCTCAATGGGGTTTGAATTTAATTGGCCCAATAAATCCACTCTCTACTACTGGTAACAAATGGATTTTGGAAGCCATAGATTACTTCATAAGATGGATAGAAGTAGTAGCTCTAAGAGATGCAACAGAAGCTTTGGTGGTTTAATTCCTTGATGAAATTGTGACCAAATTTGGTGTTGCATCAACTATCATATCAAATAATTACAAATCTTTTGTTGGAACTCATAGATGCTCTTGGGCTCTAGAACATGGAATATATTTGAGAACTTCCTCAAATTATTATTCCCAAGGGAATGGTTTGGCTGAATCCTCCAATAAAAATCTCATTTGAATAATGAAGAGAACGATAGAAAACAATCAAAGATGTTGGCATACCAAGTTGAGGATTGTTCTTTGGGATGATAGAATTAAATTGAAGAGAGAAATAAGGAATCACCTTTTATATTAGTATATGGAATGGAAGTTGGGCTTTCTACTTCACTTGAATTCCCCTCTCTTGAGATGGCTCATCAGTTGGAGCTAGCAGAGAGTGATCCCATGGCAGTCAGGCTAGCAGGGCTAATTGAATTAGAAGAAAATAGATAATAGGCTATGTATACACTTGAGGCATGAAAAAAATAGGTGAAAAGAAGTTTTAATAGGAAAGCTACAACTAGAGTTTTTAGAGAAGGAGATCTTGTTCTCAAATGGGATGTAGATAGAGCTAAACCTGGTAGGCTCTCCAAATTTAATACCACATGGAGTGACCCATATGTTATCACCAGTTGTAAGGAGGACAAAACTTTTCAACTATCTAGGCCTGATGGTGATATTCTACCAATTCTAGTCAATGGAATTCACCTTAAGCCTTACTTCTAGAGAAGGTTAAGGTTTTCTTTATATAGTAGAATAGTTTCCCATTTTCAATAAGTGCATGAGCACAAGCTTTTTCTCTAGAAATAGAAAGCTTTTCCTTTTTATAGTTGTAAAGGAAGCTGAGTTATGCAATGATAGAATACAAGATCCATTTTTTGTGACTCCATCCCAATGGATTGTTAACGCCACTAATCCATGCTTAGCAGGAAAGTATCACCTTTGAGCCACCAAAATTGTTAGCCATTTTTCCCTGCCTCCAAAATTTGAATTTTTAGAGTGACAGTTATGACCAAGGTTCAAAATTGACTATTCAAATATACTTTCCATGCAAGCCAATAGAGATATGACTTAAGACTTTGAATTTCATTTAGATCCCTAAGCCCTTATAGTTTTTCATATTGAAAAAAGAATTCAAGCTATGATGATGCAATCTTTCCTTGCTCACATGGTCATAGGTAGTTAAGGCCTAACTATCAAAAGAGTTGCGATGGAGCAATAAGCTTCAGTCACATGATCATAAGAAGTCTCATCCTTAAATGTTTTCAAGTTGTGACCACATGAAATTTAATCATAGTATTCCATTTATACACTTTCGCACCATCACAAAAAGTCAAGCTAACCAAAGGGTTAGGGAAGCAAAGCTATGAATTGCTTTATGCACACAATCACAAGGTTAACCTTTGGGTTAATGAGTTAAGTTATGATGAGGCAATGATGGTCAAACCAACAACTTCACTCATTTTCAATGTTTAGTGGAAGAAGTTAGTTGGTAGTTCCAAAGATGCAATCACACTTAAGTTATGGTTTCATGTGGTTGTAGGGTTCTAGGCTATAGTCAACATTGAAGTCATGATAGTGTGAACAATGAATGCTAGTAGTTAAGTTCTCAATAATCACAACTTCATGGGCATTTGATGCCAACCTCAATTTCAAGTTACAAAAGGGCAACAAAGGTGAGATAACTAATTTCACACCATTGCATGGTTAGAAGACTATTAAGTCTAAACCATATCAATATTGTGAAGGGCCAATCTCATATCAATCATAAGGTCTCAACTGTTAAGGAGATAAAGTAGAAATAGGTTGCAAAGCTGTGAACAAGCGAAGACCTAGGTCAACAAAAAAATAGATGAACATTGGAAAGGTGGGAGAACGCTTCGATGATATTGGGCCACATGACAAGTTTGACAGTTGAAATAATGACATATCTAATCTGGCACATCGAAAATACTATCAGATGCAACTCTTTAATGACAAGCCAATTCATTCATCATTTGCAACCATCTTTTGATGTCTTCCATGCCTATTTGATATAAAGCACATTCTATCACTACCTGAAGTTATCCATTCACTCAACCATGTAGTTGTGATCATCATTTCTGTCTCTTCGGGGTCAAAATTGTTATGAAAAATATGATTTTCTACATCTAGGCATGCACTCGATCAAACCTTCTTTGGATCAATAACGATTATTCTTTGTGATTTTAATGATATTAGTTGATCTTGCCTTGAGTTGGAAGTTTTCTCAGTTACGCTTGAACTATAAAAGCAAGTTTTTTAACCCTTCCAAGGGTTTGTGTTTTCTCTAATTCTATAGAAACTTCCTTCTATGCTCTGCTAGTATAATTCCTCTTTTTCTTGTGAATGATTATAACTCTCAATTGTATCTCCTTCTTTCATTAATATATTGTGCAATACTCTTTTGCCTTATATTGATGTATTACTTTCATTCTTCAATTGTATGATATATCTATTTATCTTTAAATTATATAGAGTGAAGTTCTTTCCTTATATCATTTTATTGATTTATGATCTATGTATCTGAGGATTATATTGATGAACTGTGCTTCCTTTGGTAGGGATAAGGTTGAACAATACTATTTGGTGTATCACCCGCTTTAGATTAGAATAGGTTATTTTCTTTCATGCATTCCTTCCCTCTTTTCCTTTCAAGGAATAGTTAGGTGCACCTTGATAGTAAGGAAGCTATTTTTCTCTAGAGAATCAATCTCTATTTGCAAATTCTCACACTTTTGAGATTATTTCCATGTTACATGAGGTTGCCTTTAGGTAAAATTTTTTGGCAAGGGTGCAAACTTTTGTGTCAATAGTTGCCATAAATAACAACTATCAAGACATCTATCTGACCATATTACCAACACAAAATTGCTGCCCCTCCATCAAAAACCCTTCCATCTTCCAAATCTATTTTGGTTCCTTTTATCCCAAAATCCACATCCTTTCATCTGTCAAATCTAAAATCTTCTTATGTTCCATTATTCCATCACCCTTCAAAGTATGTGTTAATGTTATTCTTTTATCCATTTCCATTCATTAAACCTTAATCCTTCTTCCACTCCCTCCATCTTCTTAGCTATATTTCCCATTCTTTCATTGAGCCTATCTAGTCCCTTGCCTAAATCCATTTCATCCCCATTTTCAGTACCCCACCAACATCTCTAAGCCTACTATCATAGTCATGATCCATTATTGTATCCCTTTCAAGAGAACCATTCCAAGAACTAGGCACTTGAGTCCTTCATCCATGTCATGTCATGTATCCATTATCTTCTTAAAAATGAAAAAATTCCAAAAAATTAAATAGAAAAAAAAAATCACCTTGATGAGAACCTAGAAAACAAGTGTCTTGACATGAAAAAAATATAGAGAAAAAACTTGTATAATAGTGAAAACCTAGCAAACAAGTGTTATGTGTAGTCTATGAACATCTTGTATTCCACACTTGTGGGAAAGTTTCACCATTATATCCCTTATTATTTCCTTTAGTTTATCATATGTCCATTGTACCACTCATCCTATCAACATTCCACATTTCCTTTTTTCCCAACTTTGATCTTGACAAATGATGATACATAATGATAGTAGAGAGGATGTCATATGGAATTCTCCTCCTATAGGATGGCTGAAATCTAACTATGATGATTTTGCTAAAGGAAATTCTGGAAGAGCTAGATTTTTGAGGGACCCTACTAGTAGAGTGGTGGATGTTGTAGCGATATAGCTAGGGGGGGTGAATCAGTTATCCAACTATCATCACAAACATTATCCTTAAACAAACTCAACCATATGATTAATATAAATTGAAACCACAACAAGATATTCATAAACAATTAACACCATATATGTTAACTAGGGAAACCATTGATCAAAGGGGAAACCCTAGTGGGAAAGTACCCACAAGATGATGTACTAATATAAATATTCCTTGTTAGAGGATAGACCCTATTAAGAGTTTATTACAATAGTTAGTACATATGAGTCCTTGTTAGAAGAATTTGAATCCCTGTTAGGAGATTCCAACCCTATTAGGAGTTGTGCCAACCCTATTAGGAGTTATGGAAGACAACTGGACCCACTACCTAAATAGCTTCAAGGTTAAGATCAAAGAACCCACTGTCCAAATGATCTCTATATTGTTTTTTGTAGAATAATAGAATTGAGGTGTTTGTACTATCAATCAAACATTTTCTCCTTTATATATTGTAACCAAATCTTATACTGCACATCTGATGATCCCTTGGATCACTTACATGCATTCAACAAACATTCTACTCCTTCTTGTACTACGCACTAATACTTCACATTCCACTTGTTCCTCTAAATCAAGACTTCTTACAAATAAGGAAAACATCTTTTCTTTATACTTTATCTTCATAAAAATTCCTTGAGTTGGCCTTGAGGCTTTCCTAATTAATTAAGATAAGATAATTAATTAATTCACAATTGTAACAACACTATCAGTTCACAGTCTATAAAAAAATTCACACATGTGAAACAACATCTTGTGCATATGTTGGAGTCATCACTTGACTATCCTCTATCATTGTATGACTATGCATATCTTCATTACATCTCAGATTAAAGATAGTGATAGATCAGCATGACTCTATTTTCCAATGCTTTATTTCTGCACTACTTCTAGTAAAACAAGTGTAACTTTCATACAACATTGAATCAAACTTAGTCCATTAAACCAAATTATTAGGAAAACCTCAGGAACATGTTTTCAATTTCCCATCATCTAAAACTTCCTTAGCTTCTGCACATACTAAGATTACAGACTGCTACTCTTCCAGTCTTAATAGAATTACTACTATGTTGACATAAATGACAAATACAATCATGAATGCAACATATCAATACTCTACAATGCTTAAGATACTCCCCCAGTGTAGTATCATCAACATTGATGCTAAAAATACCCCCTTTGGAATTAATGACAACATCGATGAAAAACATCTAAGTTCCAAGAATACCAAACTGTACTTTGCTACTGTCATCTTCTCAAATCCTCTTTATTAATCATATCTTCTTGAATATTGTACTATTATTCTTCTTCTTATTTTAGGATTGACAATATTTTTTCATAGTAAACAACTTCAAATACTTTCTGGTTGCATTTGTGCACATGCAAATCCTTTTGCACACTTACATATACTTCTATGCACTTAAAAAAAACTTTCTAAATCTCCCTAAAGAGATAACTCTCCCCCATTTCCATCTCAACAGTTGCTTCTCTTCCCATTTCTTATGTACATTGTCTTAATATGTTTTTCATGTACATTCTCTCCCCCATTAACGTCAATATCAAAGGTGTCAATCATAATACCAATTGTTACATACCAATTGCTAATCAACTACTCAAATCATCAACTAATTCGAGTGTCCAAACACACTATTCAATACAAAATACTAATTACCAAAATTCCTTCATGAATCAATACATATCATATACTCCCCCATTCAAGAAGCATAAACATTTAGTCCAGCCTAACCACAGTGCTCTATACCACTGGACTAATGCACTCCTTGCATCAACTACTCTTAAGTATCTTTAGGAAAAGGCTTTGTAAAGATATCTGCAATTTTATCTTTAGTGCCTACATACTCCAACCTTATTTCTTTCTCTACTACCTTCTCTCTCAAAACATGATACTTTATGGATATGCATTTTGCCTTAGAATGCAATACTATATTCTTAGACATACTTACTATACTTGTGTTATCATAGTAAATGATAACAAGTTCTATAAGCTCAATCCCAATATCCTTCAACATTTGTTTCATCCACATAACTTGGTTACAATTATTTGTTGCTGCAACATACTTTGCCTTAGCTATACTCTGAGCTATATAGTTCTATTTATTTCTGAACTAAGAAATCAGTCTTCCTCCAAGAAAGAATGCTCCACCACTAGTGCTCTTTCTGTCATCTATATTGCCTGCCCAATCTACATTAGTATATGCACACAAGGTGAAATCAATTGATCTATCATACCATATTTCATAATCAGATGTACCTTTCAAATATCTAAATATCCTCTTTATTGCTCCATAAGGATACTCTTTTGGATCAACTTGAAATCTTGCTACAATCCCAACTGCATTTTCTATATCTCATTTGGTGTGAGTCAAATATTGCAATCCCCCAATCATAGATCTATACTTCTTCTGCTCAACTATAGGTGTCCCATCTTTATTGGATAACTTATGACCAATTATCATGGGTGTACCAATAGGTTTGCAACTTTCCAAATCAAATATTTTCAAAAAATCTTTCAGATACTTAGTTTGTGAAATAAATATCCAATCTTTGTTCTACACAATCTACAATCCTAGGAAAAACTTCATTTCTCCTATCATGCTCATTTCAAATTCATTTTTCATCTCTTCAACAAACTTGTCACTTTCTTCATTATTTCATCCAAATATTATGTCATCCACAAAGTTTACAATGATAAATAAACCATCATCAATTTCCCTCAAATACAAATCACCATTTGCTATACCTTTGATAAATCCAAACTTTGATAAATACATGTCCGACCTTGCATACCGGGTTCTTGCTACTTGCTTCAGACCATACAATGCTTTCTTTAGTTTTCATACAAAATATTTATCTTTTGTTAGAGGGAATCCATCAAGTTTCTCAATGTAGACTTCTTCTTCAAGTTCTCCATTTAGAAAAGCTAACTTGACATCCATCTAATAAACCTTGAAATTCTTTCTTGCTGCATAAGCTAAGAACATCCTTACTGCTTCCATTCTTGCCATGGGTGCATAGGTTTCTTCATAATCTATGCCTTCTTGTTGTGCAAAACCTTTGTAAACAAGTTTGGCCTTGTTTCTCACAATGTTTCCTTGCTCATTCATCTTATTTTTGAATACCCATTTGGTTCCTATCACATTCTTGTCTTTAGGTCTAGGAACTAATTCACATGTCTCATTCTTCATAATTTGATCTAGTTCTTCTTTCATAGCTTGCATCTAGTGATCATCCTTGCATGCCTCATCTGTGGACACAATTCCTCATTCACTCTATTCCTTATCATTACACCTTTATCCTTGCTCCCAATTATCTACTATGGAGGGTGATTCTTTGTCATGTTTTTGCTAGAAGTAGAAGTTGATATCTCAATTCTAATCTCTTCCCTAGGTTTAGATATTTGATCTTCTCTATGCTTGATAGATTCACCATTCTGTAAATCATTATTTGTCTCAAAAAGAACTTCAACATTCTGTCTAAAAAATCTAGAATTATCCTCTTCTTCATTAGAATTATAATCTACCATCTTTTCTTTAGTACCAAACTTTTCATCAATCCTTACATTTTCGCACTCAACTATTTTCTTAGTTCTATAGTTGAAACATCTATATGCTTTTGTTTTCAATGAGTATTCAAGAAACATAGCTTCATCACTTTTAGGATCAAAATTACCAATATCAACATCTTTCTTTATGTAACACTTACTTCCATATATTCTAAAATATTTCATTGATGGTGAATGACCAAACCATAGCTCATAGGGTATCTTGCTCATACCTTTTTTGATCTGTACTTTGTTCAAAGTATATACTACAATGTTAACCACTTCTCTCCAAAATGTCTTTAAGACATCATTCTCAAATAACATCACTCTTGCTACTTCTGCTACTGACTTGTTCCTTCTTTTAGCAATCCCATTCTGTTCAGGTGTTTTAGGTGAAGATAGCTATCTTTTGATTCCTTTATCTTTAGAAAACATGATGAACTCTCTTGAAGTGAACTCTCCTCCTCTATATGATCTTAAATACTTAATCTTGACAATAGATTCATTTTCAACTCTATTCTTATATATCTTGAATTTCTCAAAAACTTCAGACTTCTCTTTAAGAAATACTACCCACATCATCCTAGTGAAATCATCAAAAAAAATCATAAAGTACCTTTCACCATAAAATCCTCTAGTTCTTGCAAGCCAGTAAGATCTATGTGAACAATCTCAAATTTCTTTGTAGTATAGAACTTCTTGCTAGGAAAAGACACTTTCCTTTGTTAGCCAAAATACATTCCTTGCAGACAACATTACTAGGCTTAATAATCTTGGGCAGATCTCTCACTACAAATGTATTTATAACTTTCACAATATTATCAAAGTTTATATGAAAAAACCTTCTATGCCATATTCAACTATTATCAACCTTTGCAAGCAAACTTGTTATTTCATTAGGATTCAACTAAAATACATCTTGTTCTAGTTCTAGTACCAATTAACTTACCATCTTTGTCTTTGATAATAATGCAAGTCTTCTCTATGAACTGCAATAGATATCCCTTGTCTACCAATTGGCCAACACTTCAAAAATTATGTTTCAAACCATCAATAAAGTATACATCATCAGTGTTAGTTTTACGATCAAGAGTAATAGATCCAATCCCTATAATATGATAGGTTGCATTGTTACCAACTCTAACAATACCTTCATCATGATTTTTGAACTTAAAAATTTGTTCATATCACCAGTTATGTGATGTGAACATCCACTATTAATTATCCAATCTGATTTCTTCTCAATTTGGGTAACTAGAGCTCTCTCTTCTCTAATTTCTCTATCAAGGTTATCTTCCTTAATATCCACAAATCGTAATTCATCATCACATTCACTCTGATCTTTTTCATCATATTCTTCATCCTCATTAGCATATAAACAATTTCTATTTTGATCTCTTCTAGGCTTAAATTTTCCTCTAAATTTTTTCTCTCTTTTAGGACAATTACATGCATAATGACCATATTCATCACAAGTCAAATACTTAAATATTTTCTTACCATCTTTCTCTCTTCTTACTAGGAGGGCTATTCCTTCTTCAATCTTCTTATCTTCTTTAGATATGCTACTACTAGAAAATATTCCTCTTGTGCTTGTACTTCTTCATAGATTAGATTGAATGTTATTAGCACTGAAAGCTATCTCAACTCTAGCTAATTCTTTAGACTATCTCATTTTTGTCTCTAAAGATTCTAATCTTCCAAGAAAAGTTTCCTTTGTGTAATCTTTGGTGTAGCATTACTAGCTGAAATATCTGAGTTGTTTGCTTTGAATGGTGGTGATAAACCTATTGATCTTAGATTGGTTTTGACAAGTGGGTGTCAACACACTTAAGCCATTTACTTCATTCATAATAAACTAGTAATACATGTCAATCACAACATGTAAATATTAGACCATGCCGAGTTGCAATGAGTGTTAAGTCACTCATGTGCCGAGTCACTCAGGTGCCGAGTAGATAGACCATGTCAAGTGAATCAAGAGATGAGTAAATAGTGGATGTTGAGTAATGTAGGTGCCAAGTCACAATATATAGAATAGTGCATGCCAAGCATCAGAGACTTCAAATTTTGAGTGACACAATTTTGACATATTGTTTGTAATGGCACAAACAACTATGTAAACCATTTTTGAGCCAACTTAAAGATATATTTTGATATTTTGGAGATAAGGATGAATCTATATTTAGATTCCCTATGCAATTACATGCAACCAATTAGAAAATGAGAAGGATTAAAAGATAATATGGATGAATCTCAGCTGTAGATTCATACCTAACCCTAAGCCACCAAAGTCTTTTTAAGGAGGATGAATCCCTAAACTCTTTATGAAGAAAATATAGAGTAGTGAATGGTATGGAGAGTTGAAGGAGTGAACAAGATAGTTTGTAGAGCATTGAAGGTGACTTAGAATTGAGAGTGTATTGCAAAATTAGTTAGAGAAGCACAAAGGATAGAGAAGGACGCAACATTGAGACATCTGATCATGAAGGATCAATAAGATTATTGTTTAGAGGTGATCTATCATTAGGAAAGAAAGTGGCAATCATAGGATCTATGTTGAGACATTTTAATAGATGATTTAAGTTAAATCTCTTAATAGAGTCGTCCTAATAGGTTGTATGAAATCTTTTAAAAGGATGCTTACTTAGTTGTAAGTTGAAGTCCTCTAAGAAGGCACACTTCTAATAAGGTGTTGAAATCCTCTAACAAGGTGAAACCTTAAAATCTTTGTAAGCCTTTAATAGGGTAGACCTTTCACAGGGTAGATCATGTTTCATGGTCAAATCATTGTAACCTTCATTGGATATACTTTATTACTATAGTAGTGAAGATTTGTGGGTGTGATCCCCACCTAGTTTTACCTTCTCACTTGGAGGGTTTTTGGGTAATCATATTTGGTGTTATGTGTGTGAATGCTTACATGATTATGTGATTTAGATGCATATGCTTTACATGTTATTTCAGCTTGCTTATGCATGTAATGAATGAAGGGTGAAAGTTTTATGGGTTCAAGTTTAAACTATTGATTCACACCCCCCCAAAAGTTTACTGTTTCCCTTTTAATTTCAATAATTGGTATTAGAGCCTAATTTTTTGAAAGAGAAGCTTATCAGCTTTGAGGAAAGATCTTGGAATGGAAGTCCACAAATTGGGAAAGACTATTGAAAACTAGGAGATTGAAATACATCTTATACTACATCAACTAAATGAGGCAAGAGAGGAACTAAAGAAGTCCCTAAAGAGAAGGAAAGAGATTTCTATTGTAGAGAATGACACACTATATAAAGAGATAAACACTACCAAGCTATTTGTAGATGGTGACTCCAATGAATTTGATGTAGCAGTTGCAGATCTAATGGAAAAGAATAGAATCCAAGCTAAGGAAATAAAAAATCTCAAGCTAGAGCAAGAATCACAAGCTATATTGCTATGTGAGGTGACTGAACAAAATAAGAAGGCTATAGAAGACAAAGCCATGATTGAAGAAGACAAAATAATTCTGGTGAATAGATTGGAAGAGAAGTCAATAGAGTTAACCAAGATTTCCAACGTGCATTTGGATACTCTAAGTCAAATGATGAATGCCAACTATGAATTGAATGTCAAGGACATTGAGATAACTACATTGAAATTGCAGAATGAACAATTGCAAAGTGACCTAAAGAGAGAAAAAGAATTTGCTAAAAGTTTCAACAAGCTAAATAAAGCCATCAAATACTTTGAGCAATTACTGAGATCCCCCAGATCCAACAATGATACATCAGGATTGGGTTATACAAGCACTGAAGAGGGAGAATCATCCAAAGTTGCAGAAGAATGGAACACAAAAGGTAAGAACTCCAAACCTACTTATTATAATTGTTGTAACAAAGGACATACTGCTAATGTGTGTAGGAATAAGACTACAAATCAGAATGTAAAGCCTAAGAACATGACTCATTGTCATAAGTGCAACAAGCAAGGCCATCAGGCACATGAATGCAAAACCAAGACCATGCATAAACAAAGATTTGAAGGATATTGCTACAATTGTTAGAAGTATGGATATAGAGCTTTTGAATGTAGATCCAAATCCATGTGGTCGTCAAACAAGCCAAAAAAGGTAAGAAACAATGAGAACTCTTACAAGTGGGATTATAACACAAGATATATCTATCATTATTGTCAAGAATATGGACATGTTCCTAAGAATTTTATTAGGACACACTTTAGTGGCAATTGCAAAAGGTGGTTAAGTCAAACTACATGCTTTAGTTATTTGAAGACTAGTCAAATCAATAAATATTGTCCAACTAGGTCAAAGGCACCAAGTTGTGAATTTGATAACAGTAAAGGCAAGGCAGATGTTGAACACATCAAGGATGAGATGAACAAGACATGGAAAAAGAAAGATGTTTGCATCACATCAAATGGAGAGGGGATCACTTCACCCAATGGGTCAGGTGATCACACCTCATCAAACTAAGCAAACAAGAGCTATGTGGGATTGATAATTAAAGGTTATATCATACATCAGTTCCAAAAGCATATAGTACTGAAAAGACTAAATTATCATGAATAATGATGCAAGATGTTGTTAGAAATCCAAGACAAATCTTTAAAATTTTCATGTTGTTGCCAGGTATGAAACATTTCCTATGTATGCTGAGTGGAATGTTAGTTGATGCTGAGCTACCAGACTATCTAGTTGATGTCAAGCCTATAGTAGCTATCGAGTGGTGGAAATATCAATGGATGTCGAGTGAATCTAAAATTAGATATTGCCAAGCTTATAACTATGTAAGCACTTAGAATTAAATGCAAGGTTTTCAAAGGGTGTATGATTGATTTGAGCTCATTTTTCATCATTTTGAAATTGAGAAAGAGTGAGAAGAGCCAGTAGCAACCTCAAATTTATCAGAAGCAATTACAAAAGATTTGTGTAGAGATTCATAATTAGTTGAAAA
The DNA here is from genome assembly GCA_028749045.1 of Cupressus sempervirens. NCBI lineage: Eukaryota > Viridiplantae > Streptophyta > Pinopsida > Cupressales > Cupressaceae > Cupressus > Cupressus sempervirens. Next base: position 576,985,779 of record CM053789.1, on the reverse strand, counting down.
AATTTTCAAAGGTATTTATCGAAAGCCAAGCTACATAATTTCAATTTTCACAAACCCTAGTTTGACAAGATGGCATCTAGTTCAAAAAATGTTGAAGGGAAAGAAGTTTTAAATGTTCATCTAGTTAGTAAGGAAGTAAAGTAACCTATATTCAAGGTCATTTTTGACATCACCTATAAACAAGACCCTTTTGGTGCATTGCCAATGATCTCACCAAATGTTATAATGGTGCAAGATGTGAGGAAATGCTACAATTGCAAGATAGGAAGAATTGGAGATATGGAGATAAGAGGTGCATATAATAGATTGTGTGAAAATGGTGTCTTGAAAGAGGAATACAAAATTGTTGAGAAAATGGTTTGACACGAGCCCTAGATTTTGGAAATGTATTTAAGACTGAGTGGATAAGAATTGTGCTAAGCCAAATTCATGATGGTTCCTTGTAGTTGGAAGGAGGACTAATCAAAATAACCAAGAGACTAATTCATAGGGTTACTAGCTACCCAACCCTAGATCGGCCAAAGACACTCAGGAGTGATTCCAAGGAAGTGATTGAGAAGAATACTGGAGCAGTCTAGAATAAGAGAGGTATGAATAGTGTACCCTACATAGCTATGGATGTTGGTTATAAAATTGTCAAGAAAGATCATACATATGGTCTAGTAGAACTTTAGCTACAACAACTGATGGAGAACCTTGGAGCTATAAGGAAAACCAAGAGTGCACAGTGGAAGTTTGGTTCTGTGCTAGTTTATATATTCTTTTATGTACAAAAAACATTTCCCTCATTTGGTATAGTAGGATGGAAGACAAATAGATCAATTTTAGTGTAGATTAATGAGTACATTGATCAATTAGGAGAACATTTTGAAGCTATAATGATTAGTTACTTTGAATATTTTAAGAAGTCAATGAAGCAGAGACTTAGGATTCTAGTTTCCTTAGCGGAGAAGCATTATAATGATGTATGTTTTCTTGTTGATGTTGACTACACATTAGTCCAAGTTTCCACACCAAGGGTAAGATGGTTAAGATCCTTAGGTTATGAGGTAAATGTAGGTGAAGCCTCATCAACAATAAAAAACCTCCTTGTAGAGGACATAGATAAGACTGCTAAAGTATTTGGAAACTATGAGATGGTGAAATCAAATATTTCCATGGAATTAAAAATTGCCTCCAAAATCAAGAAGAAGAATACACTAGTTGAGAAGCTAAAAGAAAAGTTTGGAGAATGTGTAGGAGAGGAAGAGGAAGAAGAAGAAGAGGAAAAGGATGAAGAGGAAGAACAAGCACAAGCACAAGAACCTCTAGCTTTGACTCAAGGCATGAGAGAAGATAAAGAAAAAGAGAAGACTGTAGGTGCTAAGAGAGAAGAAGTTGAGGAAGTACCTATGACTACTGAGTCAGTGGCAAAGGAAAATAAAATTGTAAAACCTAGCCAAGACAAGCCTATTGCACGTACCACTAGAGCCAACACATGTGCAACTACCCAAAACGCCAAAGAAAAGACCAAGCAGACTAAGCAAGGAGGTCAAGAGTAGAAAAGAGAGAGAAGGAAGTATATGACACAACCAGATTTTGGTGAAGAAAAGATAAAATCAGATGACAATAGTCAGTTTAAGGTGGTAAGTCACAATCCTCTCTCTGATCTTAATAAGTTATGTGAAAATGTCAAGAGAAATGCAGATTTATTTAGTTTTAGATAGATTGACTTTTATAAACTATAAAAAGAAGAGAAAAACCAAGTGGAAGAGGCATTATATGCCATGATGTCAAAGTTTAAGAACACTCCACTAGAATTTTTCAACTCAATACCAAAAGGTTTATATGATATTGTTGAGCAAAAATGGCATTTTTGTCTGGATTTGGAAAGATAGATGAGGGAAACAACATTAGCTCAAGTAATGCTAGAGTTGACAAAGGGAAAAATTGCTAAGGTCATTAAGAGATATGTAGCTAGGTTCACACCTAAATATAGAGCCTTTAGCATTCTCCAAAATAACATTGAAGATGTGGTCAAGAAATCAGCTCAAATATGGAAACTTATCTACGGGTTGACCACTATGAAGCAAGGAGAAGATAATCCTTTAGAGGGTAAACATGATGATAAGGATGATGATAATGATGATGAAAAGAAAATGATGATAAGGAAGATGATAACAAAGATAATATAGTTGGGGAAGAAACATAAGAGAAAAATGATGACAGGGCAACAAAGTAGCAACAAGATGAATAGAGTGTACAAGACACACAAGTGCCAAATGTTAGTCCTTCCCATGACACAACAAAGACCTCTAAAATCATAATTGCTAAGGATGTTTCTAATGCATCAACTCTAAACATCAATCCACTTAGTACAGAAGATCTAAAGAAGATATTGGATCAATCCACCCTTCAAGAAAATTATGTGGCAATCCAATTTTGGTTAATGTAGAAGAATTGTAGAAGGAAGTGACTAAAGTCACAAGGGAGAAGGTGAATCCACAAGAACCACCTTCAATCATCCCTTCAATTACCAATGTAGAACCTTTGGTTCAAAAAAAAGTAGACACATCCACCAAGGTTGATACAAGTGTTAAAATTAATATAATGTGGAAGAAGGTAGAAGAGGAAGACACTACTACAGGTCAACATCAAGAAATAGGACAAATAGATTCATTTGTACCTACAACACAAGAACAAGGTGCTAGCCAAGTGATAGTGATAGACCAAGGAAAGCTTGAAGAGAGTGAGAAAACACCAAAGGTGAAGGAACAAGTGGCTATCCAAGCACTGGTAGCCCTACTAGCATCTGCCACTCCTTCTACTCAAACTCTTGAAAGGCTGAGCACATAAGCCATTCCATTGTAGATTTCAGTGCCAAGCCCAAGGTCATCAAGGTCATCAAAGGGAGAAAAGGTAATCCATTATGGAGACATAAGCCTTGATGAAGAAATTGTTATTCCAAACTATGACTATGATACTATGACATTGGAGCAAATAGGAATTTTACAACAAGCCTTAGAAAGGAAAAATCATAAAGAAATGCTTAGGAGAGAACACAGGTAGAAGAAAAAACTTCAAGATATAAATGACATCTTTTTAGATGCATTCAGTCTACCAACTCTTGAAGAGACCAAGCCACTCATAGAACAATTGACTGATATAGTGGAAAGGGTCACTAATGAAAACCTTGATACAAATGCAAAACTCTTAGAATGGTTTGAAAAGAAGTTTCAAGGCAAGGTAAATGAGAAAATATCTAGTGAGATAGCACTAGAAAAAGTTGCATTAGCAACAAAGGTTGAGGATGTGAAGAAGGTACTTGAGAATATATTCTCACTATATATAAAACTACAAAATCCTACACTCTTCACCCAAGAGACATTCTTAGTCTGGAGAGAAAAATATTTGCATTAGGTGCAAGCCTACCATCAAATCTAGGTTAGAGTGAGAATCATTTTAGAACATTGCTTTAGACACAGAGTCAATTAGCTATCTTAATAGTAGATGAGGCTAATATTAGAGCCAAACTGCCAATTATTCAGGCTACCCTCACCCCACATTTGGAGATAATGCACAAGGAGCTAGGCTATGCCGAGACTTTACTAAAGAAAGACCCCAATCTTTCTACTTTAGATGGTCTAGTGCACCTTGCTACCGAGCTTGCAATCCAAATTAAATCATTGGATGTTTCTTGTGATAACTGGGATGTAGCTCTAAGGATAATAATGGATGTCCAAAAATACTTTTTGGACAAACACACCATAGGTGTATAACCCATTTGACATAAGTGTCAAAAAGGGGGAGATAAATAAAGACAAAAAGGGGAGATAAAGACAAAGGGGAAGATAGTGAATATGAAGCTAAGATATGATATCGGGGAGTATGAACAAAAGATAAACAACTAAGAAAGGGGGATCATAGTAGTAGAGATATATCATTAGAGTGATATGCACTTTTGGAGAGAAAGCAACAAATAGATACAAATATCAGCTAAGAGAGAGCATATCAGATGAAAGAGTATCAACAATACAATATATTGAAGTCAAAGTGAATCATCAGAGATGCATTTACTTAGAGAGAAGTATAGATTTTGGATACAAGATAGATCTATTAACTTAGGGAGACTTATCAAATTTTGAGGTATACAAGTTAGTGCAAAATTTTGAAATTTTTAAGTTTTGTATATATGTTGAGTCATTAATATGTTATGCTTGAGGGATTAAGGTTGATCATGAATATTCAATTTTTTTTGACACTCATGTCGAAGGGGGAGATTTTTGATGTCAGATGGGTTTTGACAAGTGAGTGTTGACACACTGAAACCATTTACTCAGTTCATGCTGAACTTGTAATACATGCCAATCACAACATGTAAATATTAGACCATGTTGAGTTGCAATGAGTGCCGAGTCACTCATGTGCCAAGTCACTCAGGTTCCAAGTAGATAGACCATGCCAAGTGATTGGAGCTGAGTAAATAGTGGATCTTGAGTAATGCAGGTGTCGAGTCATAGCATACAAAATAGTGCATGCTGAGTATCAAAAACTTCATATGTTGAGTGACAAAATTTTGACATATTTCTTTGTAGTGGCACAAACAACTATGTAAACAATTTTTGAGCTGACTTAAAGATAGATTTTGATATTTTGGAGATAAAGAGGAATCTATATTTAGATTCCCTATGCAATTACATGCAACCAATCAAAAAATGAGTAGGATTAAGTGGAAAAATGGATGAATCTTAGCTATAGATTCATACCTAACCCTAAGCCACAAAAGTCTTCTTAAGGAGGATAAAGCCCTAAAATCTTTATGAAGAATAGATAGAGGAGTGAATGGTATGGAGAGTTGAAGGAGTGAACAAGATAGTTACTAGAGCATTCAAGGTGACTTAGAAGTGAGAGTGAAATGCAAAATCAGTTAGAGAAGAACAGAGGATAGAGAAGAATACAACATCGATACATCTTATCATGAAGGATCAATAATATTATTAAATAGAGGTGATCTATTATTAAGAAAGCAAGTTCCAATCACAGGATCTATGCTGAGATAGTTTAACAGGTGATTTAAGTTAAATCTCTTAATAGAGTAGTCCTAACAGGCTGTATGAAATCCTTTAATAGGGTGCTTACTTAGTTGTAAGTTGAAGTCCTCTAACAAGTGACATTTCTAATAGGGTGTTGAAATCCTCTAACAAGATGAGACCTAATAGTCTTTTTAAGCCCTTTATAGGGTAGACCTTTCACAGGGTAGATCATGTTTCATGGTCAAATCATTGTAACCTTCATTGGATACACTTTATTAATATAGTAGTGAAGATTTGTGGGTGTCATCCTCACCCTAGTTTTACCTGCTCACTTGGAGGGTTTTTGGGTAATCATATCTAGTGTTATGTGTGTGAATGCTTACATGGTTATGTGATTTAGACGCATATGCTTTACATGTTATTTCAATGTACTTATGCATGTAATGAATGAATGGTGAAAGTTTTATGGGTCCAAGTGTAAACTACTGATTCACCCCCCCCCCTCAAAAGTTTACTCTTTCCCCTTGTAATTCCAAGAAAACCTTCCAAGATCTTTCATATAACCTCATCATCTTGTTTAGTTCCACCAAGAGATTGAATACCTGCAATGATTTTAGATATTCTTCCTATATAATTTTTGATGGATTTATCTTCCATCATCTTAGCATCTTGAAATATGCAAATCCAACTTTGTGATTTCATTATTTTTGCATGACCATCACCTTCAAAAGTAACTTCTAATGCTTTCCAAATTTTATGAGAAGTTTGAAATGTCTTTACCTAATTGTATTCATCCTCTAAATGATCTGATAGTAGAGGTTCTCTAGCTCTCATGTTATACATGAATAGATATCTCTCTACTTCATTGCATTCTTTAAGCTTTCCTTCTTCCACAATTATCTTCTCTCTCTTTGTCAAGATCCAATAACCTGGACCCATGCACAATAGAAAAGTCTTCATCTTTTCCTTCCAACTATCATAGTTGAAGCCATCAAATCTTGGACTATCCTTCTTGAACATATTCACCATTGCTCTCCCAAAGCTATTAAGCCTTATCTTCAAGGACCTGATGCTCTGATGCCAATTGTTAGAATATATAGTCCACATATATAATTGAGAAGGGGGGTGAATCAGTTATTCAAATATCATCACAAACATTAACCTTAAACAAACTTAATAATGTGAGTAATATAAACTAAAACCACAACAAGATACTCGTACAAAATTAACACTAGATATGCTAACTAAGGAAACCCTTGATTAGAGGGAAAACCTCGGTGGGGATGGTACCCACAAGATGATGTACTAATATAAATATTCTTTTTTAGAGGATAGAGCTTGTTATGAGTCTGTTACAAAATTTTGGTACATATGAGTCCCTGTTAGGAGAGTTTGAATCTTTGTTAGGAAATTCCAACACTATTAGAAGTTGTGCCAACCCTATTAGGAGTTGTGGAAGATAGTTGTACCCATTGCCCAAACAATTTCAAGGTTGATATCAAAGAACCCACTGTCCAAATGATCTCTATATTATTCCTCAGAGAATAATAGAATTGAAGTATACTTCCTATATCTCTATCCTATCAATGAGACTTCTACTCCTTTAAATCTTGTAACCAAATCTTATACTATGCATCTAATGATCCCTTAGATCACTAACACACATTCAACAAGAATTCTACTCCTTGCACTGTGCACTAATACTTCACATTCCACTTGTTCCTCTAAATCAAGACTTCTTAAAAATAAGAAAAACAACTTTCCTTTATACCATATCTTCATAATAATTCCTTGAGTCGGCCTTGAGGCTTTCCCAATTAATTAAAATAAGATAATTAATTAGTTCACAATTGTAACAACACTGTCACCTCATTGTCTATATAAAACTTCAAACATGTGAAACCATATCTTGTGTATACATTGACATCATCACCTAACTATCCTCTATCACTGTGTGACTGTGCATCTCTTCATTACATATCAGGTGAAATATAGTGATAGATCATCATAACTCTATTTTATAATGATCTATTTCTACACTACTTCAACAAGTGTAACTTATGTGCAACATCAAATCAGTCTTAGTGTTTTAAATCAAATCATCAAGATAATCTTAGGAACATGTCCTCAACTACATATCATCCAAAACTTCCTCAAAATTTGCACATACTAAGATTACTATATGCTATTCTTCCAGTCTTAATAAAATTACTACTATGTTGACATTAATGAAAAATACATTCATAAATGAAACATATCAATACCCTATAGTGTTTAAGATACTCCCCCAATTTAGTATCATCAACATTCATGCTATCACCCTATTGGTCACTCGATGAGACATAGAGAAGAAGCCATTGCTACTCTTTATATTGTTAGAATTGTAGTAGAAACTGGTTATCAAAAATTATGGCTAGAAGGGGATTCCTTAAATATTCTTAGTATGCTAAATAATAAAATATGGTGTGTTTCCCCAATTTTTTTTTCTAATTTATTGCAAAAAGTAAGTTTTGCATGTTAAGATGAAGTTATTTTTGTTCCTGTGAATGTTTGTGTCTAGGTCTAGATTCCTAAAGGCTAGGCAGTCTTTATCAAATTTTCCCACAATGCCCTCACTATCTACAAAGCTATGTAGGTTGTGTTTTTGGTCTTTCAATTTCTTGGGTAAGTATAGTACCCAATATGATAGAGATCAATTTTCACTCATTGTAGATGAAGCACATTCACTATTTCAATCCCATGCTCTTGAAATTACTATAAAATTCACATGTCTTTACAACACTAGAAATGTGGAAATCTATTGCTATGATTCTAGTAAGAATTAAAGGTCAAGAGAAGCCACTTCACATCATATCAATGGTTGATAAAATAAGCATTGGTAGAAAATCCCATGTTGCCTTCTCCACGATAGGCTTTCAACCCATGAAGGTGACTTTCCACAGGGGCTCAATTGCAGATGTATCTAGCTTAAAAATATTTAAAGGGAAAAAATTCTAAGGAAAATTGATATTTGAATCTAGGATCAGACTCCTAAACATAATTTAGATTTATTTTCATTCAAATACTAAGCCCTAGAGGAAAACCTCAGTTTGTCTTCTCTTTAGCGGGTTTCTAACCCATGAAGATGATTTTTTGCAAACAAATAAAAGTGAAATACAACATGCTAAGTGACATCCAAGTGGATCCATGCACCTTAACTAAACATATTTAACAACCAACAATGCGGTTATCAAAGATTCAATCAATAAAGAAGTGTTGGCAAAAAAATGGAAATTGCCTTCTCTTTGGCTAGTTTTCAGTCCATGAAGGAGACTTTTTGACTATGTAGAGAAATCAAGTCAACTGGTAAAATTTGGCTTAGATGCTAAATATAGTACATGTTAGGATGATATTAGATTGAAATGAATTGTTGCAAAAAGAAGATATGGACAAGATCTTACTTGGCAGATTTTCATCAATGGAGTCCTCCAGGGGCAACTTTCTGAAACTAAGAGAAAAATGGAAAAGTAAATAATGGGTTAATATAAAGTTATTGTTACTGTAATCAACTAAAAATAGTCATCTAGACTATTAGCCCCCTTCTCAACATTTTGGCTAAATTAATTTAATCATTTATCTAGACCAAATTGCTAATAATCAATTTATTTGATTATAACCTATAGTTTGACTATGCTATCCTAAGTTCATTATTTGACTAAAAGAACATGTCCCCTTTTAATTAAATAAAACACCCCATTCTTCTAACCCACTTAAAGTGCACACATAAAGTCCTTTTTCTATTTTGCAATTAAAAGAAAAGGCTTTGTGACTTTTGTCTTATATGACAAGTCAACTTATATTCTATTGGTTGACTTGTGTGTGCACATGGATCACTCCTTTTTTCAAATTCCACCATTGATCATCCACCATCTTCATCTTGATCTCTACCATCCGTATGACTTTAAAAGGGAGAGAGATTTCCCCCTCAAAGCATCCATCCATCATTTGAATATTATTATGCTGTAGGTTTTCTAAGAGGTTTCTTTGGAGCTTTGTGGAGAACTTCTCTTTCTTGTCTACATTCTCTCATCCATGGAATTCTAGCTTAGCTTAGCTTTCATTTTTACATGTAGCTTAAATCATATAGTCTAATAGTTGGATTATAACACTCTCATCCATGCTTAGAATAGATGCATTTTTCATATTCATGCTAGCTTAATCTTTAGTTGCATTGCATCCTTGAGGAACTCCTTGGGACATTTTCATCCTTGCATCTTGTCTTTGGAACCTCCCATTGCATGGTTTACTAGCAAGAAGAGTATCTCTAAGGCTCATATGAGAGCCTTCTTATTCTTGAAATATACTCTCTTGCACTCCGTGGATAGGGAGCTCTAAGCCGACATCCAAGCATTCCAAACTCATGGAATCATTTGGATAGAAGGGTTTAGAGTGTGACACATTTGAGTGTACAGTTACAATAAAAAAAATAATGAAAAGAATTTTAAATGTCTATTGAAACTTTTCATTCATTTTTAATGGGTATTTCCTTAAATTTTCACTCATGTGGGATGAATTATGAAGTTTAACGAATGAATCAAGGCCCTTACATAAAAACACCTAGGCAATTGAATAAGCTACTTTGTTTCCTTAATCACTCATATTTATCAACGTGCATGGCTTTTGAAGCCAATAATTGTAGAAGTATGTTGTCTTATTTTCCTTTGATTTAGAATCCTTCTGGTAAGCTATGACCCCTATGTTTGTGAGTTTTGATGGTTTGACTAGGATCAAGTATCAACTACAAGACTTCACAGATATGTCCCTCTATTTCTATGATATGGAAAGTTTCCAAAAGAGGGTAAAATCCGTATGCATCCATCCTATCACTAAGAAGCTTTGAGGATGTGGTTTGGTTGAAGTCACTAGTTTCCTAGTTGCAGTTTAAGCCCCAGAGGTCATTTATGAATGTGTTTACCATTACAATCTAGAAATCAAGTAGATAGTTTTTCTTGATGACATCGTATTGATTTCAATTGATAGAAAAAAAATGGTAAATTTCCTTCATGTGCCAGAATGAGAGGAGTTTTTTGACCTAACTGTCAATGGGGTTATTTCATAATTCTCAGCGAAGAAGATGATCTAGAGGAAGGAGGTCATGCAAACATTGTTCCAAAAACCATTGAGCAACAAGAGAAAAGTCCCCAAAAATTTGTTTAGAACCAACCTCAAACTAAAGATAATCAATATTTTGGTTCTTCTACATAGATTGAGAGGTGATACTAAAGTCCTAAACTTTGTTGAACAATACTTCTTTTTGGTTCAAGTTATATGCTCAGATACACAGTATATTGATTGGGTGCAAGAGGTAAATTAGATTCTATCCAATGCCCTCCAAGTGGCCAACTTTTATAATTCATTTTATATGTCTTTATTCTTGATATTTATGCTAGCATCTTTGTAATTATGGCCCAATCTCCCATGCCTAGATGATTTCCCTGATGATGTCAAGTCCTATGAATTTTATCCATGCCTCCAACTACATAATAGTTATGAAGAATATGTAAGAGTGAATGACACATTTACTATGAGAATTTACATGAAATTACAAGGGTGCCCAGAAAGGAGATTCTCCATTGAAGCCATGGATACCATCAATTAATTTGGTTGTAATTTTATTCAATTTTCATCTTTTTCTTACATACGTCTTGCAATGTTTGACCACTTTCCTCTAAAGCTACCAATATATTTGAATAATATGATAGTTTTGGTCAAGATCATCAAACAAGCTCTATAGGTGAATGTCTTAAGTGGGAGTATGAAGAAGAAAGGGAACAAGTTCCCTATGAAGGTTGGAGTATTCAATTGTGACACCCTATCTGATGCTAAGAATATGTTGAAGGTTTTTGAGAAGAAGTACAAGTTGGATATGTATGTGGTCTTGAGACCTATGTTTGACCCCAATGGATATGCTAAAGATGTTCTACAAATTGGGAGTGTAATAAAGCATGTCAGCACAATTAAAGACTATTGGGCTGATTGCAAAGATGAATTTGAAAGTTGTGATCATGCTTTTGCAAGATTGAAGGTAGATCTAGTTAAGCTATACAAAGTAAATATAGATGTGGATGGGGTTGAAGATGATGGTTAGAACATGTACAACATGACTTACTTAACCAAGTTAAGGAATACCCCTATAAGCTTTGAACCATATGGAGAGGTCATATAGGACATGGACATGATGATGGAAAGAATCTATAAGAGGACCGAGAAGTTATGAAGAATATGTAAGAGTGAATGACACATTTACTATGAGAATTTACATGAAATTACAAGGGTGCCCAGAAAGGAGATTCTCCATTGAAGCCATGGATACCATCAATTAATTTGGTTGTAATTTTATTCAATTTTCATCTTTTTCTTACATACGTCTTGCAATTTTTGACCACTTTCCTCTAAAGCTACCAATATATTTGAATAATATGATAGTTTTGGTTAAGATCATCAAACAAGCTCTATAGGTGAATGTCTTAAGTGGGAGTATGAAGAAGAAAGGGAATGATCTCCCTATGAAGGTTGGAGTATTCAATTGTGACACCCTATCTGATGCTAAGAATATGTTGAAGGTTTTTGAGAAGAAGTACAAGTTGGATATGTCTGTGGTCTTGAGACCTATGTTCGACCCCAATGGATATGCTAAAGATGTTCTACAAATTGGGAGTGTAATAAAGCATGTCAGCACAATTAAAGACTATTGGGCTGATTGCAAAGATGAATTTGAAAGTTGTGATCATGCTTTTTCAAGATTGAAGGTAGATCTAGTTAAGCTATACAAAGTAAATATAGATGTGGATGGGGTTGAAGATGATGGTTAGAACATGTACAACATGACTTACTTAACCAAGTTAAGGAATACCCCTATAAGCTTTGAACCATATGGAGAGGTCATATAGGACATGGACATGATGATGGAAAGAATCTATAAGAGGACCGAGAAGTGGGTTGAGTGGACTACAATGTGAAAGGAAAGAAGTAAAGTTGCATCTACCAAGTCCACCCCAAATGTAGCTACAACATCATCTTCCCTTGGTGACACTTCAAGCACAACCCCATCACCCACTCAAGGCCCAACTCAACCAATCAATGGAGGTGACCAACCTCTTGACAAGAATATCCCATTTGACAAAACTTGTCAAGATGGCTCAGTGCTTGTGATCAGAATAGAGATAAAAGCCAAGAAGAAGAAGGTAAAAGATCTAAAAGACACTATGGTTCTAGTAGCTCTACAATCCCAAAGTAGTCAAATTCCATCTATAAGTTCAACACTACTCTTATCAAGTAGTCCCCAAATATAATTAGTTGACCTTGGAGATGGTGGGAGCAGCGAAAGCAAATCCACAGAGTCAGATGAAGTAGTGAAAAAAATATCTGAAGCAGAGAAGATGCCTAAAACTCTAAAATTCATTTCCCCTACTCTAGGAAATCCTTTCTCCTCATCTTCAAAGGCCTTGAATCCTATTAGAAAAAAGATGTTCAATGTGGACATGTTGGGGACTACATCCAAAGTAATCAACACTAAGTCATGGCTCAAAAATACTTTGGACAGAGAAAGGAAGATGATAGAAGATGGGGCTCAAAATAAAGAGACTCTATTTTAGGTCATCCACTCTAGGTCATCGTTGAGAAAAGTGAAGAAGATGAAGACATTGTCTATCCTTAGCCAAGATCTAGATACTTAACACCTAACTATGGAGATTACCAAGCCCACCAAAGAAGGCAAGATCAAGGACCTAACTACAACTAACTTCCAATTATAGTCTCTAGATCTAAGAGAGGTTAAGCATGATACCAAAGTGGGCTAATGGAGAGAAACTAATGAAGTGATAGAAGAAGAACTTGAAGACCTCAAGCTTGCCAAGGTTAGATTAAAAGTGGAGATCCATAAACTCAACTACTTCATCAGACAATTGGTTTCCCTATTTGTAAGCATTTTGGGGATACCACCTACTAGTGATCCCACAACTAGAGACATTAAAGGCATAATCTCTTAGATGCAAGAGGACAATAATTTTGGGCAAATTGGTAGGAGTTGGAGTCAAAAACTTAAGTCTGAAGGACTTGTAGTTATAGATCAACTTGGAAATGCAATGTTGAGACTTGAGATAGAAAAGGATAACATCCTAGTTAACTAGGCAACTCTACTAGTAGAAAAGGTAAAATGTAAAGATTGCACCTCTCTCCTACATATAATCATCCAAATGAAGGCCAAAGAAGTAGTTGAAGCCACAATTCTACAAAAAGGAGACAAGCCTTTATTTGAATGGCAAAAGAGCTTGCAATTCAAATCTGACATGATCTCTTTAGTGGAAGAAGGGTTGCATAAGACATAAATTATAGTTAAAGAGGAGAAAGATAAGGATTATGAGTTGCTAAAAGGCCTACACATTGAATCCCAAATAAGTGGACTGTAATGCCCCGCCAAGGGATCCAAAGAATTAACCTAGAATTTCATTAAGATTGGTAGAATTTTTTTTAAACATGAAAGTAAATACCACATATAACTTATGCATAATAAAAGAAGCAATAGCAATGTCCATAAGAAATTAAACATAACATACATAACAGATTACATTCTTTAAGATCCCTTAACGTTGAATTACATCTAAACAACTACCATTAATGAATCCATCTAGTACAACATCCACATGAAATAATAATGATAAGTCCAATGTTCATACATTACATTTCAAATGCTGAATCATCCACTATACATGTCACAGGGTATGAAAAAACTCAAAAGAATATACATATGTGAAATAAGATACATCATCCTATTCTAATCCATGATACATCAAATTAAAGATAATCACATGATACACATGATACATAATCATAGAAGATATACATCCATCATAAATATCAAACATAATAAACTAAGTGCACGGTTCCTCCCCCGTAAATAGCATCATTAGACCATCGTGGATCCTAGCCATCCCTCCGTGCATAACATTCCAAATCACCAAAGAGATGATCGGTATTAACATAGTAGGAATGTCACTCCTAACATATACTATATCATATGCAAAAAGTAATCTAACATGAAAATAAAAGCATAAGATAACATCATCTAACATATGCTAACTATCAATGAAAGGTTACATACCCACCATCATGAAGGATGCATCAGCCACGATGTCTCAATGAATCTCAAATGATAAGCGTGGAAAAACACTACCACCCGACCACATGGCACCTAAGTGGTCCACTCCCATCGTGTTGAGGAGATAATCTCAAGTCCCAAACAGGCTATCAAAAACCACATAGCAAAAATCTCTATAAGTCTGGGAATCCTGAAAGTATACTAACTCAAAGGTTCCAGACACAAAATCCGACATCTAATCCTAGAGGCACACAATGACATGTAGGAACCTACTATGCAAGTGGGAAAGTGTCATCGCATTTATCACGTACAAGTTACCCTGGTAGTTAGCTAAACTCCACGGGTCCATACTGATCTCATGCGGCCACTAGTATCCTCTCATACTGATGAAGCATACTATGGAATGCAAGGTCGCAACCATGCATTCTCTCTACTCCCATCCTAGTCTATACAAGAACTCAAGGCATGGGCGAGAACCAAAAAACTTATCTTTTTAGGTTCATTTAGTTAGTATTAGGTGTGAATGTTATCACTTATTAATCCAACTTACAATGAGTTA